>JAVLUX010000010.1:49233533-49611033 GCA_032164185.1 Moxostoma hubbsi
AAAACACAAATACATCAACTTAACATCACAAGTGCAACACTATTTAATCACTCTTAAACAAGCTTGTAAATGTAGTTGATTAGGTAACGCAAACGTTAAAATAAATAATGCGCTATAGTACGTGTTTAGATGTCATAATAGAGCATCATGTGAGGAACAATGATAGTCTGCACATCAAACTGATGTACTGGGAGTAATTAGTGACAGATAATGTTTCTCAGCAAACTGCCCTTCAAAGCTGCATCTGTTCAACATAAACCACATGCTTCACATGTGCCATGCATTCTCCACATTTTATATTAGTATTATTATTATTTACAAGGCATTCCTATTGCCATTCAAGTTATGCACCTTTGAATTCTGTAACTAAAAATAAATATGTGTGTTGTAATTTAAGAAAGTAGAGAAATTATTTGAAATTAATTCACTTAATTTTGATTGAACTTTAATGATTCCCAACCATTAAAAATAGTGAGTTTAATGCTGTTGATACTTTACATCACTATGTGTATTGTGCAACTTCTCAGAAAATCTCTTTTGCATAAAATGCTTTTTCAGCATTTTCCGAACTTATTTAATTGTGTTTTCTTTTGATGACTATCAGTGTAACCAAACACTTATTCTGACATGTTTATCTGGAGAACAGCCGTGAAAGAATGCCGCTTGGATGTGAAAGTCTTTGTTTCCTGGGTGTTTTCTTCATAATCCAAACCATAAACCCAAAATCTCAGGCAAACAGAACATGCTTTCTCTTGTTTTTAATAGTATGAATGGTATGTTCAGATATGATGGTCAGCAAGTTCGAACATATTCCGTCCACTTAACACATCCTCCACTGTTTTAGCATAAATGTGTTGAGTTGTATGTTATATCCTTTCTTATATGCTAAAATGAAAACATTCTTGACCCATGATTGGTAAAAAAAAAAATATATATCTTTTTTTAATAATTTTTTTTTCTTCACCTGTTCTTTTTGACTTCATCTGTGTATTTTGTACATCTTATTGTACATTTTATATAGAACAACAATCCACAGTTTTGGCACAATGTGTTTACTTTCTGACAGTCCCTTATATCAACGTTAAATTAGCGATCTGGAACGACTTCACAGTAACACCATCTAACAAGCTAAAATCACAAATCGTGACTAATCACGTCCCATATTGATTCGATGCAGGGTGCATCATTTCATCTTAAAAAATGGGACAATCTCATATTTACGGGACGGGTAGCAACCCTATTCCAGACAACAACAAAAGAGCTATTAAACTGAAACATTTAGGAGCCAAATGGCTATTTTTCATTACAAAATTACGGAAATGCATTTGGCTGGTTGTTCAAAAGCAAGACAGAAAGCAGAAGAAAGAAAGACAGCTGTTTCATTATCATTATATAGGCTCTCTCTGTCATCTCTTTAATATTTAAATGGTTTCACCGAGTTTGCATTTAGATGAAATGAAGAGGAATTTGAGTCTCTCCTGAGGAAAAAGAGCGTCACATGTGTCTCCTATAGAGTTTCAGAAGAGATCTCAACAATGGCTCAGATTTGACACAATCTCAAACTTTTCTTATCAAAGGATCTGATCCAAAGAATCCACGATTATTTCGACTTTACTCTTACTGAATGTGAACGATTGAGTCATTTGTGTCTAGTGTTTCTCATGTACAACTGGACCTTGCCTCATTATGTTTGTTCCATGGAAATCAGACTTATGACGTTGATGTTGCAAGCGCAGTGATGAAATGGTAAAGTACTGGTGGACCGTAAAGTCTTCAACCTCACAATAATAAAAGACTGCTTTAGCAAACTAACTCTCTATCTATCTATCTCTCTATCTCTCTCTCTCTATCTCTCTATCTCTCTCTCTCTATCTCTCTCTCTATATATATCTCTCTCTCCTAACAAGGCCACATGTAAAGATCTGGGTAGATGGTATGTGAATAATCAGTATACTATATATATATAAAAAATAGACTCTCTTATAATCAATGAGTCACAAACTTACAATACAAACAGTGCAAAATTAAAATGTTAAAAATAAGCAGTAATTCAACTGTACAAACGCATGTTATAAATGTCCAGTAATCCGGTAGTCACTTGTGAACTCACTGACGGCTGATTCGCTGTATGATAACGACTCTGATTCAAACGACTCTGATTCAAACTGTTAACTTTAGCTACAAAAGTACAAACCCATTTGGTGTCTTAGAATCTTTCGTTAAAGTGACCCTGTTAAAAAGTTAATTGGTATGCACATTGGTTATCTTAGTACAAACATAGTATCTATTTGTAAGTGTGCAGGAATAATTCATTAAGACATGGTAAAGTCAGAGGGGCCTGGGTAGCCTAGTGGGAAAGATGCTGGCTACCACCCCTTGAGTTAGCTCGTTCGAATCCTAGGGCATGCTGAGTGACTCCACCCAGGCCCAGTTGCTAGGGAGGGTAGAGTCACATGGGGTAACCTCCTCGTGATCGCTATAATGTGGTTCGTTCTCGGTGGTGTGCGTGGTGAGATGTGCGTAGATGCCACGGTGGATGGCGTGAAGCCTCCACATGCGCTATATCTCCGTGGCAACGTGCTCAACAAATGATAAGATGGGAGGCAACAGGGATTGAGACAAGTCACTACACCACTGCGAGGACTTAAAAGCACATTGAGAATTGGGTATTCCAAATTGTGAGAAAATGAGGGGGGAAAAAAAAAGTAGTGGTAAAGTCAGCATAAAACAATTTCTCTGTAATGTAATGAATTTCAGAGTGAAACATGATAATAAAAAAAAAAAATTGAAGAGCAACGACAAAACAAGATTTTATGTGGGAATGAATCCCATGAAGCTTTGTAAATGTCATAAATTTTAAATAATGGAAATAAATAAAACTATTAATTGAATTGATTATAAGCATATAAACAAAATATTTGTATACTATTGCAAATTATTTAGATATATACAAATATATAAGTAGTTTTAGAGTTTAAGGAGAGTGACTTGATTGTGTCATTCATAGTGTGCTGCTGCAGAGCACTTTTGTTGTGCTTTTTTTCACTGTGATTTTCTGATTGGTGGATATTTCTCTTCAGGATCATGGGTAGTGTAGTTCTTCACCAGGATTCTGCTATTAAACATAATTAAATGTGAAAGTTTTATGATTAATAAAGTTTAACTAATATAGACTAATGCCTTTAACAGGAGCATATACCATCAAATAACAACTTCAGAGCCTACGGTAGGTTTATAAGTTATCGATAAATATCAATTGTCCTATAGAGAAAACCAGGAAAAGACCAGTAATGTTTGTTATTAGTGAAGTAAATGGGGTCCATTCTCACTCTGTTCAGCAGTGGCACTCTGTCTGTGCCACAAAACAATCTTTATTTTCTGTTCTTCTCACAGCTTTAGATATTGGCACCTGGGATCTGGCATGTCAGTTCAATAACACTGACCACCACACGGAGCTGAACGGCACCAATCGACTGATCGTGAGGAGAGGACAGACCTTCACCATTAATCTGTATCTCAACTCCGGTTCTTACCTGCCGGGAGTCAGTCAACTTCAGATCGTAGCAGAGACCGGTAATGCTGTGTGCTAATCAGAATGAGCTATATAGTCAAGTGTACTCACTTACGTGTGTGTGTGTGTGTGTGTGTGTGTGTGTGTGTGATTAGAGAAACAAGCAAGTGCACACAGAACATTACAGTGAGACACAGTATATACAACATGGTAAGAGTATAAATAGACTAACAAAAAATAGGACATATTTATACATCATTGCACTATGGTAGTCCTGAAGGCTGTTTAATTGTTCATGTGGTAAATGGCTTGAGGGTAAAACTGTTCCTGGATGTTCCTGGATGTCCTGGCACTCGGTGCTCTGTAGCGCTGGCCAGAGGGCAACAGTTCAAAAAGGGAGTGAGCAGGGAGTGTGAGGTCCAGAGTGATTCTTCCTGCACGTTTCCTCACTCTGGAGACGTACAGATGTTGGAAGGTGTGCATGGTGGCACCAGTATCAGCCACGTCACCCTGTAGCTCAAGACTGGTTGCTCACTGAAGCTAAGCAGGGTTGAGCCTGGCCAGTACCTGGATGGGAGATCTCCTGGAGAAAATAAAGTTTGCTGCTGGAAGAGGTATTAGGGAGGTCAGCAACAGGTGCTCACCCTGCAGTCTGTGTGGGTCCTAATGCCCCAGTATAGTGACGGGGACACTATCCTGTCAAACAGCACTGTCCTTCGGATGAGACATTAAACCGAGGTCCTGACTCTCTGTTGTCATTAAAAATCCCAGGGCATTTCTCGTAAAGAATATGGGTGTAACCCCAGCGTCCTGGCCAGATTCCCCTGATTGGCCCTTCTCAATCATGGCCTCCTAATAATACCCATCCATTAATTGGCTCTATAACTCAACTCTCTCCTCTCCACCAACAGCTGGTGTGTGGTAAGCGCACTGGCACACTATGGCTGCCGTCGCTTCATCCAGGTGGATGCTGCACACTGGTGGTGGTTGAGGAGAGTCCCTCAGAGTCTCAAAGAGTGCTTTGAGTGTAGTGTCCAAAAAAGTGCTATATAAATGTAACATTCCATAATCCTCTCAGTAGTCCTGACTGCCTGTTGTAGTTTCCTTCTGTTTGATTTGGTGTTTGAACCAAACCAGACAGTTATAGATGTACACAGGACAGACTCTAATGATGAAGAATGGAGTCAGCAGCTTCAGTGGCAGGTGAAGGAAGTACAACCTCTGCTGAGCCTTCTCTACAATGGAGTCTATGTGGGTGTCCCACTTCAGGTCCTGAGAGATGTTAGAGCCCAGGAACCTGAATGTCTCCACGGCTACCACAGTGCTGTTCAGGATGGTGAGGGGAATGGGGAGAGTGCAGAGAGATTCCTCCTGAAGTCCACTATCATCTCCAATGTTTTAAATGTGTTCAGCTCAAGGTTATTGTGACGGCACCAGACAGCCAGCTGGTCAACCTCCCATCTGTATCATGGATGAGGCCAGGGAGAAGAGCATTGGAGAGAGAACATATCCCTGAGGAGCACCAGTTCTAATGGTGAGGGTCCCAGATGTGATTTTCCCCAGTCTCACTAGCTGCCGCCTATCTGTCAGAAAGCTGTCGATCCACCGACAGATTGTGGTTGGCACGGAGAGCTGGGTCAGTTTAGTTGACAGGAGATCAGACATGATGGTATTGAAGGCTAAATTGAAGTCCACATATAGGATATTACCTTGCATAAGTCCCATGTCTGTCGAGGTGTTAAAGGATATAATGCAGTCCCATGTTGACCGCATCATCCACAGACCTTTTTGCTTGGTAAGCAAACTTGAGGGACTCAAGCAGGGGCCCAGTGATGTCCTTCAGGTAGGCCAAAAACAGTTTCTCAAATGACTTCATGACCACAGACGTGAGAGTGTCAGGTCTGTAGTCATTAAGTCCTGTGATTTGGGGTTTTTTGGGGACCGGAATGATGGTGGAGCATTTGATGCAGCAGGGAATGCTCCAGTGCTCTGTTGAAGATCTGTGCGAAGATGGGGGCCAGTTGGTCAGCACAGACTCAGACAGGCAGGTGAGACACAGTCTGGGTCTAAATCTTTCCTAGTCTTTTGTTTTCGGAAGACCTGGCACACATCCTCCTTCTATACCATAAGTACAGGTTGAGTAGCAGGATGGGGGAGGGGTTCCAGGAGGTGTTGGTGTGTGTGTGAAGTGAAGATCAGAGTGGGGGAGGGGTGTGAGACTGGGTTTTTAGAACCTGCAGACAGTAAAACATTCAGTTCATCAGCCATTTATTGATTATCTACAGAGCAAGGGGGAGGTGTCTAATACTTGGTTATGCTTTTCAGGCCTTTCCACACAGATGCAATTGTGATTCAAAGTAATGGCCAGCAACATCAAATCACTGCCAATCATGTTAAAATAAAAATGTTAATGATAAAATTCTGAATCTATGTACTGATTATATTGTCCCATGTCTGCCAAACATGTTGAGTGGTCCAAACATCATCTGCGGCCTGAATCTTAAATTTTGGTCGGATTTTAGAAGTGAATGTACTTGGCTGCATAGAGAGCTATAGGATGCTTCCTTGCTGAATATTTAGTGAATGACTTGACCTCCAGTGTGCTCTCTGTCTGCACTGGTCTCAGAACAGCTTGAAATGCACCTTATTTTCATCCTAACTCCATATAAAGCCTCCGAAAGCTATATTTTTCATCTTTTGGATGAACCCATTGATTCTCAATCAATGGGAAAATGCACAGTAAATATAATGGAACCTAGCATTCTAATGGCACCTAGATTAAGCTTGTAGTCCACTCGGAGGCCGAGATATTCGATAAAATAACGAGGGTGGTGCTTGAACTGAAATTAGACTGAATGTCTATGGATGAGCACATCTGTGAGTGCTAAAAAAGCGTTAGAGCACCACCTACATTTCAGACCTGTTTATAGTGATGAAATGTGATGGAGAAAAAAAAAACACTCTTATGCTTTATGCCACTTAGTGGAATAAAATTAGACTTTTCAAAATGAGGAATTACATGTTTACAGACAAAAATAAAAATAAAACAAGTTAGGACAAAATAAATAAATCCTGTTTATCATAAGATTGTAAAAACATACAGTATTATATATGAATAATTTGATAGTTATGTATTTATTTGGGCGGTTCTCTGAAAAATTTGACCAGTTTTGTGCAAATCGTGAAAGTATGTGTGAATGTTGAGCTTTCAAATTTGAGTGTGAAAATTACGGGTAGAATCCCAAAAATGCTAGGGGGTGTAAGGGTTTGGTATTCATACATTTTCAGCGTGGATGAACAACTTTAGGAAAACACTTGAAAACGGTAGTGAGAACAGATAGCGTTTTCAAAAACGATAATGTATCTGGATTAATGTGGACGTCGCCTTAGTTCTTGTACAGTCAGAAAGCTAAATTCAGTTTTGACTGAAATACTTGTTTTTCAGTCTGAACAGAAAAAAAAAAGTTTTCACAAGCCTGATCCAAACCGCCTTTGCGTAGGAAATGTCAAAAGTTCAATGGAAAATGTTTCCATTTGACAAAAAGGTTTGTTTATTTTTCAAGATCAAGAAGCAAGCAGAAAATTGGTCGTGCTGGTCCTTCGATGTTAATTATGGAAGTGGCCTGAGAGGAGAGATAACATAAAGGCCTACCATTGAACTCAAATAGAAGCAACCGTGTATAAACCGTTGCCAGATAGATAGGAAAGAGTCTGTTCAGTCTCTGATAACACCAGTCAAGACTTTTGCCTCATTTATCGGAATTTATGATGATGGATCACAGCTGTTGAGCCCTTGAAAGTTTTTAGTAGTGTTGCCAAAAACAATTTAGATACAAAAACATACTGAGCCATATGTAGAGACCAGATTTTAAAAGGAACTTGAGGGTTAGATTCTCTTGAAATGGGGTAGTAAGCAAATGCATAGCATTGTGCAAGAAAAAACACATTCATGCAGCGGAAATGACACTTCTGTTTGATTTATGATGTTATAATAATGGGAAATGTCATCTTTTCCTTTTTTGTAAGTACATCTAGTAGTACATATTTCATAGCTCTGGAGCGAGTCGAAAGGAGTGGTTCTCTGGAATGCTTCCAAGTCGGAGTGCACAGAATTCCAGTGTGTTCCTTGACCTCTGAAAGCAGGGTCAGTTGCTCAATGAGACCTGATATTCCCAGAGATTCCCAGACTGAACCGTGGGCACATTCCAGAATAGTTTAGAACAAAAGCAGAGGGGAACTTTTGTGCAAACATTTGGCTTGTATTGGAGATGTTTCTCATGTTCTAAGTGCTATGTCTGGAATAATGTGTAATTTGTGACACTAAGGGCCAAAGTACAAATTATTACGTGTGCAGTTTTTATGAACTCATGTTAAATTATGAGAGGCACATGGGATATACACCAATCAGCCTCAACATTTAAAACCACCTGCCTAATATTGTGTAGGTCCCCATCGTGCCACCAATACAGTGCCAACCCGTGTTTCAGAACAGCATTCTGACATCCACAATTGTACAGAGTGGTTATCCGAATTATCGTATACTGAACCAGTTGAACCAGTCTGGCCATTCTCTGACCTCTCTCATCAAGACATTTCCATCAGCAGAACTGTCGCTCACTGGATGTTTTTTGTTTTTGGCACCATTCGGAGTAAATTCTAGAGACTGTTGTGTGTGAAAATCCCAGAAATACTCAAACCAGCCCGTCTGGCACCAACAAACATCCATGCAATTATCTAATCAGCCAATCGTGTGGCAGCAGTGCAGTGCATACAATCATGCAGACACGGGTCAGGAGCTTCAGTTAATGTTCACATCAACCATCAGAATGGGGAAAAATGTGATCTCCGTGTGTAAAGGGATCAATGGAAAGGAGGCGAGAACCGGCTTGACAATACAAATCATATTTTAATTATAAACTGAACCATAAAGACAAACACTCAAAGGTGTCGGACATCTGTCCGTGGAAACTCTGGTTCTAGACTGAAGAAGATATGTGTTATTAAAGTATAAAAGTATGCACATAAAGTATAAATTACTTTTAAGTTACTTTATAAAACACAATTTGTTTTGCTCACTGAAATAATGTCCATATTTTCTAAGTCATACACTCAGCACTGCAAATTTCTCCCTTAAAATGACTCATTAAAGGCTTTGCTTTTTTTTGTACTTATTTCAACATATAATTAGAAGTTGATGATGTAATGAAGTGTGATTCTCTGATAGGCCCTCAGCCTGCCAAGCAGTACGGCACCAGGGCCGAGTTCAGCCTCAGCGATGAGATCGACAGCACGTGTTGGAGTGCTGCAGTGACCAGTCCACCTGGGGACACCATTTGCCTTTCCATCTGCCCTGCCCCTGATGCTCCCATTGGCCGATACATCCTAAATTTAGATGGCTGTGTCCAGTTTGATTTCATACTGCTCTTCAACCCGTGGTGTCCACGTAAGTGCAAGCACATGTGTTTGGGTGGACCACATCTTAAGGTCACAGACCCATGGAAATCCTGTTCTCCTCCCTGCATGATTGCAAATCATTGTTTAATTGTAACTTGACAGATGGATAAAACTGTGTAATGATTCATACACACTCAACCTATAAAAATGACTTGCAGGAGATGTGGTGTACATGGACAGTGAAGATAAACTGGCAGAGTATGTTTTGGCTCAGGATGGGATCATCTTCAGGGGCGATGCTAATTATCCCGTCCCGTTGGCCTGGGATTTTGGACAGGTACCAACAAATATGCAAGAACAATGGCAGGTGTTCCTGTGTAAGATAATGATCTAGCAGCATATGGTGCGGTCACACTGTAAAAACTCTGCTTAAAGCAACTTATTAATGCATAGCAGCAAAGAGACAAAGAGAATTAACATAGAATCAAAGAGAAACTGAATCCTGTTTTGTACCATTAAGTTTTTTTACATTGTGACATTATTTCCATGACAATTAAGCATCCATGATACTTTACAATTTAAATAATATATAATTATTTTTTTCTGCATTTTGCATTGTAATAATGAGAATTGGCATGCTTAAAGGAATATTCATGCATTCCAGCATTTGTGGCATAATGTTGATTACCACAAACATTTATATTGACCAAAGGGGGCGCCCTATCACGAAAAAAGTCTCTGTATACTGTACATAAGTGAGGCATATGAGGCATCGTTTGAAAGCTTAGAATCAATTTTGCCTTTGTTACATAAAATAACAAAATAAGGCCTCAAAACATTTGTGTCCCAAATTAGCGCCCCCTAGAGGTAATGGGGTAGAAAGAATCATCTTTCACATAGCACCTAAATAGACAAGTCATATATTAAATGAAAGCTCTCATTCTCATGACTGTGACAGTATAGTTAATTTTGTTACCCTGATACCACAGTTCGAAATATTTTCAAAAGAATCACAAAGTGTAATATGATTTCGGTAAGTCTTCAAATACAAATGTCTCATTTATGCGCCGATCATTGGAGCCGTAAGCCCCAAATAGCTAAAACTTTATATCTGCTTTTACCTTAGGGAGTTTTCTAAAATACTATCTGTGTGGTTGCTTGTGTGACTAATCAAACATTATATCTTAGAAGTCCAGAACAGAATATGCCACCCAGGAGGAAAAGCATGCCAAAGAAATCATCAGAAAAATGTTTTCGACTGTTGATGATTACATGTTTTATGTCAAAGGGAAGGATCTCAGCTTTCTAATGACACCTACATTAAGCTTGTAGTCCACTCAGAGGCCGAGATATCCAATGAAATATCAAGGGTGGTGCTTGAACTGAAAATTAGACTGAATGTCTATGGACGGGCACATCTCTGAAGGCTAAAATGCGTTAGAGCGCCACCTATAGTTCAGATCTGCATATTGTGTTTATTGATTATAAACGCATACAATATTATTTACGAATAGTTGGAGCCATTTTTATTTTATTTTGGGGGGGTTCTCTGAAAAATGAGACCAATTTTGTTGGAATTAGTCCATAGAATGTTTGACTGGTGAGCTTTTAAATTTGAGTGTGAAAAATTGCAGCCAACAGCCCAAAAGTGTGTGTAAAAGTATATGTATATAACATATGTAAATACTTTTAGTAAATTACAAGCATCACATGTCTGCAATTGTCCCCATTCACCTCCATTGAACGTGCCTCACTATTACCTCAGTTTCTGAAAAAAATGAGGGATGTTGAATTTTAAATGTGTTTTTATGGTATTTAGATCCCTCACTTAATATTGCAGACTTTGGTATCTTGGTAAATCTAAGCACAGTTTGATACATTATTGAGATCTCTTGTGAGATTACAAATGGGGAAACATCTGAGCACTTCAGCAAAAGCATAATTTGTTCTTTCCTATTCCTATTTCTGAATAACATGTAATTCATTGTAACAGTTGTAAACTCTACATATCGAATAGTAGAGCAATGTGTTATTTGCACATGTGTCTCTTGTGTTGTGTCCTGCAGTTTGAGGAAGGCATCCTGGATGCTTGTTTGAGAATCCTGGACATGAACCCTAAACACCAGAGAAACCCGGGGAAAGACTGCTCTGGACGTAGAAATGTCATTTATGTCACTCGAGTTCTCAGTGCGATGGTAAGAGTCAGACATTAGTGTCGATCAAATGATTTTAATAAGTGCTGTTGTGATGCGATCAGCTCAGACATATTTAAATACCAGGTGTAAACGGGGCCTGCAACTCATTGACTTTATTCCCAATCCAGATAAACAGCAATGACAGAGATTCTGGCGTCCTTGAGGGCTGCTGGAAAAAGTCATTTGAAGGCGGATTGAGCCCCATGTCCTGGAGGGGGAGCACTGAGATTCTGAGGACGTGGAACAGCACTTCCTGTTTGCCTGTGCGCTTCGGCCAGTGCTGGGTGTTTGCAGCTGTTGCCTGCACTGGTATTATATGATTCTCAATTATTCAGACTGTCTTTTCTTGTAGAAGGTATTACAGTAGATCACTGGTTCTCAACTGGTTTTGCTTCAGGTTCCAGATTTTTAATTGGACATCAAGTGGTGACCCAAAAGAGTACAAAAATACAAAAGTAAAAAAACTAAATCAAACATTGGGTAACACTTTCTACGAAGCCCATATTTATAATGCATTATAATGTCTCATAATACGTCTTCTCATAAATAATTGTAACTACAGTTATGATACATTATAAATTATACTCATTTAAACTGAAAGATGAATGTAGCTACTATAAACTATTTAAAAAGTTGAAATAGTATTTTCTTTGTGTACACTAAGCAAGTTGTTTTGTTTGTTGTCAGTGTCTCGAGCTCTGGGGATTCCATGCAGGGTGGTAACAAACTTCTTTTCAGCCCACGATACAAACAGCAACCTTGTGATCGAATGTTACATCAACGAAAAAGGTGAAATGGAGAATGTCACCAGAGATATGATATGGTATGAAAAACGACTTCTTTTAATAACTCTTTTTATAGGTTAATACATGAGGAAAGTGATTTGTCAGTGAAATTGTTAAATTCTATTCTATTATTAATGCTGCCTTCATGTGCTATCAGCTTTATGGTATATACGCGTTTCCTACTAGGAAATCGCACATGAATGCAAGTCGTAATTCGTGACTGGTAAACTCGAGATCATTTTGATACCCGAGTTTCCGAGTTGGGAGGAGACAAACTCTCAACATGGCGGAGGAGAGCACTCTTTCTGCAGTGAATGATTGTTTTATACATTTTTCTAAATACAGCTACCTTGTTAATCTCTTGCTGATTCTGATATATATATATATATATAGATATAGATATAGAGATGGATGGATAGGGATGGATGGATAGGGATGGATGGATAGAGATGGATGGATGGATGGATAGGGAGGGATGGATGGATGGATAGAGATGGATGGATGGATAGGGAGGGAGGGATGGATAGGGAGGGATGGATAGGGAGGGATGGATGGATAGGGATGGATGGATAGGGATGGATAGGGATGGATGGATAGAGATAGATGATGGATAGATAGATAGAGATAGATAGAGATAGATAGATGATGGATAGATAGATAGATAGATAGATAGATAGATGATGGATAGATAGATAGATAGATAGATAGATAGATAGATAGATAGATAGATAGATTGATGATGGATGGATGGAGATATAGATGTAGATGGAGATACAGATGTAGATGGAGAGATAGATAGATAGATAGATAGATCAGTAACCATTTAATGCACATTAAACATTTTTTTTACACAGAGAAAGTAGCATGTATTGACCAAGATTCCATTATCCTCGATAAACTGACAAACACATATTACGGTGTCAAATCAGAGTTCCTCAAGAAATATGCAAGAATAAACCTGGCGTCCTCCCAGCTTCCTTCTCTTTCTGATAACATCGCACTTGAACGTGGCATATTCGTAATTACGACTCCAGAAATGTGAAGTAGGATAAATAAGCATATAATGGCTCCTAAAAGGATTATCATGAATACCTGACACACTTTTTTGTGTAACAGTTTTGCTTAAAAAGTATGCTTGTGCCATCTTTATTTAAAATAGACAACACTTGGTTTTATATTTTTATATTTAATGCAATAATCCAGACATTAAGTGTCCAAATACCTTTTGGTGCAACTGCATGTGTTAGCTTGTGTATTTAGGGATGTTTTTTTATGCAAGTAAGAAGTTTTACTAGTGCGTTGAGAGCCTGTAGTTCTTTACAAAGAAATGCATTTCAAGGATTAAACATTTAAAATCTTTATTTTTTCATGTAGGAACTATCACTGCTGGGTTGAGAGTTGGATGACCCGACCTGACCTCTCATCTGGTTTTGATGGGTGGCAGGCGAGTGACCCGACACCACAGGAGAAAAGTGAAGGTATGTAGTTTTTAGGGGCCAAGCACTGAAAATGCGTAGGCATCTATTGTATTTGTTATTGTTGTTCTTTGCATTATTATTAATATTATTCTGCCATTGAAGTCTATTGGCAGCCCATAGAACCATACATAGAAAAGTTATGAAATTTGGCGCACAGATAGAAGACGCTCTTAACTATTACTGACCCAGATTTGGGGTCTCTAACGCCAACGCTCTAGCGCCACCAACTGTTCAAAGTTGCACTTTTGTTTGGGCTCATAACTTCTGATTTTAATTTCCACCTGACTAGATTTTACACCATTTTTAATTGTAATTGATTTGACACCTTTTTCGAACTCCTCCTAGACCGTAAGTCTGATTTGCACAGAATGTGTTGTGTATCATCTAGAGACACAGTGGACAAAAATGTATCAAAAGCTTTTTGATAGACCAAACTGTTCTCGAATAACTCTTCAACTAATTAAATGGCAAGCACTCCAAAATGGACGTGAGGCTGTATCTTTGCAACGCTTTGGCGTATTAACACCAGACTTGGTAAATGTCATAGTCATCATGACTTGAGGGTACATGCAGCGTTTCAGCACAGCGCCACCTAGTGGTCAGGAGATATGAAGAATGCCTATTTTTGCTTATAACGTCTGAATAGTTTGGTTACCGCTCCACCTACTGGTCAAAGGTTATAATTACTTGAATTTTATCAGTTGTACCTATGTTTTTTATGCTACTTAAAGTCATAATCAGTGATGTCCATTGACACTTCCATACATGCCATACGTTGGTATGCTTGGCCCTGTAATTGCTGCTCGCAGCTATATTTTCAATTTGCAATCAGATGGATCAGACATGCATCAACTTGAAGTTTTCATATAATGCATTTTTATTTTACATTTGACTACAAATTATAAATCATAGAAATTATAAAACCCAATTAAAATGCAATTAGCTGTCGTCAAAGTGTAAATGTGTATTTTGTAACGCACAGTTTTGCAGTTTAGTTTCAATAGAAGGTTCTTTTTGGACTAGGGAAGAAGTTTTGAGGTCTGAAAGTTATTCATTCTTTTATTTTAAATGTCTCACGTTATGACCCTTCTAAAAGAAGTAAAAAGCATCACTTCTAAAATGCATTTATTCTCTCAGGTGTGTTCTGTTGTGGACCAGTCCCTGTAAAGGCAGTAAAGGAAGGAGAGCTCACTTTAAAGTATGATGCTGCGTTTGTGTTTGCGGAGGTGAACGCAGACCTTGTGTACTTCCTGAAATATAAAGACGGCAGTACAAGAAAAATCGTGAATGACCAGAAGGTTGGACAGAAGATCAGCACTAAGAGTGTGGGTCGTGATACGAGAGAAGATATCACACACCTGTACAAATATCCTGAAGGTAGAAATATACTCATTACGTGCAAGCTGTCAGATTCAATACACACACACACACACACACACACACACACACACACACACACACACTGGGGCACTGTTAGTGTATAGTGTTTCCACATAACTTTAGGTGCAGCTGCAGCCTAACACAAGTTGCCCTGTTATAATTCATGATGTGACTCGTTTGGAAAACATGATGAAGAGATCTTTGCAGTAAATATTTCTATGTAAGCTTTGACTGTTGATGGGTTTCAACCGTTGGTGACACATGATTCCTCATGCAGGTTCAGCGGAAGAGCGGAAGGTTTTTGAGAAAGCCAAACACCAGAACAAGTTGAATCAACAGCAGCCGAATGCCGGGCTAAACGTCACCATCAAGCTCTCCTCCGGGATCAGCAAGGGCTGCGACTTTGATGTGTTTGCAATTGTGACCAATAACACAGCAGAAGAGAAGAAGTGTCGTCTTGTGTTTGCATCCCGCGCCGTGTCTTATAGTGGAGTCACCGGACAAGAGTGCGGCTTTAAAGATCTGCTCAATGTGGAACTATTGCCAGGAGCAGGTTTGCGGCGTTTCGTTTTTATACGACTGATGTGTGTGATTAAATATTAAAGAGGTCATGTAACTAGAATAGTTTTTCTTGATCCTTTGAAATAAAACAGTAGTTTATTGTACTATTTAGTAGACTCAAAAACCCCAGTGTGCCCAGAGGATTTAATGAAATTAATTTCATTCACCTCATGTCTGGACTACCGCAATTACGAGTTTCTGACCTGTAAAATCAAGAAATATATTAAACATAAATATATGTTTTATATGCCATTTTATTATAGCCAGTGTAGCTGTAGCCTAGTTTTTGTTTACATAAATACTTTAGGCTGGTTAATCAAAGTGTGTGTGTGTGTGTGTGTGTGTGTGTGTGTGTGTGTGTGTGTGTGTCTTGACTGTGTTGTGTGTTTGTTTCAGAGAGGAAGGTTCCTCTGAGGCTGAACTACAGTAAATACTGTAATACTCTAATGGAGGATAATCTAATTCGTCTCGGCGCTCTGCTCATCGACTACAGCACCAGAGAAGCTGTCGTGGCCATGAGAGACATTGTAGTGGACAACCCAGATATCAAAATCAGGGTACAGTCACATGGTTACCATTACAACCCCTCAGTCACCATGATCACAATCTAAATGTAGTTATCACCATGTCAACCCCATTTACGTACAGTCACCATGTCAGGTCCAAGATGTTGAGCGCACTTATAAATACATGCTAATGTAAATGTTTTTCTAGATTCTTGGAGAACCCAAGGAGAACCGTAAGCTGGCAGCAGAACTTACGCTGCAGAACCCACTGCCAGAACCTTTACAAGGCTGCTGTTTCACTATAGAGGGCGCAAACCTCACGGGCGGCTACAGCATCACTGAAAAGTAAGAACACTTACTAACAATAACACTAGAAGTAAGAACACTAATGTTTATGTCTTCAAATGAGGAAGCGGCTAGTTGGCATGAAATACTGCGGGGAAGTTGCATGTACTGCATTGTTACATGCTGCACTCCATTGGAACAGAATTTCTGCTCATTCTTTCATATTAACATTTTTCAATTAACACAATCAATCATGCCCTCTGATCATACAAAAATGTTCCACCAAATGAGTCATGCATGCTTAAAGTGCCACCTTGACACTGTGTCTTTGTAAGTACCAGCCAGAAAAAAAATCATTTATTTTTTACACGTCAACGCGCTGATAAACATGATGTCCACATATGTGGATTTTGGGACAATATCCCCTCAAAAGTTGTTTTGAATAACTTTCAACTCTTGACACATCTTTGGGTCATTTCACTTAATTTAAAATAAATTTTGATGTTGTCATTGTGCAATACGACTCTATTCATTAACATTAATAAATGCATTCCTATATTTACTTTTTACATGGAGAATGCTGTTCTGAGACCAGTGAAGACAGACAGCACACTGGACGTTAAGTCATTCACTAAATAGGGAGCAAGGGTCAGAATTAATTATGATAATTTCTGATGTAATGTCTTTAACATCTCACAAACATGAATAACCAACACTCCTGGAAACATTTACAAAAAATCTGACTTATAGCTTGGTATTATTTGAAATGTCATAACTTAGTCCCGCTGTCCACATATGAGGACGTCAGTTTTTAGGAAAACTATTTGCTCTAGATTGAAATTTTTTGCATGTATATTAGGTCCTACTATTTACAAATCAAAAAGGGAACGGAAAATGCACACAGCAGTCACACTCGGGCTCACGAGGTTTTTTGAATTATTTCAATATTTTTTTCAGTTTGTCTCAGAGTTTTGGACCTCACTCAATATTTAAAGAGCGAGGAATTACGACACTAGTTCTTTACTTTGGTCCAACAGTTTACATTTGAACAAACAATAATCAGGTGAGGAATGTGTAAAAGATTGAAAACGTGTGTTTCCAATGAGTCTAACTTCTAAACATTTATAAACATTTCATCCCTCTAGACTGGAGTCGAGCATTGGACCTGGACAAGAGGCTAAAGTTAAAATCTACTTCACTCCGACTCAGTGCGGCCTGCGCAAACTTGTAGTGGATTTTGACAGTGACAAGCTGGGCCACGTAAGAGGATACAAGAATGTTATCATTGGAAAATAAGACCTTTCAACCTTTAATGTGGTAGAGAATGGAAAGTGGAATCATCTGTTTTTCTGAGTATCACTTGTGATTATTCAGAGATTATTCTTACTTTTATATGCAGTATTTTTCAAAGAATGTGAAAAACCATAATTTCACATTACAAACTGTCTTCTATAGCAGCTTAAACTGTTCACAGTATGCCATTTCTGAAAATAGTAAAGCTTGGATATATGGGTCATTGACTAATAAAGTCGTCCGGAGTAAAAATATTTTTTTAAAAATCAATGTGTCCATTTTGGTTTAATAAAAAATAAAACATGCATTTTAATTTCATAACAAATTGAACTGTGTAAATGTAAAAAATATATATATATATATATATATATATATATATATATATATATATATATATATATATATATATATATATATATATATATATATATATATATATATATATATTATTTTTTTTTTTTTTTTTTAAATCATACAATTTTGTTAAAGATTACACATTTCAATTTGATGGCTAAATATTTTTCTGTTTCTCAAATCTTTTCATTTGCAACTCCATCATGTCACATTCCTGGATGTTTTAAAGCTCAGATGTTGGTATTGCATATTAAGAAGTATTACCCTGCAATTAAAAAGAAAATTATGAATGATTGAAAGAAATTTAAAATCAATGTGACTTTCATTGACTGTGAACATGTGTCTTGCGTTTTGTCTTCTGTATCATTGTATGCTGAGATTACTTTGTATTAAAGAACATTTACACATCAGCGATGTCGATTTAATGTTCAGAAACCGGCATGTCCAGTCGTGCTGAGGAAATCACTGTAAAGAGTCTTTCAAAAAAACAACCTGAATTCAGAAATCCATCCATCCATCCATCGTCAACCGCTTATCCTGTACAGGGTCGCGGTGAATTCAGAAATAATCCCTTTAAAGTTAGAAACAACTGTTAATAATCTAAAAACGTATTGACATTTTCTGCAAGTGAACTCGTCAGTAACTCTAACAAAATCACAGTATGAAGGGTCGACATTTACAAAAGGTAAACAAGTGAAAAATTGATTTTAAGATTCAACTTTATTGTCATTGTGCAGAGTACAAGTACAGAGCCAATGAAATGCAGTTGTTTTCACATATCCCAACTATGCTGGGGTCAGAGTGCAGGGTCAGCCATGAAACAGCGGCCCTGGAGCAGATAGGGTCAAGGGCCCAACAGTGGTGTCTTGAACCCCCGACCTTTTGGTCGGTAACCCAGAGCCTTAACCGCTGAGCCACCAGAGGGAGCAAAAACATTCATGGTCTTTTCTCTTGGACAATAAGACTCCCATGAACTAAACATATCAGAGACATAATTAAACTGACAGAACACAATGTACAGATTTACTGAATTCAACAATATGATCTCTAAGAGCAACATTTTGCACAGGCTATTTAGCATCTGTTTCCACCTTTGAATAGATATTTTCTAAGCATGTCTCCTTGTATGTCAGTGCGGAGTGTAGATGTGATTCATGTGCACTTTCAATCCCCTCACTGAATCAATAACGCCTTTATGCAGCATTAAAACATTTCTTCATCTGTTTTATGGAAAGAGTCAAAAAGACAAACATTTAGAGGGTGAAGTTCTTGAATTAAGCAAACTATGGAGAATTAAACTTCTGTTTGCCTTGATGGACTCATTTAATTCTTCAAACGTTTAATGTGTGCATGATTGTTAAAGTAAAGTAATACATATTTATATTGGAACTACATTTACATTGAATCTTTCAGCATTTTGTATAAAGCAGTTTACTAACAAGGAAAAGCACAAGCGATTTTGTCATATTCCCTGTTGTCTTTTATTTTTGTGCTTTTATGTTGGAATTCTTGTTTCGTTTCCTGTTTCCTGTGTTAGTTTTGTAGTCCTTGTAGTTTTCACAGAAAAACTGACCAAGGAAGCAGGAAACCAAACAAGAAATCCAACATAAAAGCACAAAAATAAAAGACAACAGGGAATATGTGTAATAACGCAGGCGCTGAGGCAGACTCCATCTGCAGATGTTTATTAAAAATCTACAGCAGATAGGTTGGAATCGTCAAGCAGATATCGTAATCGTTAAGGCAGGCAGTGGGTCAATACAAAGTAGCAGTCAGATCCGTGGCAACAAAGCAAAGGGGTAAATCCAAAAGAGACAAGAGTGGTAAAGGCAGGCAAAAGGTCATTCACAAAACAGCAAGACAATGGCAATGGTAATAACGCTCGGTAAGGCAGGTAAACTGGCAATACTTCGCATCAGTCTGTTAGTCAAGCCATGCTTAAATATCAACCAAACAGGAAGTGAACAATGAAGCAGAGGGAGCGGCACACAGTCAGTACACGGGAGAGGGCTCCCTCTGCTGGCGTGACGTTACAGAATCCCCCCCCCCCCCTAGGAGCAACTCCTGGCGCTCGACGAGGGCGTCCCCGTGGCCGTGGTGCTGGACGATCGGGTCTGGCTCGATGGAAGTCCCTGATAAGGGTCGGGTCCAAGATATCATGGGCGGCTACCCAAGACCTCTCCTCTGGGCCGTACCCCTCCCAGTCCACCAAATACTGGAGCTGACCTCCTCTCCTTCTCGAGTCCAATAACTCCCTAACTGCGTAAGCAGGAGACCCATCAATGTCCAGCGGAGGAGGTGGTTCCTGACTCTCAGTGTTGGGGTCAGCCCCCGGGTGGACCGGTTTGAGGAGGGAAACATGGAAAGGAGAGACACGATAATTAACAGGCAGCTCCAACTGATACGTGACTTCATTTATCTGTCTTAGGATTTTGAACGGGCCTACGTACCTTGGGCTTAACTTTTTGCTTGGTAGCCGCAACTTGAGATCCCGTGTGGAGAGCCAGACCCTTTGTCCAACTTGGTAGGGAGGGTGTGGACGACGTCGTCTATTGGCTTGGATTTCCTGACTCCTGACAGCTCTTTGCAGGTGCACATGAGCGGAATTCCACACCCTCTCACTACGACGAATCCAGTCATCAATTGCTGGTACTGTAGAAGGCTCGCCAGACCACGGGAACATAGGGGGTTGGTAACCAAGCATGCATTGGAATGGGGTAACACCCGTGGAGGAGTGTCTCAAGGAATTTTGGGCATATTCCGCCCATGGTAGAAACTCTGCCCAGCGATGCTGTTCACGACTGCAATAAGAATGAAGATACCGGCCGATTTCTTGATTCAGCCTCTCTACTTGACCGTTTGACTGAGGATGATAACCTGAGGTCAGGCTGACGTTGATGTCAAGCTGCTTGCAAAAGGCTTTCCAAACCTGAGAAGTGAATTGAGTTCCTCTGTCAGAAACAATATCCTCAGGAATGCCAAAGACTCTGAAGACGTGATGGAAGAGTGCAAGAGCTGTTTCCATGGCTGTGGGGAGTCCCTTCAAGGGTACCAAACGGCAGGATTTAGAAAATCGGTCGATGATAACTAGGATTGTCGTGAAACCGGTGGACGGAGGCAAATCTGTGACGAAATCTATGGACAGATGAGACCAAGGTTGTTGGGGAATGGGCAGAGGCTGTAGCAGACCAGAGGGTAAGTGTTTTGGGGTTTTAGACTGGGCACAGATGGAGCAGGACTTGACAAAATCAGTTACATCTTTAACCATTGAAGGCCACCAGAATGAGCTTTGTGTGAGGTTGAGTGTTCGTGAGATGCCTGGATGACCTGAGCTGAGTGAAGTATGAACCATTGGATGACTCTAGCACGAAGGTTCACCGGAACATATTGTTTATTGCCTGGACAGTTGGGTGGCGTGGGTTCTCTCTGTTGACCTCGTTGAATTTCCTCCATTAGGTCCCACGTGACTGGTGCAACAATTATTGAAGGTGGCAGGATGGGTTCAGGCTTGAATTCAGTCTGCGGATGGCAATGCAGTCTGGATAAGGCATCTGCCTTACTATTTTTACTTCCTGGTCTGTATGTAACAGTAAACTGGAATCTGGTGAAGAACAGGGACCACCGTGCTTGCCGAGGATTAAGCCTCTTTGCACTCTTGACATACTCTAAGTTTTTATGGTCTGTGATGATCATGAAAGGATGGGTGGAACCCTCTAACCAGTGTCTCCATTCCTCAATTGCAGCCTTCATGGATAAAAGTTCCTTATTGCCGACATCATAGTTACGTTCCGCGTCCGTTAGTTTCCTAGAGAAGTAGGCACAGGGATATAGCTTGCCTGGTTGTCCATGACGTTGGGAAAGTACAGCTCCAATTCCGTTGTCAGAGGCATCTACCTCTACGACAAATGGCAAACTGGGATCTGGATGCTTGAGGATGGGTGCAGTGGTGAAACTGGATTTTAACTTGGTGAAGGCTTGTGTGGCATTTTCGTTCCATTTTAGCTTTGATGGTTTACCCTTCAGCAGAGATGTTAAGGGGGCAGCAATAGAGCTGTAATTGCGGATGAAACGACGGTAGAAATTAGCAAATCCAAGAAAGCGCTGTAGTTCCTTGATGGTGGTGGGTTGGGGCCATTCAGTGACTGCTGTTACTTTTGAATTATCCATCTCTACACCCTGATGGCTGATGTTGTAACCCAGAAATGAAGTTTGGTTGACATGGAATTCGCATTTCTCTGCCTTTACATAGAGTTGATTATCAAGAAGTCTAGAGAGCACAGACTTGACATGATCTTGATGTTCAGTTTCAGACTTGGAATAAATAAGGATGTCATCGATATAAGCAATTACATACTTGTTAAGGATGTCCCGGAAGATTTCGTTGATGAATGACTGAAAGACTGCTGGTGCGTTGGCAAGTCCGTATGGCATGACCTGGTACTCATAGTGCCCCCTAGAGGTCAGAAAAGCTGTTTTCCATTCGTCTCCCTCTCTGATCCTGATAAGGTTATAAGCGCTCCTGAGGTCTAGTTTGGTGTAAATAGTTGCTTCACGAAGTTGTTCGAGAGCTGAGGGTACTAAAGGTAAGGGATAACTAAATTTGACAGTGACGTTGTTCAAACCTCTGTAGTCGATACATGGCCGGAGTCCTCCATCTTTCTTTTCTACAAAGAAAAAACCAGCAGCTGCTGGAGAAGTGGAAGGACGGATGAAGCCTGAACTGAGCGCCTCTTCAATATATTCCTCCATGGCCTGCGTCTCTGGATGTGTTAGAGAATATACTTTGCTTTTGGGGGGCATGGCATTTGGCAGGAGATCAATAGCACAGTCCCAGGGACGGTGTGGTGGGAGAAGTGTAGCCTTAGTCTTACTGAAGATCTCTTGGTAATCATGGTAACAAGAGGGAATAATGACAGGTTTTGTATCTGGACTTTCAATGCTCGTGGTTAAACATGGCTTGGTTACAGAGGCATTGATGCACTGAGAGTTGCAAAACGAAGACCATTGTGTGATTTCACCGAGTCGCCAAGAGATGACTGGATTGTGGATTGATAACCATGGATGACCTAGGATGATTTCGTGGCGGGGAGAATCAATCACATAAAAAGAAATGACTTCAGAATGAAAAAGTCCAATTTGTAGTTTTACAGGCAAGGTTTGTTGTGTGATGCCTTCTCCGATGGGTTTATTGTCAATGGCGTTGATTTTGAGAGGTGGGTCACATGGTTGTATGGGGATGTTGAATTTGGTAACAATGTTTTGGTGAATCAAATTGAGTGCTGAACCGGAGTCGACCAGCGCTGTGAGGTCAGTGAAATGGTTATTAACAGAAATCTTGACTTTGATTGTGAAAAACTTGGTAGAAAGAGGAGGGGGATGGTCAACACTCACCCGAGTAGTAGATTTGGAGGTTTTCTGGGTCTTAAGAGGACAAATAGCATTGACATGACCTGAATTTCCACAGTAGAAACATAAATTATTGGTTAGGCGACGAAGTTTCTCCTCCTTAGTGAGTTTAGTGACTCCTAACTGCATGGGTTCTGGGTCAGGTTGAGTAGTGGGCAGGAATGAATGGGATGTCATAGCTGGTGGAATAACTGAAGCATTTCTCATTGACGGTGTCCTGGACTTAGCGGGGCAGTTACGCATAAGGTTATCAATTTTAATAGCTAAAGTCACGAACTCAGAGAAGGAACAATTTTCACCTTTGCACGCAAGTTCTGCCTGTAATTCTACATTCAAACTTCTTTGGAACATGGCTTTAAGTGCAACGTCATTCCAACCACTTTGAGCTGCGATCGTCCTGAATTCTATAGCGTATTCAGCGGCGGATCGTCGACCTTGATTCAGTTGCACAAGTTGGGAAGAGATATCCATACCCCCTGCTGGGTATTCAAAGACTTCTCTAATCTGTTGGATGAAATACGCAGACGAAGTTTTAATTGAATGATCAGTCTCCCAGACGGCTGCAGCCCAATCAATAGCTCTACCAGTCAGAAGAGTCAGTAGAAAAGCGCATCTTTTCTCATCAGACTCGAAATCATCCTTTTGATGTTTGAAAAAGATTTCTACTTGTCGTAGAAATCCTTTACAATGCTCTGCAGAGCCGTCAAATTTATCAGGGAAAGCAAAGCTTACCTTCTTAAGCATGGGTGGCGGAAATGAATGGAGATATTGAGTGAGATAGGCGTTAGAAGCCTGTAGTTTACTCAGCTGTTCTTGATATTCTTTGATGAGGTCATTTTGGTAAGCGAATGCTTTCTGCAGATTGGAAACTTCTGCTGGAGTCATCGGTGGCGAAGTATTCTGTAATAACGCAGGCGCTGAGGCAGACTCCATGTGCAGATGTTTATTAAAAATCTACAGCAGATAGGTTGGAATCGTCAAGCAGATATCGTAATCGTTAAGGCAGGCAGTGGGTCAATACAAAGTAGCAGTCAGATCCGTGGCAACAAAGAAAAGGGGTAAATCCAAAAGAGACAAGATTGGTAAAGGCAGGCAAAAGGTCATTCACAAAACAGCAAGACAATGGCAATGGTAATAACGCTCGGTAAGGCAGGTAAACTGGCAATACTTCGCATCAGTCTGTTAGTCAAGCCATGCTTAAATATCAACCAAACAGGAAGTGAACAATGAAGCAGAGGGAGCGGCACACAGTCAGTACTCGAGAGAGGGCTCCCTCTGCTGGCGTGACGTTACAATATGACAGATTTGAACACTTATATAAAGTTTTATTTTTATATAAATATAATATATAAAATATATGGTAATTAAATATTTACATTAATTACATATTATTTTTTCTTTTATTATTATTATACAGGTTTCTAAGTAATGAAATGGGAAATCCTGTTTTTTTGTTAAATTTTTACAAGTTATATTTTATTTTTATTTTTTTTTGTTATTCTGGTCATTTTTGACCCCATTGAAGACTATTAGAAATGCATAAATACTTGATTAATGTTTGTAGTAAGTAATGAATAAGGATGAGGGGTGAATTCTGACCTCTGTTGCTCAAAGGAACACATTAATTATTACCGTTTTATTAATGGCTAAATAAAGCATTACACAGTATATATGCCTTAAACAAATTAAATTATGATGCTTTCTCATGTTTTGTGCATCTATTCTAACCATACTTTCTGAATCTTTAAGTTTAGAAATATGGGTTTATAAACTTCAGATAAATGTTTAAGACAATTAGGCTGAAGCATTTACTACCAGATTAGCCAATTTATGATTGTTATTTGCCATAAGTTATTTACTGGATGTAGGCCTGCTGTCTACCCCTTCATGTTAAATGTTAAAACTATTATAAAAAATATATATAATTAAACAGCAAAATAGTTCTGATGCAGCATGACGCTGTTTAAAAACAAAAACTGAAAAACTGAAAATCTTTATTTCATAGTTTATTTTTCAATTATTATTATTATGTTTATATTTACAATAGTATTTATGATCTAATTTTATTGCTATTTTTCCACCTGTTGTCATAGTGATTTTTAAGTCACCGCAAAAGAGGCCGGTGGAAAAAGTTGGAGAGAGTAAAATGTTTGGATTTTGTATGATTTCTTTGACCACTTTGTTATTTTGATGATATTTTCATTTTGTCTGAAGTTTCATTTGAAATTAGAAATATTTTTGGTTTAATTTTTTCGTGTTTCAATACATGAATTACTTTTTTTTTAATAAAAATCGACCATTTAGAAGTGCGTTCCGATGCAATCACAGTTAATACTAGCCATGATTTGTGTTTTAGTAGTAAATGAAAATTATTAATGGAGCACACATCCAAATTCTGATGAGAATCACATTCACTGTCATAGATGATATAGATAATGCACAAATATGTTTTGCCTTTGCATTTAATCTTACATGAGTTCTCTTATATCTCAAATATAATATACATTATATTGCGGTATATTTTACCCATTTCCTCCTGCTAATAAAGTGCAACTAAGTCAGAAAAGACATAGAAGAACAAACAAAATGGTGCAAGGTTTTATCTCAAGACATTTTCTGGTTCTCGTCCCTAAAACACTCTTGTGAGTGGAACTACTTTCTTCCACCACGGTTTGAGCGTATTGTTGTAATACAGCCCGAGCCTTCGTTGCTAGTTCGACAAAGTCACATTACAAATAGTAACGGAGGATTGCGATACTTGCACTGCTTTACTGGAGCACGTACTGAAATTACAAGGTTGTGCGTTTGTGTGTGTGCGCATGAGGGAAAGCGAGAGAATGAAAGAAAACAGAGATATTGTGTGTGGGATTACCTGCGTTTGTAGCATCGCTTCAAATCACAAAGATGTAAGTTTGAGTATACTTGCAAATTCCCATCGCTACACAACTGTTTTATTGAGTCGTAGGGGTCCTTTGACATCGCTATGTGCCCGGCCTGCGAGTATGTGTGTCTGTGTGTGTGAGAAAGGGAGAGGTGGGGGGTGCGAGGGTGCTTTCCACAGATATTAAAAGTTGTTTTGGATTATATAGAAACTGTTGTAATGATCTCTGCTGCTCGCTAAAGAATCGTTTGCTTGTCTTGTTTGTTTTGCCAACTTGTTAAGTGGTTCATTCTTCAAACCCAGCGATGGGCGCACGGTGGACCAGCTCAAAGGTGTGTTGAGACATCTACCATACCGGGGTAAAATTGCTTGTTGATTAGCGCCACCCATTGTAAAGGCGTGAATGTGCTGATGGCGAACATCCGCTTAGCTTTCGCTGGGAAAGGGCTATTCGCCGGCAATTCGCCCCTCATAATCGTGCCATCTTTTTTTGCGCAAAAGTCTTGAAACGCTGAAAACAGACCAGTTTCTGAAATGTCTTGGAGCAATGACCTATTTCTCAGAAAATTAGTCATTTGTGCTTTGCATTTCATTCAGTACATCCACAGTTCACCCGCATACACCCACAGATAGTGCAAACACTCCCACCCATGCCCATTTGTGCTTTGCGCTGGCATGAAACTGGTGCTCAGAATAAGGGCTAAGATGTGGCCCTCGGTGCCCACGGTGTCTACAAGAGTGCTGAAATATAAGACGAACACTAGTACACGCAGGCAATAGATTCACACATTTCAAAGTAAGAGCCTGAATATGATCTTTAGTCATCAGCCTCTGATAATAGACAAACGCTAACAGACGTTTTCCCTAATAGTTCAAATATTACTACAACTGTCTGACATGTCTGCATGAGTTAAGCTGCTAAGGCCGTTTGTTGTCACTGAGGAAGTCGAAACGATCATTAACCACATGAGGGAATGGGTGTACAGACATCAGTTTTAACCACTGTGTGGTTTCCAAGAGTTACAGAAATAGCCATAGCAGCAATATTCACTACAGCTCGCTCAGAGACACTTTGAGAGTCGTTTGCAAATGTCAATACGAAACAACTTGTGTGAGCAATTCAGCGAAGAGGTGGATTAACATATTATTCTGGTAAAATCTAAACACATATTCAGAGGGTTTAAAATGGATTATAAATGGGTGCTGGGCCTTTGATGCAGTCTTATATATTTATGACAAAGTACTTGACAAGTGTCTTATTTTCACTTTGCTTCTGAAGGTAATGGACACTCTTCAGTTGTACCCCTTGTATGTTATTGGTGCTGTAGTATTTAATCTTGGAGTGGCTGCATTTCTTTTCTGTATAAGAAATAGAGGTAAAGTAAAAGCTGATTTGATGTGTATTATGTGATCGTAATGCGCTATTTTTGTATTTGATGTATTCCCCATTTTTCACTCTCTCGCTTTCATTTTTTCAAAGATTATTGGCCAGATGACCAAGAAACTGCCTTCAGAAATGCACCTTCTTCAAGTTCATACTCATTAAGTCTTTTGGAATAAAGTTGAAAAATAAGTAAAATAATTCACATTTTACACATTTCAGAACGCACTTTCTGCAAAAACCCTGGAATAAACCGTTTTCTTAAGTGCATGCAAATGTGGTCATTGAAAGTGTTAGCGGGTGTTATTTTTAAAAAACAAACATTGTTTATATTAAATTAAAATATGGTTGTTTTCCTACGTTTTTGTCTTTTCTTCTGGCTTACAATACCATATAGCCAATGTTTGATCTCATTGGAGTTAAATATTGAAATGTATTAGAAATGTGTAATCTTATAACTGTATGTAGCTGAAAATTTGTAACATTGTGAAGTGCACCGAAATGTTGTGTGGTTTGCATGTGTGCGGACAACCCAAGTTTAAATTTAACTCAGTTCTTTTGAATTTCTATTGCATTTAGTTGGAATAACTAAAACATTTAAGTTCAAACAGCAACACTAGAACAAATCTGCTTAATGCAGAATTTAAAGAATATTCCAGTTTCAATTCAAGTTAAGCTCAATCGACAGCATTTGTGGGATAATGCTGATTACCTTCCTTTTCTTTAAAAAGCAAAAAGCACTTACAATGGAAGTCAATGTGGCCAATCGGTAAATGTTACAATTAGAACTATCAGTATTAATGTGTTAACCTATGCGATTCATTGTAAAAGTTTAACACGTTCATTTTTCTTAATCACGATTAACACATTGACGGCTAATACAGCATAACCCATCATAATCAAGAGCGAGAAGACATGTGAAGAGCGGACCTATGCAATATGCCAAAGTCATTACACTGGCGCACACGCCACCGCGCCAGAGCCTCTCTACCAAGATGAGCCTACAAGCTCAGCATGAAACAGCATAAGTCAATCTATGGGCGGTACTGTCGGAACACACTTAGTTGACCTTTAAGCGCTCTGCTGCGATAGAGCTGTGGAGGTTATTTCGATAAGTAAAACAATCCCTGACAACGCTTCCCTGTCTGTGATAAAATGATGGAGAAAGGAGTTCTCAGCGCTATTTGATGTACAAAACAAGCCCAGATGGGACTTTTGATAGCAATCAAGTATTTTTAAGCATTTGTAAGTGTGTTTATTTGTAAGCACTTTTCACGTGGAGTTCAAAGTGGCACGCAGCGTTGACACTCTGACGCGAATCATGAACGCAGCTTCACGATTGCTGTAACAAAGCAGATAGTCACAGTCTACTGGCAGAATAATATTGTGGATGATGAGAGTTTAAGAGATTTATTGCAATGAATATGCAACCTATGTTCTTTCAATTAGTCAAACATTTACTATTACTTGAATTAGTGCTATTTTAGTGCATTTCTATCTTTCTTTGTAAAATGTTAATAAAGCATTAATTATATTGCAACATATTGTTTTAGTTTCTTGCCTAAAATGTAAATAGAATTTTGACAAGAAAATAATTATACATATTGTCAAATTTCAGCACTTAAATAAATAAATAAATAATAAATATGTGATTAATCATGATTAACTACAAAAAATATGCAATTAATTACGATTAAAAAATGTAATCGGCTGACAGCACTAGTTAAAATACTCACTGTTTCAAAAGTATAGTCACAAGATGTAAACATAAATAACTTTTGATAAAATAACTTTTCTGTGTAGTTATAGCCAATTTTACAACTTTGTTGCCATGATGACGAAATGCCGTAACTCTGTATCCCACAAAAATGAATAAAACTTTTTAAAAAAACGTAACAGTTCAAATAATGTTTCAACAGAAGAATTAATGTAAGTGCTTTTATGAAATGTAAAACTTTACATTTCTGCTTTAAATTGTTGGGTGATGTGGTCTTAATGTATCGATCCAACAACTGCCCCAACTGCAATTTAATGTCTTAATGAAACTAATTAGGTTGTGATACTAAGCGACTACTTTCACTTCCTGTAAGCTAACTTAATACATGAATAAACATGAGCTATTATATTTGAGAAAATGGAAAATGGCAGATTTAAAAAGCGTAAAATGCTGCATACACATCCGTGGACATTGTATTTTGGCATAGCTATATGCAGCGCATAAATTAAATTAATTTAAACCATCTGATCTCAGTTCAGAAGTCATGTGACAAACCATCATGGTGCCAACCACATCTGAGTTTGTCTTTGTGAGAATCGCTAACAAAACTACATCTGGTAAGAAAAGTTTTACACTGAAACCTGTCAAAAGATTAGAGTCTCTAGTTTCAAAAATGTAGCGATTTATTGTGAAACGTCACACTGCTAAACAAATTGTACACTAATGTGTACAATAGCACAAGGCTTTTATTAGAAATCCTATTTACTGCATTATCACACTGAGAATCAATGGGTTTATCCAAAAACTGATAAATGTGTCTTTCAGAGGCTTTATATGGAGTTAGAATGAAAATAATGTGCATTTGAAACTGTCCTGAGACCAGTGTCTCATTAGTCTTTCACTAAATAAGGAGCAAGGGAGCATCCTATAGCTCTCCTATAACTGTTCTGAGACCAGTGCAGACAGACAGCACACTGGTGGTTAAGTCATGCACTAAATAGGGAGCAAGGGAGCATCCTATAGCTCTCCTATAACTGTTCTGAGACCAGAGCAGACAGACAGTACACTGGAGGTTAAGTAATGCACTAAATAGGGAGCAAGGGAGCATCCTATAGCTCTCCTATAACTGTTCTGAGACCAGTGCAGACAGACAGCACACTGGTGGTTAAGTCATTCACTAAATAGGGAGCAAAGGAGCATCCTATAGCTCTCCTATAACTGTTCTGAGACCAGTGCAGACAGACAGCACACTGGAGGTTAAGTCATTCACTAAATAGGGAGCAAGGGAGCATCCTATAGCTCTCCTATAACTGTTCTGAGGCCAGTGCAGACAGACGGCACACTGGAGGTTAAGTCATTCACTAAATAGGGAGCAAGGGAGCATCTAATAGCTCTCCTATAACTGTTCTGAGGCCAGTGCAGACAGACAGCACACTGGAGGTTAAGTCATGCACTAAATAGGGAGCAAGGGAGCATCCTATATCTCTCTATGCAGTTAAGTGCGTTCACTCCTAAAATCTGATCAAAAGTTCAGTTTCAGGCTGCAGATGATGTTTGGATCACTCAACATGTTTGACACACATGGGACAATGATCATCAGTACATAGATTCACCATTTATAATAGATCATTTTATTTGAACATGATTGACAGTGATTGGATGATGCTGGACATTACATAGAATCTGAATTAATTATGAAAATTTCTGATGTAACGTCTCTAAACAAAAATAGCCCAAACGACCTGGAAGAATAATAAACAATTTGATTAAAAAAAATAATAAAAAATTCTAGCTTGGTATTATGGAAAATTTCACAACACAGTCCCACTGTCCACATATGTGGACATCAATTTTTAGGAAAAATATTTAGCTGTAAATGAGTTCCTGTTGTTAAATTACAACTTGATGAGCACAAGTAACTTCTAATGTATCCTGTGCCAAAAGGAAGGGACAATTTATGATTGTGATTATTCAAATTTCAGGGGCTCTGTATAGCGCTACCTTCTATGGAGGCGGAAATGGAACCTAAAAGTAACAGATTAAGAACACTACATAGGCAGCAACACAAATAGTGCTCTTCACATTCAGCACAAAACAAAAGAAAGAAAGAGAGACTCGATTCATAATTGATTTCAATAGTTTGGTACTATGTTGCTAAGCTAAAGATGCAATACTCTTAGCATTGCTAGTGCCCTGCTCTACCAGTTGAGTTATAGAAACTTAAAATAGTAGGGTAGTGAAATAAAGAATAAACTTGTTCCTGGAGTAAACCAGCAGAAAACCAGTGCTTTAACTCATGTTTCATGTCTTTAAGCTGGTTGAACATTGATGTTCTTGAATCCCCGCAGGACAGTGGGCATGTTCGTCAACGCTAAACTTGCGTGAAGCATCTTTGAGCCTGTCATCTTGGGAATGAACTTGACGGGTATCTTCAGGGATTCTCCGGGCTGGAGCTTAACACTGCAAATAACAAAAAATGACATTTAGAGAACGACACACAATAGTCACACTTGATATGCATGAATTACATTGCATTACATAACAACATATCAACATGCTGCTTGAAATTTTCTGAACCATTTTGTCTATTACTTTTCAACAACTGGTGTTGATGCTTTTTAGTGATGTCTGAAGTCATTTCACCTCAAGTTCACACATTTTAAGCATTTTCTATTGTTTATCATTAAAAACCTGAGAAACTACTTTTTGTAAAATATTTTGAAGTCTTAATTTGACATTTTCTGTGATTTGGATTTAATTGCTAACAACACGCACACAAACATTGAAGTACCCCGTGAATTACTCAGAAATGTTGACTTAAAGTTTTACACAGACATCATTTTAAGAGTCACTGCTGTTGCAACTGATGTTAAAGATCATTACAATGTGAAACATCTCTTAGAAATCCACCACTCCCACTTCACAGACAGTATATACTCGACTATTCAATGCCTATACTGCCTTGCTGCTAGTGCAGACTCCCTGCAGAGGTATGTGACACAAGATTGTGGCATTTTACCTAAAAATACAGAACACTAAAAAACAAAGGATTTTTGCCGCTTGTTCAATTGTCACAATTCCTGACCATTATTCCAAAACTTAATTTGATAGCATGCAATCCACTTAAATTGGTCAAATGGAAGTTTACTCAATCCATTTGTGTTGGGACAACATAAATCATTTTTGTTGTCCACACTAGGTGGACATCTGCTGTTGCCTCAAAATTAAAAGTTTGACTTTTGACACATTTTTTAATGGACGATATTACAAAATAAATTCAAGTTCCTTCAACAAGACTATATCAAATCAAATTATGCTTGGCTAAAACAGTGAAATGTAATTGCTTGGAAAAGTTTTTTTAAGTTAAGGGAAGTAGACAAAAATGGATAAAAATGAATGGTGGTGTGTTTGATATTTTCTATTTGTATTGGGCGATCAGCCCTGATTAAAGTTGATTTCTTACCGGCATGCACTGAACTGAAGCAAAAACACTTTACGAACCTCATTTCAACCTTCGCCTCCAAGAGTCCCGAACCCAATACTACAAGATTTCCGCTCACTGGGACATTGAACGGGCTTTTGAACATCACCGTTGCAGCTTGCTGCGTGTTAACAATGACCGAGTTCTCATTTGCAACCTGGAAGAATGAAAAGGGATCGTATTAAATTGCTGTATTATTATACAACAATGTATTCTTTATTGTTGTTTTTTCTTACTTAAAGCTAACATGGAAATTGCATTCGCAACCCAAGAATATGTAATGAGAAAAGAATGTATCACAATAAGACAAGGCACATGTAGCATGAGCTTCAATAGGTTAATCAAGAAAATAGATTCCATTTTTTAATATAGACTAAACCTCAACCGTTGTCCATGTTAGGCCACCATACCTGTATTTCGAGGTTAGGGCTGGTGATGTTAAACTCTTCAGTAGCCAGTTCTCTCGTCTGTGACTTCACATCCTCTATAACCACAGCCAGGTTAACCAGATAGTCCTCTCTCACCTCCTTCAGTGCATACTCACGGAACGAGATGTCATGTTTTATAGTCACAGCTGGTTGAGAACAGAGAACAGAAATCGGTCACGCAGAACCACACAGTGGCAAATGACATCTGTATGAAGGCTGTGTAATTCCCATTGAATAATTTCACTCATATTCTGTTTCCCAAGTAGATTCAAAATGAATGTAGATTGATAGATTCAGGAATTGCTATTTGTTTGTTAAAGCGGTCTGACTTGGCCAGACATAACTACGCTGGGTCAACCAATGGCAGTCGGGGAGTGTTTGAAAACAGTCATTATGTTGGCTCGACAAAGCCAACATAATGAACAAGTGTGGACCAAATCAATTTTTAGGAAAAATATTTACTATAGAATTTTTTGCATGTTTTTTAGGTGCTTCTAGTTACAAATCAAAAAGGGAAATGGAAAATGCACACAGCTGTCACTCTTGGGTTGTTAAATTACAACTTGATGAGCACAAGTAACTTCTAATGTAATTTGGTACCAAGTGTACCACAAACCAAGACCATAATTTCTAACAATATCTCCTCCAAGAGATTTCAAACTACAAAAAAAAATGAAATTTGGTACAGACGTTCAGACTGTTCTGGAATAGTGTGCTGTCTTTTCTAACCGATCGGACATTTGGTTTTCGCACAGCAGAAGATCAAAAATGGTAAAATATAGACTTTTTGTTATATGAACGGAATGTTTAAACAGGTCAACGGAATGCTCATTAATTCAAATTCCAACTGTCAAAAACAACAAATTCCATTGAAGGAATGTTTAAACGGGCCAATGGAATGCTTGTTAATTCAAACTCCCAACTGTCCAAAATTCAAATGTAACTAAACACACAAAAGGCCTTTGATCTGCTCTCTGTCTCTCTAGCTGGCTGATTTTCTTACTGTAATGTCTGTATAACCATCAAATTTCAAATTTTAAAACTAGTTAAACTTTCTCACAAGGATTTATCAAGCCAACATATTTTATATCAGATATTATAGCTTTTTTACATATAGTTGGTTTAACACATTTCACCAGGTTTAAATCCATTCAAATGAAATCATGTTTCACGGCTGTTACGCAAACTTCAAAGGGACAAGGCTTCCAACAGGTCCCACCCAAATACGGGATCGTCACATATTTAAAGATAAAATTATGCGCCCTATATCACGGGATGTGATTTGTCCCATATTTAAGCTGGTTAGATGCCGTCCCGGCGAAAACGCTCAACAGGGATGACCCCAGCCGAGTTAGGTTAATTAAACTTCGATATTGGTTGGAACTTTTCCTTTGTTGTGTAAGGGACTGTCTGAAAAGTCCAAACATTGTGCTAAAACACGCTAAATGTCCCAACCAAATAGGGTTGCCACCCGTCCTGTAAAATGTGCAATCGTCCCATATTTATTGAATCGCGCTCTACAGAGAGTGTCCCGTATTTCTCAAGTCTAGTCTAATTTCTTCCTGTTTCAATTGGATATGCATCAATACAGGTTCAGAAAACTGCTACATTAAGCCTTTTCTGGAGGTCTTTTAAAGCAGGTTAAGCAGGCTTTTGTTGTTGAAGTAGGGTGCAGAACTCTTACATTCATTAGGATTGAGCTTGAGATCATCGTGAGCCTCCCAGAAGGTTGAGATTAGACTGCCGTTGTACTCTTTGCTCTGAGCGTTCACATGCTTTTTCAGGTCTTTTGAAACTTCCTCTCCGTTGGTGATTGTGATGCTGAATGAAATGTTTTCTCCCATTACGGGGGCTTTCAGAAGATGTAGAGAAACAGCTATGCCCTCTGGAGCAAAATTTAACATTAGATCACTGTGATTAGTTGTGTTATTCAAACAGACAAAATGCAAAATAGTGTTTATGGAAAGATTATGGAACTCACCTTTTTCCCTCCTAGAAACCATCTCTCTGTTAAATCCTTAAATTTGGATGAATAAGAAACATTTTACACAACCAGTCAAAAGTTTGGAGACACTTTATGGTTCTTATGATTGAAAACCTTTGGATCTAAAGGCTTATGCTCAAATGCTTGAAATTAATTTAGTAGAAAAATCTAAATTTCTGGCAACATTTTACAATAAGAACTATCGATTAACATGTTTTTTACAAATTATGTTAATTTGTAAAAAAAATATATTGTTAGTTCAAAATACATGAACTAATGCTAACATTTACAATGTTGAATTTTCAAAATGAACATTAATCAAGATTAATAAGTGTTGTAAAAATCTTGTTCATTGTTAGTTCAAGTTAACTAATGTAGCTACAGTACATTTAAAATTAAGAATTTATTTGGTTGTGTGTTATTTCATTGTTTTGATGACTTTACTATTATTCTATAGTAGTAATAATAATAGACAGTGTCAAGCTGACAAAAGAGTTCATTTTTTAAAAATAGTTAAAAATCAAAAGTCTTAAATGACTTACCAGTGATGAGGAAATCTGAAAAATAATTAAAAAAAAGATTTGTTCACTTGATGTAAAAGCATCTTTAAAATGATGTAATTTTCTGTCTTATTGCTTCTGTCTTACCCTTCTCATTTTTATATTCTGAGGTGATATTCTGCATTTTCATTGATCCTGGCTGCATGGTGCAAATCAGGGCTCCGACTCTGTTAGTGTCCATTGTGGATCTTAATATCTTTCCATTTCTTGTGATCATTGTGCGCACATCTGCGTTCACTTCTGCGAAGACAAACGGCACGTCGTACGCCGCGTCCACTTTCTTATCATAAATTGCTTTCACTGCCGCAGGGCCACAACGATAAATTCCTGCAGAGAACATTTATTGTTAAATAATTTTTAGGGAGGATTATGACAATGAAAATCAGTGACACATTTGTTTTTTAAAATAATAATAAATCTGCATTAAATCTAATTTAGGTAGTTTTAAGATATGTTTTATAAAACTCTAACCTTTATGGATGTAAAATACACATTGAAGGATATCAGAAGCATCATTATTGTTATTTGAAATGTAAAACAGTCAGCTGTAACAGTTGAAAAAGCAATGATCCTGCTTTTCATACAGGCTTAAATTATGATAAATCTGATCTATGAAAAATATTTCATTATCATCAGTGGACACAGTAGGGTCACATCAACTATGTTACCCAAAAGTTGACCCTATAGGTTAATTTATTTGACAGTGACATGGTTTATGGTTTATGCAATTCCCCTATTTTGACTCATAATTTCAATGGTAGGCCTATGTCAGTTTCTTGATCGGGTTAACCTCAAATTTGAATGTATAATTTAGTTAAAATCATAAACAATTTTGCAAACCATAACAATGCCTTAATGCCTTTGATGCCATACAATAGACACTGTGTACTCTGCTCACTAGGTTGTGGAAAAGAGCCTATGGCTGTGCTAGATAAACATTAGACTAGCATAAGCCAGTCTGGACAAGCTTGGAATTCTGGAACTGGTCTTAGCTGGTCTTTTTGACAGGGATAAAGAACACACTAAATACTCAATCCATTAGCCTTAAAAAAATGAATGTTATTACCTGCGCTCCGCTCTTGGGGTGTTGGGTCGAGAACCTGCCAGCCGTCGTACGCTTGACCCAGATCAGGCCTCTTCATCCAGCACTCTACCCACACATGAAAATTCCTGACAGAACCCAGAGATTTAAGAATGAAGATATGAATTATTTTAGGTTTGTGTGTGTTGGACTTGTTGTAATATTACTAGTCAAACAGCCGCAAACATCACTGAGGAATAACAAAGACATTCACAAATAACAGTGATGCCAGCGATACCAATGGCTTATTCATCTTTTTATACTGGCTTCGTTTTGATTAAGTGAAAATACCTTCAGCTTGAAAATCTGAATGTATTTTTTTTTATTTAAGCTGTAAGATACGCCAGCTCTTAGCAGGGCCATTTTCTGAGCAAAATTTTTTTTTTATATAATTATAACTATACAAATAAACAATAAATGCCTAAAAATAACAATAAATAATTATATACCAAAATTAAAAAAAACAAAAACAAATGCCTCGCTTTGTGGGGCCCCCTGGTGGCTCAGGGGACCTTAGCGCCCGCTTATAATGCTTATAGCAAGAAACGGCCCTGGATATTAGGCTATATATGAACAAGACAGCATGTCCTTGAGTTTCATCTATAAAAGTATTATAAAGGCATTTTATAATGTGATAACTACACTGATTAGTATCCATAGACTTCTACAAAGAAGAGTAACAACATTTTTTGAAGGGTTAATAAGATGCTAATTTTTATAAGAGTACGGCCTTGGCATTTATCTAAAATAGATAAATAAAATAAATATCCCATGCAGAGAAATCTGCATAATCAATGCATCAAGACTCACCAAATGCTATCCCGGCTGAGTGACAGTTTCTCGCCCATCTCCGTGTAGTACTCCTCAATCACCATGTTTCCATTTGTGTCGTGGGCAGAGTTAAAGTTGGTGACCACACGAGTTGGGATGCCAAGGGCTCTCATTACTATTAAACCATAAAAAAAAAATTGTATTTGATGTTGATCGCCAATAGCACCTCTCAATTGAGGAATCGTTCACTCAAAAAATCTTTTTTTTTATACTCGCCCTCAAAAAGAACATTTCAGTCGTTATTCACTGATAATCTTTCCCTCCATCGACGCTCAAAGATCTCATTCGTGTCCATGTTTACATGTAGAAATAGTGTGCCAATGCATTGCAACATGCTTGATGTCACTAGCCTCAAATGTCATTGTTTATTTTCATGTGGAACATGGCGCGGCAGTTGAAATATGTATAACGAGATTTGAGAGCAACAGTAAAGAGGAAGATTTTCAGTGAATAATTTAAAAGGTTCAAAGTTATAACTTAACAATAATACTTCCTTTATAATGTTTTTTTTTCTTGTCTTTTCTGAGCTTGGCAGATATGATCACTATAAACTTTTGTTGAATGGAAAGGAGCAGCACAAAGATTCTGTCAAATTTCTCCATTTGTGTTCCACAGAAAAAAAATATTGGTTTGGAACAACATGAGGGTGAGTACAGTAAATAATAACAACATTAGTGTAAACCATTCCTTTAAAAAAGGGTATTAAAATGTATATAATATCTGTCCCACCTGTACACATAACTGCAGCATAGACCCAACACTGTCCATATCTGACAGGCCTAAACTGCGTTTTAGACCACTGCTGAAGAATATCAGCGCTGCCGGACCACTGTGAGGGGTTAACACCATCTTTATAGTCCCCTGACCAGTTCCCCATTATCACACCCTTATCATCCTGACTGTTTATCTGTTAACAGAGAGAGAGAGAGAGAGAGAGAGAGAGAGAGAGAGAGTATATTAATATTTCGAGGGAGGGAGAGGAGAGAATGAGAAAAAGAATAAAGGAGATGAGACTCACCATTGCTGAAATCACTCTGCTGATGTATACGGGCTCAGAGAATTTGAGTACATCTCTAGTCACATCGGCTTGATATTGAGGACTCAATTGAAACAGCTTTATACAAATGTCCAATATCCCCTTTTCATACTGAAAATGCATCGCACAAAACAAGAGTCCAATTTAGCAACCAAAAAAAAAAAAAGATACTAAAATAAACGTATACATGAAATATTAGAAACTACCAGTCAAACGTTTCGACACACCTACTCGCTAGAATGATTTGCTTTTTAAAAAGTATTGAAGGAGTTCCATGTCTGCTGGATATTTGTTAACAGCTTTTAATTTAAGATCCATCCCCAAATAAAAAAAAATGTAAAAATGTAATTGAAATTTCCATTTCAGTATTTGAGTTTTGTGCAAATTGTTTGTCAACAAAACTAATTTCAAGCATGTAAGAAGTAAAAGTTTTAACAACAATGAGAAATGTAAATTCAGTCATTGTGCCCAAACATATGACTGGTGGTGTATATAAAGAAGGCCAATATGGTTTGATTTATGTGTGATAATCAGGGTTGGGAACAGTGGCATAGCCAAGGCTGGGCCAGGGTGGGCCAGGGTCCCCCCATATTAGACCTAGGCCCAACCCAGAATATTTGAGATTATACTTTGGCTTCAAATATATATTTATAAAATTGTTTTAAAAATGCATAAAGTCTTATTACTGAAAGTGTGAAAGCACTGTGTGAATGCGCCACTCCTCTTTTGTTAAGGAAAATTGGGTACAAAATAAGTTGAGCAAAAACTTGGCCCATCCATTTTTATAGAGTCCCACTCACCCAAATGTAATTTCCTGGCTACACCTTTGGTTGGTTACTTTTAAAAAGTATTCTGCTACAGATTATTGAATACATGCTGTAAAATGTAACTTGTAATGTATTCCGTTAGATTACTCGAGTTCAGTAACATATTCTAAATACTTTGGATTACTTCTTCAGCACTGGCAGATTTTTTCTCTCGTTATGACAATAAACAAGTAAATAAAGTCATAAAATACACATTATCTGACAAAATACATATCGTATGCAGTTTTGCTACTTAAGAAAATTGCTCTTGTTTTAAGGATTTTTAGATATCTTTGTAAAAAACAATATTTAATTCTCATTAAGAATACGATTATTGCAGAACATATTTGTTCTATATCAAAGGTCTTACTAGAGAATAAAGTTATTTTTTAACGTACATTTTCGTTATAGACTTTATTATAAAAATAATCACGTCTGGTAACATATGCAAGTAAAGGCAAGAAATAGCATGTTAGCTTAGCATAAAGCTAAATGTTTACATGACAATTTACACAAGATGAACTATTTTTGCTGCTAAAACCCCACAGAGTGCACACAACAACATCCTTTTCTGAACGTATGTGGATTCTGTTCATAGAATGAGGCAGAAAATATATTATTTGTGGCTTTCTATACGATGTTAAAGGCTATATTGGTTAGCATTTCTTGAAAAATACACTAAACGCATAAAAACATTGACCAGGCATGTAGTCATGTATTTATTGGATTTATGTTTCATCTTTCAAAGCGTTTCTAACTGTTTTTTGTTAAGCTGTAGAAACATGATGTAGCTCCTCTATTAAGCTCCCAAGGGAAAGTTCCTCAATGACATCATATCCACCTTTTCTCTCACAACAGTGTGAATGCGCTCATATGAAACAAATCATAAGAAAGTGTTTCACCGCTGTTCAAATGCTCCTCGGATGAAACAAATGAAACATATTACAATAAAATGCAAAGTATCTCTTTTATTTTCTATTTTGAATGTAACTGTATTCTAATTACCAATTATTTAAATTGTAACTGTAGTGGAATACAGTTACTAATATTTTGCATTTTAAATATGTACTCCCCCAACCCTGGTGATAATTAATGACAGACTTCTGAAGCGCTGACGCAAGTCTTGTGATGACCATTTACTCGTATAAATATCTCTCACTTCACAGACTTCAATGTATTCTGCAGCACTGGCATGAGTCATGTGATGACCATTTACTCGTATAAATATCTCTCACTTCACAGACTTCAATGTATTCTGCAGCACTGGCATGAGTCATGTGATGACCATTTACTCGTATAAATATCACTTGCTTCACAGACGTCAATGTATTCTGCAGCCCTGACGCAAGTCATGTGATGACCATTTACTCGTATAAATATCACTCGCTTCACAGACTTCAATGTATTCTGCAGCGCTAGCATGAGTCATGTGATGACCATTTACACGTATAAATATCACTCGCTTCACAGACTTCAATGTATTCTGCAGCCCTGATGCGAGTCATGTGATAACCATTTACTCGTATAAATATCACTTGCTTCACAGACGTCAATGTATTCTGCAGCCCTGACGCAAGTCATGTGATGACCATTTACTCGTATAAATATCACTCACTTCATAGACTTCAATGTATTCTGCAGCGCTGACGCAAGTCATGTGATGACCCTTTACACAGCAAATTCCTCTGAAAGGTGAGGAGTTTGGATCCCTGAAATATTTTTTTTTTTCTTGCATTTATTTATTTTGTGGAATTTTATCATCTTAGCCGCGGCACAGTGGTTGGGAAACACTGTTCTAGATATTGATATCAGCCATGAAAAAACTATATCAGTCAATCACTAATGACAATTGTTAATGTGAAACAGTTTTTCAACCCAGTCAATGAAAGACATCTCACATCTCCAAGCTAATCTCACCTGATCATAAGACCATGGTCTGGCGGCGTAGTTATTGGCCGAGCCTTTGAACACCACTCCGGAATCATTCCTCACATATTCATTTCTCAGATCCTCAGAGGACAGGAACACTTTATCAGCTACAAAATATATAGTATAATAGTATCATAGTTAACAATAAGCCACAAATTGATTTAACACAAGGGTGTGTTTGGTTTAAAACAGTCGCAATACAGACACTAAATACTACATTTATTAATGATACCATCGTGTATATATATATATATAAAATGCTTAAGATCACATCAGAGAAAACTTACCTGGGTTCCAGGGGTTGCAGAGTAATGTGAACTGGCCAAGCGGGTGGGTTCTTTTTACACCTGAGCGAGTCTCGATTGTAAGACTGAGGGTGTAAACCCCAATAGGAGCAGACGCGGGGCTGAAAAGCAACACCGATACTGCCTGGTTGGGTGCACCCTGTTTGAGAGTTGCGCTCCATTGAGACTGAGAAGGCTGTTCAGAAACAGAGATGGGGATCTGGACAGATAACGAACCTGTAGAGAGAACATGAGAGAAGATTGAGTTCAGGAGGGGAGCGCCCAAGTCTATTTCTGGAAGAAAAATCACATTCATTTTCTCCATAGAGAAAATTGAATTTTTTTGTGTTTTACTGTGTAAACCTTTCAAGACAGATCCATCATGAGCTCTGAGGTTGTGAATCGATGGTATATGCTTCTGTAGAAGCCATGAGTTGTTGTGTTTTAAACATAATTTTAAGAAATCTTAGTTAACCCAGTTAAGAACTGCACTACCCATAATCTTGAAGAGAGATCCATGCATAATGAGATTCAGACATACATGCACATACCTAAAATTACTTTGAAGATCAGTTTGTCCTGCCGTGAATTAAATGGCCTTCCATCGAATTTCAATTGAATTAGAAAGGACTGTCCTCTCCGCACAACCAGCGTGCTGGAACTCAGACCGTCTGTCCGGTGGCTGAGCTGGTTTGGAAGTTGTTGCAGGTCCACATTTCTAAACTTTAACTCTGTACAAAACGAACAAAATCAAACAATAAACAAATGTGAAATTGCTTTTGACTTTAAATGATATAATATCAAATATAAACATATGAATCATACAAATATTATCATTTTTTAACAAAAATAACAGCACAGTAAATTGTCGGATTTAAAGTTTAAAATACCTTAAATTTCGAAAAATCATAATACTATAAAACATGCAAAACAGTCATGATTTTTAGGACAGGTTTTTGAATGCATATATATATATATAAATAATAGCACAGTAAAATGATCAAATTTGAATGATAAAGATTAAAATGCAACAAATAACTTCCATTTTAATAACAACCACATTATTTCCAAAAATCATGCCTTTTTTTGGTAGTTGTTACAAAAGTGCAATGTAAAAAGTAAAACTGTTTGTAAACTGTTTTTGTTAACAAATAAAATAAACGTAAAAACAATTATGAAGCTTACCCTCCATGAGATTCAGCTGTGTATTGTCGCTAACCGTTAGATTGACTAATCCTGTGGTTTATTGTGCTTTATATATGATTCCGTCCTGCCCCTACTTGATCTTTTGTCGTAAGTGGTCAGACCACATACACTTCTGAAAACAATGATAAATCATACAGTCAGTAACAACACCTCCATGATTGTGAAATCACAAACACGGAAGAATTGTGAATTTAATGGGGTGGACACTGTTTGTACAGCGTCCCTGAATGGAAAAGAGGTACTCACACATCTGTGGGGCAAAAGGTGAGATCAGGATAGACAGGCGTGGAGCATTTCATAAACAGTGTAACGGTTATAATGGAGGAATATTAAAGTGCATAGTTTGCTTCACTGTGTACATTTAGTGCATATGTTTATTACATAATAGTCATTACCAGTATACAGTTGCTCATACATTGTTTAGATTCCTTCACTAGTGGATTATAATACAACAAGATCCTGATTATTATAAAATGGTCATTTATATGATTTAGAGTAATATTGTTTTCCAACAAACGAGTAAATACCTCTAAGCAAAAGCCAGTGTAATCAAAATTGTTTACTTCTCCATATAATAAAAAAACACCTTCATGTCAAACTTCAAATATCTTTTTCATTGTTTGTCCATGCTGCTCTTTTCCATACAACGACAGTGAATTGTGCTTCCACTTTCCACGTTCAGTGTATGGAAAACAGCTGCTTGAACGTTCTGCTAAACATCATCTTTTGTGTTCTGTTCAAATAAAGTCCTTTGACTGTTACTTTGTTACTGAATTATGACACTCCAAGGTTTACTTAGAGAATACTACAGTAGTTCCATTGTAGTTCTTTGTAAGTGCAATGTTCATACACGTAACAGTTACATTTATATGACTGATGAAGTCTTAAAGTCGTGTATTTTTGTTATTAATATTTCTATTTTTAAGAGCACAACTAATCACCATTTACAAACCAAGGTAAGTATAGTTTATTTATATAACACCATTCACAGATATAAATCACAAAGTGTTTCACAGAGATATTAAAATGCAAACAAATAAAAAATAAATAAATAAATGGGTTAAATGGTTATGGAAATCATTTGAGATTACACACCATCACTCTCACAAATGTTCTTCACAACCTGAAAATCAAATCTATGATGAATATATCAGAGGGTGTGTCGATTTCAAGGGTGACACTCAAGTCACTCCTCAGACTCGCCCCACATCCCATTAGTGATAATGACACCTTTTGTTTAGTATAGAGATTATGAAATGCTCTTATTCCATTTCCTCATCACACTAATTTCTCATGCAAACTCTTTCATAAGATGTGGATAAACAATAGTCAAAGTTACGAAATAATTTGAGAAAAAAAATATGCTAACACTTAGGATTTTTAAATACATATCTGCGTAAAAAGTCTCCTAAAATTAGATCTATTTAAAATGAAGTCAGAATAATACAAGACAAATTAGCAACATTTTACATTACAAAAATCAGGTGTAGTTTTAACACTGGTGGGCGAAGTGCGTAAATACTGTAGCCGAGTAAAAGTACAGATTCCCTGGTGAAAGTAAGTGTAAGTATCCCTTGGAAATTCTACTTGAGTAATAGTAAAAAACAAATAAAACTAATAAAGTAATTATATAGATTATGAGAAATTCTGAGACTCTCAGCCTGAGAAACTGCTAAAAAAAATCTAAAAATAATTGGAGCCAAAAATGTACTTTTTTTTTCTTATTTGACATTATATATATATATCTCTGGGTGTATATAAGGTGGCTTTTTTATTTATTCAAAATCGTCTCAACTGTATTTGAAAAAAAAAAAAAATATATATATTTTGATACGACAAAGCAATAAAAAGTTATAACATTACAAAACAATTTATCATAGTGTCCAAAAAGCCTCTCCAAACAAATAAAACAGTAAAACGTTACTGTTGTAACCTCCATTCCCTGATCGATGTATTGACACTAGGGGTCTCTCTTGAGAGCCTCGGTTACCCCTTATCTTTGAGGAAAGGCCAATGAGAATTGGCGAACAGAATTTGCATGCGGACATACGGGTATAAAAGGAGGGAAAGCGTGCGTCTGTTCAGACAGGTTTTGAGCTGAGGAGCCGAGAGTAAGGTTCCGGCCTTTTCAGAGGCTTAGTACAGTGTTGTGGCAAGAGGGACACAACGTCTCATTCCCTCCATCAGGGAACGGATGTCACGACAGTAACCGATACATTCCTCTTCTGTCACTCTTTCGAAGTTGTATCGATGTAGTGACACTAGGGGTCACTTTCTAAAAATAACACACCACTGAATGTGTTCCCCAATGCCCCAAGAGACGCCATATAGTTCCACACATCCCTGAGGGAGGGAAGCCTGGGAGCAGGCCGCACCAGCCACGGACTTTTCTCTCTCTATGTTTTCTCTCCATAGAGTGTTAGATGGAACTGTGGCCATCTAATGCTATAACACACATTGGGGAAGGCATTCTTTTCCAATCCTACTCTTTCAGGGGGAAAAGACCCTGCGGAGACCACATCCTGCCCAACAGGGGCGGTTAACGTGGCAAATACATCACATGGGCTTACCAGCCACACATGGAAGTGGCGCAGCTCCTCGACAAGGAGGAGCTCTACAAACACAGCGACCGGGGGGCAGAGGGAGCTCTGCCCAAGGGAGACACGGGTCTGCCGACAGGGGGACCATACCACGGAAAATACATCATAGGAGATATTGAAATAATCATAAACTGTGGAGCACCTATTCCAGTGCAGGAAAGTCGGTGCCTATGGTGGGTCTGGCTGCGAACTTCCTCAGAGGGCTAGGGAGGAAGGACACCTAGGGTCCGTGACTTGTGGACTCGACTGGGTGAGTAGAGCGCACATCTTCACCTCAGGGCAGGGGAAAGGTGCTATGCGCAAGTGACACACCCGGCCGGCTGTTGTCCCCGTATTACCGAATTCTACAAATTCTACCGAAAACACGGGATGAGACCGGCTCAACTCGGAGATTGTAAGACCTTGTGAAGGTATTGGATGTTGCCCAGCCTGCTGCCCTGCAGATGCATGCTAGAGAGGTGCCATGGCCAGTGCCCACAAGGATGCCATGCACCTTGTAGAGTGTGCTTGAACCCGGAAGGGGGCGGGCATAGCCCAGGTCTGGAAGGCCAACACAATGGTGTCCAAGATCCTGTGGGCAAGCCTCTGTTGGAGACAGTGTTACATAGATCTTCAAGGTGGAGGGGGACAGCCATCCCTCCAACCTCTCCTGCAGGAAAGGGAGTACCTTCCTTCCTGTCTGCGCACATCTGCGGGTCTTCAAATCGGGAAGAACACCCATTTGCGAACAAATGCCACTTTGGGGCATAAAGCCTGGTAGAGGGAGCTCTGGCTTGAGTGATCGTGTCTAAGACGGCTGGTGGTAGACCGTTCCGCATCCCATCCAAGGGCCAGAAGTGGAGGTTCCAGAGGTCTGGGCACAGATGCTAGAGGGTGCTCCGTCCCTGAGAAAGAAAGTCCTTAATCAGGGGAATTTGCCATGGAGGTGCTGTCGTGAGGAGCATGAGATCGCCTTGTTGAATGACTTGTTCCTCGTCATCCCTGATGTTGCACAGGACTTGTGCAAGTAAGCTCACTGGGGAAAACCTGGCCCCAGCCCTCCACCAGGGGATGGAGTGGTCTGAACACCAGCTCTGCGGCAGACCACTCTCTCCCTGGGTTGCCCATCTCAGGAGCGTTTGGGAGCCTTTCGGGTCCGGGAGGAGGTCCGTGAGATGCGGGGCGTCTGCCTCCTGTGGGGAGCTCTATGCTGGGGCTGAGAGCATGGGCCGGGGTGGAGCTGCCTGAGGTTTCACCACCGCAGGGGGATGCCCTTGGTGAGCAGACATGGTGTGGGATCTTGAGCCGAGGCATGGCAAGTTATGTTGGATGGCCTCTGTCTGCTTCTTCACCATCGAGAAATACTGGGAAAAGTCCTCTATGGTGTTGCCAATCTGGGAGATGGGGGTGTTGAGAAAGCGAGCCTCGTCAGGGTCCTGCATCTTGACCAGATTCAGCCACAGATGACATTCCTGGACCACGGGTGTGGCCATCACCTGTCCGAGTGCATGAGCCGTGACCTTGGTGACCCGGAGGGAAAGGTCGGTTGCCGAATGCAGTTCCTGCACCACATCAGGATCAGGACTACCCAAGTGCAGAACTCTTAGCGCCTTGGCCTGGTGGACTTGCAAGAGGGCCATGCCGTGCAGGGCAGAGGCAGCCTGTCTAGCAGCGTTGCAGGCCTTGGAGGGGAGTGACGGTCGATCCTGACAGGCGGCGGCATTTTGCAGGCACATGTGCACCGCAACAGACTTATCCACTTGAGAGAGTTCTGTGTACCCGTGGACCGCCCCGCCATCAAGGGTATTGAGACCGGATGAGCGAGAAAGTCGGTTTCGAACATTAAAAGGTGCCCTCGACGACTTATTCAGCTCATCGTGCGCCTCCGGGAAGAAATGAACTTGGGGGGGTATGGCTGTGAGTTGTGCTCCATGCCCAAGAACCAATCATCTAGCCACGAGGGCTGAAGGGAGGATGGAGAGTTCCAGTCCAGCCCAACACTTGCGGCAGCCCGGGCAAGCATAGTGGACAGCTTGGCCTCAGCCTCAGTCTGGGCAGGTACACCGAATGTGCCAGCCTGGTCGAGTCCTCAGCGTCGGAGTCCGCCAGGATGCTCTCCGATGTAGCTGGGAATCTCTCATCCAGCTCGGGGGGACCGAAAGAGACATCAGAATGACCATAAGGCAAGCCGGTCTCATTTCAGACCCAGACAGAGGCAGACGAGCGTGTTAAGAAACAGATGGTCCGCGGGGTTTTACCCTGCAAAACCGCGCCCATTGAACTACTGAAATCACCCCCATGGAGTGGCTTTCCCTCAGAAGAAGGAAAGCCGCGACCGCAACGTTGCCATGATCATGTTCTCACAATGAGAACATGAACCATCCCCAAATGCTGCCTCAGTGTGTTCTCTGCCCAGACACGTGAGGCAGTGCCCGTGGCCGTCTGAAGCAGAGAGGTAACGAACACATCCAGGAATAACACAAGGACGGAAGGGCATCTTGACAAAGACGCATCTTTCCAAGTGTCTTGCTCTTTTAAAGAATTATACTCTTTTAGCGAATATACTCATTTTTAGGTGGCTGTTGAAGCACCCAGAGGCATAATCTGCACTGGGGTGCAGAAAAGAGAAAAGCCGCTGAATTGCGCCGTATAACAGCATGCGCTCTTGCAGAGGTGAGTGGGACAGCAGTTTTATTCAGCTCGCTGAAACACAACCACTCGGCACAGAAGAAATATTCTGTCTGAATAGAGCTTCCCTCCTTTTATACCCGTGGGAGGGGCATGCAAATTTTGTTTGCCAATTCTCATTGGCCTTATCTCAAAGATAAGAGGTAACCGAGGCTCTCAAGAGATACCCCTAGTGTCTCCACATCGACACAATGTCGAGTGAGTGACAGAAAGGGAACTATTTACACACGCAAACACAACAATGTATCATCAATACATGATTTTAGTCATGAGATTTCACAGAATGAGTTTCATTCTGTTGCATTTGAGTCATCACTGGCATATGTGTCATGTTTTTGGTGCCATTTCCTGGTGGTCATATGTAACATTGTGCTTCATGTGGATTATCTAATGATCTATATATCTGATTACCTTGTGTGTGGGCTTGATTGAAAGATAATAAAGGAGTGGTAAGTGATATTTTATGTTCCATTTATTTTTCCTGAATTTGTAAGTGAAAACACAGCATATAAGCAACACCAACACAACTGTCAGACATACTTTTTTGACATTTTTTAAAATTTTACATTTTAAGTAAAACAAATAGACTGGTTGAATTCTACTCTGAATGTAGAATACTTCCCAACAACATATGACACATGGCTATTTGTTGAGTTTTATGTTTTTATTGATTACAATAAAATGTACGATGCAAAATTTTTGCATCAAAACGGAACACTTCTGATTTTTCTGAAATCAGATTGTATCCATTGTATGTAGGCATTATGCTTCTATGCTTTAAAATTATTCATATTTTGTGTTGGTTAAAAAACATACATGTTTTTGAAAAATGTTCTTAAGTACAGTAATGTTGTAAAAGTACAAGCCATGAAAAATACATGATCTAGAAACAGTTATGGTGTAAAACATCATCATGCTCATAACTCTGTATAGGGTTCAAAGAGTTTCTAAAGACTTCAGTCAGACAAACTGTAGGTTTTACATGTCATTAATCTATTAATCCAGTGCTGTTTCGGTGTTGACATCTGAGTATTTGCCTTATAATATGAGTTTTAAAAGTGACTCACAGGTGGTCTGTGTATCTCAACGAGTATTGACGCTGACTACCACACCTGGAGTCACAAGTTCGAATCCAGGGTGTGCTGAGTGACTTCAGCCAGGTCTCTTAAGCAACCAAATTGTCCTGGTTGCTAGGGAGTGTAGAGTCAATCTCCGGGTCGCAATTAATGGCTCTCGCTCTCAATGGGGTGTGTGGTAAGTTGTGCGTTGATCGCTGAGAGTAGCATGAGCCTCCACATGCTGTAAGTCTCTGCAGTGTCATGCACAGCGAGCCAAGTGATAAGATGCATGGATTGATGGTCTCAGAAACAGAGGCAACTGAGACTTGTCCTCCACCACCTGGATTGAGGTGAGTAACTGCGCCACTACGAGAAGTTTGCTGGTTCGATCCCCACTGCCACCACCATTGTGTCCTTGAGTAAGGCACTTAACTCCAGGTTGCTCCGGGGGGATTGTCCCTGTAATAAGTGCACTGTAAGTTGCTTTGGATAAAAGCATCTGCCAAATGCGTAAATGTAGTGGGAATTGGGCATTCCAAATTATGAGAAAAGGGGATTAAAAAAAAACATGGAAAGTTTAAACAATGGCTGATTTTCCAAGTTCCAGGTTATTTAGATGAATACCAAGGAGGAATCTGCATCAGTAAAGAGTTTTTCTGCCCCTCTCAGGTTTGACAGTTTCACTGGAAAGCCTGGGTTTGGAAATAATTAGTAATTAATTTATTGCGAGAACAATGAGTTCATTAGTGAAACAGTCTTCAACAAATTTGAAAAGAAGATGAAACATCTTCTGCTAAATTTAGATTTTAATGATTTTAGGTAGCAGGTTTCTGCAGGGCTGGTGCCTGGCGAATTGAATCGCGTAGCCGAGTCTGATGGTTCTTGCCAGCCACCACGATGGGTTGGAAAGCATTTGCCATGCGTCCAAGCTCTGGGCGAGTAGCACTAAGGGACGATCACATCCGACGTACCTGGGGTGCGGCGTCACGGCGGGGGGGGGGGGTTTGGGGGGGGTTAGGTGGATATCTAACAGTGGTCCGGGCCTCAGACTGGGCAGGCAGACATGAAGGTGGCAGCCCAGTTAAGTCCTCAGTGTCTGACATCACTAGTGCGATTTCCGATGCACCGATCGAGAACTCATCCTGCTCGCTAGCCCCGAAAGTGATGTTAAACTGGCCATGAGGCGAGTTGTTCTCATCTCGGAACTCAACAGGGGCAAACGAGCATGCTGGGGAATGGGAGATCCACGGGGATTTACCCAGCAAGACCGCGCCCATTGAACTCAACAGATCACCTCCAGTGCCATCCGGGCCGTCATCTTACCCGTAGGTAGAAGGCGCAGCGCAGGGGCGGCTGGAGTGGCGTACGCCACACATCTTTAAAAAGACATTCAAGTCAATGTGTTTGCTCTTAAAGAGGAAATATACTCTCTTAGCAGTGCTGTCGAAGCACCCAGGGCCGTCATCTGCGCTAAGTGCGCAGAAGGAGAGAAGCCGCTGGAATCCGGCATATATTTCCAGCAGCATACGCTTTTTCGAGTTGAATGGAACAGCAGTAGTATTCAGTTCGCTGATATACAACCGCTCGACTCCGAAGAAAAAATCTGATTGAGAGTGGGCATTCCTTCTCCTTTTATACCAGTATGTCCGGGAGAGTGGCATGCAAATTTCACTCGCCAATTCCCATTGGGCTTTTCTCAAAGACTGAGGAATTTCGGGGCTCTCAAGAGCGACCCCTAGTGTCACCACATCGACACAACGTCGAGTGAGTGACTCAAGAGGAACTGTAGATATCCTATACAGTGGCTCCTACAAATGTATAAGCATGAATCTCACAAAAACTATCAAGAACGTTTCTGGGTCATATTTCACCACAAAATCAAAAGAAATAAATAAGCAATTGTATTTTTCCTTAAGAAATCTCATTAATGTCAAAACAATCTCATTGTCAATACTGTAATAAGAAAAATATATTATTTAAATTGTAAAGTATACATGATAGCAGTATTTGTTGTACTACCTTTAATGTGTGCAGTATAAATTATTGTATATTACAGTAAAGAGAATAACCTTTTAGACTTTTTTAGAAAATTTGGCATAATTGGCATGAAATAATGTTTAAAAAAAAATGCAAACAAAATAAAATCTTAATAGTCCTAAAATATTTGCAAAACATATGACAAAAAGTATTATACTATAAAAATTATATTGTATTATTATGATATAAAATAATACAATAAACGTCAATAAGCTTAAAGCATCCACTAAATATCACTGCCACACCAGTTGATTAAAGCCAATAAAGACAGTGCTGGGGCTTGAACCCCTGACCTTTCAGTCAGTAACCCAGAGCCTTAACCGCTGAGCCACTGCAGAGATTTTAAAATGCAAAAAAAAAAAAATTGTATAAGATTACACACCATCACTCTCACAAAATTTCAAACCTGAAAATCAAATCTATGATGAATATATCAGAGGGTGTGTCGATTTCAAGGGTGACACTCAGGTCACTGCTCAGACTCGCCCCACATCCCATTAGTGATAATGACACCTTTTGCTAAGTATAGGGATTATGAAATGCTCTTATTCCATTTCCTCTTCACATTCAACAAAATATGGCATACTTTCTCATGCAAACACTTTCATAAGATGTGGATAAACATTAGTCATAGTTACAAAACAATTTGAGAAAAAAATATGCTAACACTTAAGATTTTTAAATAGATATCTGCGTAAAAAGTCTCTTAAAATTAGATCTATTTAAAATGAAGTCAGAATAATACAAGACAAATTAGCAACATTTTACATTACAAAAATCAGGTGTAGTTTTAACACTGGTGGGCGAAGTACGTAAATACTGTAGCCGAGTAAAAGTACAGATTCCCTGGTGAAAGTAAGTGTAAGTATCCCTTGGAAATTCTACTTGAGTAATAGTAAAAAAGTTTTTACTTTTGAATGTACTTGGTATTAAAAGTAAAAGTACTGATCTATTAGGATTGTCATTTATTTTGGGGAATTTTATAAATTTACCATTTAATCTCTGAAGGTATTTTTAAAGATGTTTCAGTGGCATCACCAAAAAAAAGGAAGGTCAATTGTTTGGTTTCTTTTTAAAGAAAACTTAAAAAAATATAATAATGATATAGATTATGATAAATTCTCAGACTATCAGCCTGAGAAACTGCTGAAAAAAATGACTTTTTGTTCTTTTTTTCTTATTTGACATTACATATCTTTGGGTGTAAATAAGGTGGCCCCGAAAAACAGTTTTTGTTTTGTTCCCAATCGTGTCAACTGTATTTGAGAAAAAATTTCCATTGATACGACAAAGCAATCAAAAGTTAGCATTACAAAAATAATTTATTATAGCGTCCAAAAACGTCTCCAAGTGTCCAAAAGCCTCTCCAAACAAATAAAACATGAGTTTTTGAAGCTCATAATAGGGTTAGAAGACTTGAGTCAGACACATTGTAACTTTTAAATGCAGAAATCCAGGACGTTAATCCAGGAAATCCAGTGTTGTTGCTACTTTGAAGCCCTTCCATAAAATAAACATGAAATTTCAGTATTTGCCTCACAATCCAAGTTTTAGAAGTGACTCACAGGTGGTCTGTGTATCTCAGCGAGTATTGACGCTGACTATCACACCTGGAGTCACAAGTTCGAATCCAGGGCGTGCTGAGTGACTCCAGCCAGGTCTCCTAAACAACCAAATTGGCCCGGTTGCTAGGGAGGGTAGAGTCAATTGGGGTAACCTCTTTGCGGTCGTGATTAGTGGTTCTCGCTCTCAATGGGGCGTGTGGTGAGTTGTGTGTGGATCGTGGAGAGTAGCATGAGTCTCCACATGCTGCGAGTCTCCGCGGTGTCATGCACAACGAGTCACGTGATAAAATGCAGATTGACGGTCTCAGAAGTGGAGGCGACTGATACTTGTCCTCCACCACCCGGATTGAGGTGAGTAACCGCACCACCACGAGGACCTAGTAAGTAGTGGGAATTGGGCGTTCCAAATTGAGAGAAAAGGGGACAAAAAAAACTTAACAAGTACCAAGATATTTCTAAAGAGGATAAGAAAGGTTATTTAGATATTACTAAAATACTAGGCATTTGCATGCAAAGTTTATAAAATGGCTGATGTTCCAGGTTCCATGTTATTTAGATGAATATCAAGGAGGAATCTGCTCTTGTAAAGAGTATTTCTGCCCCTCTCAGGTTTGACACGCACTATTTCACTGGAAAGCCTGGGTTTGGAAATAATTTGTAATGAATTTATTGCAAGAACAATGAGTTAATTAGTGTAAAGTGCTTTATTACTTCATTACTTAAGTGTTATTTATACGTTACTTGAGTACTATTGAGAACAGGCTACTTGTACTCAATTACATCGCCAAGGAAACCAATCATACATTTTACTCCTTATATATTATATTTCATTGAAAACTTCAAACAACTAAGTACTTATTTTGGTTGTCATGCCTTAAGTCCTATATATGCTATGATAAAATATGATCTTTATTCAAGTGTGTACAGGGCAGAGCATATGAGCAGAGCGGTGATAATTCCACCTGATTGGAGAGCACCATTTTGAAGATTCTAACCAGATATGCTGGTTTGGGAATCAGCAAAAGGAAGCAATAGGCTTGAGGTTATGGAGCTAAAACATTGTTTTAGTGAAGTTGCAAACCTTATAGCCTAAATAAATGCAAAGTATAAATCAAAGCTAAGAATGAAGAAATCGAAAGGAAGTGTGGAAAGACTGTGAGAATTAGCAATTATTCCTTCTGGAATCGTACGTGTCACATTCCCAAAGAGCTCAAACATGTGCTACACGAACATGATAGTGCAGCAAAAGGCTTGTAGACTACAATACTAATTGATAATAAATGAATAGAAATGTATCTTGTTGTTTTGCAATCATGTCAGTGCAGCTAGATGCACGCCCGGTTCTACGGGGTGGAAAATGTAAGCTTAATAATACTGCATATTGGCAAAGCATTTTGTCTTAAAGCCTGGCGAACACACACACACACACAAAAACTTGCATCAAAACAAATAAACATGTATGATCATGCAGATCAGTGTGTCCTAATTTGCAGATGTACCATTTGCTTTCATGCCTCCGTTGTACAATTGAGCATTTGATTGGTAAAGATTTCCGCTCTGACATAGAGAATTTCATACCGGAAATATTACCTGATGCTTTTGATTTCTGCTTCAGGATAAAGTGTCACATAACTGTTGGTCTGTTTCCCAAAGCCAAATCCACACATTAACGATAACTGAAACGTACAAAAAAAAAAATAATTACTCTAGATTAGTGGTTGCAGATAACAAGAAAAAAAAGCCAGAAATTATTTTACATTAGGGAAAAAAAAGGGACAATTAAACATGATTTCATCTAATATATATATATATATATATATATATAGGACAAAATCTCACTTAATGCAGGAAAAATATTTTTTATTTGTTAAATCCATGGTTAAACTTGGCTGTACATATAAAGAGTGTATGCACAAGACATGATCGTTTGATGCATATAAAGTCCAGATTCACTTTATAATACTTAAATAAAAATAAAAATGGAACAATAAAGAGGACACATGGTATATACTAATATAATAATTATTATACAAATAACCACAGTCCTTTTATATTGCATATGATTTGTATACTCAAAAAATTGCTGGGGTAAAAAATATCCCAACCTTAACCCCACTGCTGGTTAACTATGAGACAGAACGCCATGGGTTGGTTTGACAACACACACTAAACCAAAAGATGCCATGTGTATTTAATGAGTTTAACTTTTTTTTTTTTTTTTTTGCCAAAAATGAATCACGCATGAATACAATACCCCCCTCCCCACCCCATGTAGATTAAAACACCAGTTTATAGAACAGCTTCTTAAAAAAAACACATTAAAAAAAACTTTACACACACCCTAAATGCAGGCTGAACAAACTGTTATATATATATATATACACGCCGTGCTGCAGAAACTCCCTAGGTGGAGAGGCGCTGCATGATGTCATTAATATCAAAGACAAAAATGTCTTGAAACACAAGTCCACAGCTCCAAGCAAAGACTCCGTTTCAATGGCATGACCTGAAACAATGGTGAAGGCTTGGCACGTCGTTGTCTCATCCCCCCAAGCACAAAATGTGTGGAAACAGTTGATTGGCTTCTGGGTTGTCTATGTACTCAATCATGTTGGTTGGCAGGTCTCCACCTGGTAATTACACTATAATTGCAATATAACCGAAATTAAATTTAACAAGCTTATTCTGTGGAAGTATCAAAATGCAAAAAAAAAAAAAAAAAAAGATCACCAAAACTTTTTATTGCAAACATTATTAAAAATATTGATATTGTCATTAACATTAAATCACACAAACCCACACAGTGTTAAGTGAATAAATGTCATTGTTTGGAAGCTCCATGAATACACATGATATGATGAACATCCCTAGTGCTGATTAAAAAGGCTGTCGATTAAACACCAGACCAATTTAGTCATCAATAAATTCAGTCATGTCCCTGTGTTTACACTGAACTGAGAATGAACGAAATGAACCATGAAAGCAAAGATGGATCCAAGAGTGATGAAGAGGTTGGTTACAGGTCACGGTTTATTATTTTTGCTTTCAAACATCCATCCATTAACTATACCCACTATATCCTGTACTGTAGATGAAGATAGGTTGCAGGGGCCTATCCCAGCTGACATTAGGGGGGTACACCCTGGACAGTCGCACCTACGGCCAATTTAGAATCACCAACAGAAGTAATTACTGGAGAAGCTCTCAGTGAATCCAAGAATGACATTTAAGCCAAGATTGTCCCCACACAACTGGGCAACTGAAAACAGCATTTCACCCTTGAAGTGATGTGTGTTGAGGGAGATACCAGTGACCTCAACATCTTTAAGTTCCTATATAACTGAGAGCAGAACACTATCAAGTCCATATGTTTTGGCATCGTCTGATTTGTAAACTGCAACCAGAACGTGCGTTGAGAGATTTGACAGAAACTCTGGGGGCAGACTCTTGATTGTGAAGTAAAGGAACCCCAACTTGTGCACCACAACCTTTGACCCAAGTGGGTTGACTGTTTCACAGTCGTCATTGTACAAAAGAAGTGGAACAGACACTTTGCTGAAGAAGAGAGGATGCTGTTTGCAATACTCATCATCATACTGTATAAGTCTAAAATGACTCCATTTTCTTTTTGCTGCCAGGTAAAGATGGCATCCAAACTGCCATCTGTGGTAGCAGCAAGTAAATTTCACTGTTCAACATACAGTCTTTGATATGGAAGTGTGAGGGCAACGTATTTATTCTGTGAAACATTAAATAGACACAGCTAGCCGGTTAGATTTTTTTGACAAAAAAATCCGTCGTTAAATCCTTAGTTGTAAACCAGCCTTTTTGAAATATGCGGTTTAAATTGTAAATTAATCACGTAATGCACATTGGACGTTGTGTATTTAAAAGTGAGGAAAGCGTTTTGTATGACAACCATACAATTAGTCCCTCAGAGGGCTCGCACGTAAAAATGAGCGGGAAATAACACTAAGTCTTGGCTAATGTAGCTAGTGAGTTGTGTGTGTGTGGAAAGTCTGCTGTATTTTACTCGTCTGAAAAAGCGACCGAGGTAGGTAAATTCAGTCTGCTGCGTGTGTCTTCTGTAATGTCTCTGTCGGAACCATGATCGTTTTTGCCCCCAAAAGTCAAGTTTTTAGACTTGAGGTGCAAAGACTATATTAAGACAGTGATAAAGGCAAAATAATATTTTTTTGCTATATTCACAACAGCGCCATCTTTGCCATCACAAGTGAGACTGTGAGTGGTAACGTTAACTGTTAACATTAGACAGATGCATCTCTAAAAGCAGGTTGTAAAATCAAATCAAATCACTTTATTGTCACACTACTGTGTACACGAGTGCAACAGTAGGTGAGCACTATTTTTTTGTTTTTGTACTGCTATTTACTGTGTTTTGAATTGTTTTGTCAGTAAAACTCCCCAGTCGATATGAGTTGTGGAAAAATAGATCTACAGTAGGACTTATTTACAGTTTTTTTTCAATGGACAGGCGCCAGTTTTGAGAAGAATATTATATCCGTTTAGAACTTAAGAATGATCGTCAATATTTAAAACTTTAAAAAAACGAGCAGCTTTTTGGGTTTGTGAGATTTAATGTTAAATACACTATCAACATTACAGTAATATTTTGACTTATTGCCTAAATGTTGATAATCTTAGTCCAAATTACTCTTTTATTACTATAAATATGTAAATACACATTTTGTTTGTTTTTCACATTTGGTCATATTTGGTCATGTTTGCAATACAATTTTTTTTTTTGATACTTCCACCAAAAAAGCTTAACGAGCATGTCAGTTATATTGCAACACTCTAACACTCTTGTGTGTAATCAACAGGTTGGGACCAACTTGATGGAATATTTACACAATGAGATGACTGGAGCATTGCTGCACATTCTGTGCCTCAGGGATGAGACGAGGGGGACATGTCAGACCTTTGGCATTGTCCCAGGTCACGCCATCGAGACCGAGTCTTTGTTGGAGGCGGTTGATCTTTGCTTTAAAGCTTTTTTTGTTTTTGATGTTCAATACACAAAGCAGTGTCTCCCCACCTGGGAGTTTCTTCAGCATGCTGTTTATCAAATTGATGGAAAAGAGTCCTCCTCTGTAAAGTTTTTGAGGACAACAGTTGTTTCAGGCTCACATGATATTTAGATTAATTTTAAATTTAGTTTGTTGCTGTTCTTAAATCAACACATCTTAATAAATGAAATTGTAATTGTATGAGAGTTAAAATGAGTTAGTTAATGATTTTTAATGCCTGAATATTTGGATAGATTTACATTTGTTATGTAAAGTCTGTGGGGAAGGTTGAATGGCAAAGGGTGTGTGTGTGTTGCATAAAAAAATGTATAAAACTGGATTGAAAATGTACAAAAAACTATTAAATGAGATTGAAATCACATACAGCGGCCTCTCTGGTTTATTGTATTACAGAGACAATAATTATTTTACATTTGTAATATAAAGAATATAACATTTTTATAAATTTTATATTAAAAATATTTGTTATTGTTACTAATTTTATTTAGGCAATGAGACAGGAAATAACCCAGCATATGAGTAAGACTTAACCCAGCATGAGGGTTAATTTCACCCACTGGTGGGGTCAAATGAATGACCCAGCAATATGGGTTAAATGGTAAAACCCAGCACTTGGGTCAAACCAACCCAGCGTGTGTTCTGTCCAATAGTGACCCAGCGGTGTGGTTAAGGTTGGGTTATTTTTTAACCCTGCAGTTTTTAGAGTGTACAGTATAATCATTCCGTTGTTTAATGGTTTCTTTCAGTTCTGTGTGATTTCTGCTACCATATACAAAGTTTTAAACGATTATATCACTTTAAAATGAAAAAATAAAAAATTAAAATAATAATAATAATAATAATCTGTAATCGTTTATTAAGCATTTATTTTTATTTGCTACGGGCCATAAAATTCGTTTTCAGAATATGCCACAAAACAAAATAAACCTCAGAAAGTACCATAAAACAATAATCACATTAATCGATACATTTGTAAGCTATAATTCAAATCTTCAGATTGCTTTCAGTGAAGAACAGACCCAAATTCTAGATTTTATTCAACGATTTACTTCTCTATCAGCAGAAAGTCAACCAGAGTTAATTTCGTTTTCTAAATAAAAAATAATTAAAAATGCAGCCCCAAGAGGCAATACGATCACCAGTTTTACGGCAGTGATGTCGCATGCGCATTGGCTCTCAAGTGTCACATGACCATTTGCAACTGCCGTATTCTGCGATGTATACATTTTTTCCTTTTTCTTTTCCTTTTTTTTTTCCTTTTTGTTTTTCCTTTTTCTTTATTATTATTATTAATGCTCAAACAATACCACGTAAAACAGAATAAACAAACATTTAAATAAAAAATAGGGGAATTTAAATATAATACATTTAATCTTAAAAAAAAATATACAGTTTGGTTTATATATGCTTAATAAATGGTTGTGTTTAAAGGTTGTTGTTGTTTAAAATATCTATAAAACAGTAAAAAACGTACACATACATTTATAAACGATTCTTGTATTCAAATATATTTCTAATGGATTCTTCAATGTCTTACGTTTCTAAAGCTGTAAATATGAAAAATTAAAATTAAACTTTCAAACATCCATATTGTACATTTTAGTGTTTTGTCAAAGTACAAACATGTACGTTTAACTTATACAAAAATTCACATACAGATAGCTATGCATATTAATGAGATAAGTTTGGGACTGGATGGTACGTATTTGATATTACTGGAAATAAACAATATGTTTATAACAACATCAATGACTTGCATATATTAATTTTCTGCATTTAATCAATTAAGAGGTATATTCTTGCATTAATCCACACATACTTTAATATAGCACATGGACATTGTACAATTTTACTATGCAAAAATTACTATGCAATTTCTCTTTATTATACTGGCCCTTCATTTGAAATAAATGTCCTGAAATTACAATGTACCCGGATTTTTATCTGGATGTTTATTTATTTGTTCATCATTATTCTCAATGCTGATTGTTTATTAATTATTATTACTGTAAATTAGTTTTGACAAGAACTGCAACAAAATGATTTACAATCTTAATGCAATTTTAAAAGCAGTATACAAATCCAAATAGTATGTATAATGTTTTAGAATTTTATATAATGTATCAATGTTTCACAATACAGAAATTATATTTATTTCACATTGAAGTAATAAGAATTTGAGGGGCAAATATGCTTTATTATCATGAAAATAATAACAATTCAACATTTTAATTGTTAAAAATACTTTATGCAACGATGCAAAATATAATTTTTTCTTTTTTTTTTCTTTTGATTTTGCATTTTCATTAGATTCTCTCCAAAACTGCAAACATCTGTAGTTGTAGTTTAGTGTATACTCTAACCTGTTAGGGTAATACATTTCAGAAAATATGGTGTTAATAGTCATTAAACCCTTCATTTGCAACAAACAAACAAACAAACAAACAAAGGTTAAAGTGGTCTCTCATATTAACTAGATTCATACCGTTTCATGTAGGAGTCTCGATTTGTCCGTGCCACGGTTACCTGAAATTTCAAGTGGTTTTTGGTTTGTTATAAACAAGGAAGTCTGTAATATCATGCCACGTGTTGCTGTCGTGATAGAGATAGTTCATAGAGGACTGTAGCGAGGGCTGAAGGGTATGAGGATAATACTCAAACAACCACAGAACGATGCCCCACACCAGTGTAGCAAACAGCGGGAATGGATCTCTCTTGGGTTGAGAAATGAAGCCCTTTTCCACTGCCAGACGAGACAACGCAAAGAGAATTCTGGACAGCAGATACATATTTATCTGGAGGAATAGAAAATATTAAACATTACAGATAATCAAATAATGAGGTAGATATCCTGTGCTGTACAGTGGCCCCTAAAAATGTATAAGCATGAATCTCACAAAAATCAAGAACATGTCTGAGTCATATTTCACCACAAAATAAAAATAAATAAGAAATTTTATTTTTTACTTAAGAAATTTCATTTGTCAAAAAAATCGAATTGTCAATATAGTATAAATTACTGTATTACAGTGAGGAGAATAACCTTCTAGACTAATGAGATTTTGCTTAAATGGCATGAAATAATGTAAAAAAAATGCAAACAAAAAATCTTAGTCCAAAATATTCAGCAAAACATGACAAATTTTAAATGATAAAACTTATCCTGTATTATTATATGATATAATATAATACAATACACTTCAATAAGCTTAAAGCATCCACTAAAAATAAAAATAAATGACTCAAAATGGGAATAATGAACTTCTGATGGTGTTGTTAGCAAGTTTTAGAATGTAGCTAGGTGTTGCTAGCATGTAGCTATGTTTTGCTAGCATGTTTTAATATGTAACAAGGTTTTGCTAGCATGTTTTACGTTTAGCGTGTAAATAGGTGTTGCTAGCATGTTTCCGCATGAAGCTAGGTGTTGCTAGCATGTTTTCGCGTGTAGCTAGGTGTTGCTAGCATGTTTTCGCATGTAGCTAGGTGTTGCTAGCATGTTTTCGCATGTAGCTAGGAGTTGCTAGCATGTTTTCGCATGTAGCTAGGAGTTGCTAGCATGTTGCTAGGTGTTGCTAGCATGTTTTAGCATGTAGGTAGGTTTTGCTAGCATGTTTTAGTATGTAACTAGGTTTTGCTAGCATGTTTTACATATTTAACATGTAACTAGATGTTGTTAATATTTTAACATGCAGCTAGGTGTTGCTAACATGTTTTAGCATGTAGCTAGGTGTTGCTAGCATGTTTTAGCGTGTAGCTAGGTGTTGCTAGCATTTTTTAACATGTAACTAGGCTTTGCTAGCATGTTTTACCATGTAACTAGGCTTTGCTAGCATGTTTTACATGTTTAACGTGTAACTAGGTGTTGCTAGCATGTTTTAGCATGTAGCTAGGTGTTGCTAGCATGTTTTAACATGTAACTAGGCTTTGCTAACATGTTTTACATGTTTAACGTGTAACTAGGTGTTGCTAGCATGTTTTAGCATGTAGCTAGGTGTTGTTAGCATGTAGCTAGGTGTTACTAGCATATTTTAGCAAATAGCTAAGAATTACTAGCTTGTTTTAACATCTTGCTAACAAGTTTTAGCAAGTAGATAAGCATTTCTTATATTATATGATAGATATTCTTAAAGGGTTAGAAAATGAATCCACATGACTCCAGTTCTGCTGAAGAAGGAAAGACATACACATCTGGGATGGCTTAAATGTGAGTCAATCATGAGAGAATTTTCATTTTTGGGGTGAACTATCCCTTTAAGGTCTGTGCAAAATTTTGTGCGTGCAGCTTGAAAGCTCAAGGACGAGTTAGTTTTTAAGATTTTGGTCTCAGAAGGCGGAAGAATAATAATAAGTTTAAATAGTAGAAACAGCCTAGTTAGAGTATTTAGATCCTCTATAACTCATCCTACTGTTCTCCTTTACTAAATGCGATTTTTAAATGACATGCAAAAGCACTTTCTTGTTTTATACCTGGCTGTTGATGTTGTTATTTTCTCCAAACACCAGCCAGCCTCCGAGACAAGCGGCTAGGAACGAGTGAGCCTGAAGCGGTTTCCCCTGTACATGCTTCTGGATCGCCTGCAGTCCCTTATACGTGCACACAAAACAGGCCAAATTCCTGGAGTGCGTGTATGTGGCCTGAGCGATCGCCTTCAACTTCTCTCTCAGACTGAAGATGTGTGGAGTCCATGAACACCAAATCATAGATTATATTAACATGATTCCAAGCTTCAAAAGTCTCATTTGTTACATACAACTGAACAATAAAAGAGCAGTAAAATGTTTTGTCTACCAAAACTCCCATGTTCTACACAGTATGTACACAAATAAATAAGAAATAATAGCATATATTATTATATTCACCACCAGTTAAAAGTTCCTTTTCGTTCTTTCTTATGACTATTTTCCAGATTTTCCAGACTTGTAGTATATGCTCACATCAGTGTAGGATAAGTTACTCTAAAAATGTAATTAATTACTAACTACTAATTACATCATGTACTAATGAAAAGTAATTGCATTACTTATTACTTTCTAAAACCCCGATCAAACTTGACCGTATGAACAATACAAGGATAGGCATGAAACTGTTCTTTTAATTCTTTCAAAATAAATCACATCAAATCATTAATGAACTGGCCAAAGAATTTAAAGGGGCAGTATAAATAATAATTAAAAAAAACATACATTTAAACAGATGTTAAATTTCAATTTAAATGCTTTAGAGTCTATATGGTATTTAATGCAATTACATCAGACGTAACTGTAATTAAATTACTGAAATTAAAAGTAATCCCTTACTTTACTTTTTTCAATGAAAATTAATTGAATTACACCCAATTTACACAGAATACTGTTATATAATAGTATCTGTTAGATAGATCCACAAATAAAAGCAACATCCTCCCACAATCTTATTTAAACAGGAAAGTAAAAAAAGATCAAAGTTCACTTCACCTGCCGCTTCTGAACAGAAATGTCATTACAAGGGCGTGAGGGGCGCGAATCTTTGCCCCGTATCTGAAATAAAGATCAGTTTCAAACATTTGTTATAAATAGTGAATAAAAACAATTGTTTTACAATGACATCCTAGTCTAACTCAATTTAACCTCACTGTGTTTTTGAGTCTAATAAGCATGTCAACTTGAAAAAGGCAAAAGCAAAACTGCATATATTATTTTCATATTCAGGATTAAATATAATCTAATATTAATTTAGTTTGCAAAATGTAAACAGCATCAAAACATCTTTGATAACTACTGCGGTCACTGATATACACGCGTATAAACGCTGTGAAAACTCACACAGCTCCATTCCTGAAGCCTTTGACGACAGCCAGAGCAGTTTTATATTTGTGTTGTTGCAGCAGATTGTTGACGGTGTATAACAAAGTTTGAAAGAGATTTGAGACAGCCATGACGACTCTTCTTCTTCTTCTTCTTCTTCTTCTTCTTTCTGTTTAATGGCGGATCGCAAACCGACGTGTATAGCTGCATACCGCCCCCTACTGTACTGGAGAATAACAGCAGGGTTTACTAGTTAGGTTACATAAAAGTTACAAAAAAGAAAGTTGTAAATAAAATAAAATAAAACAAAACAAATCTATGAACATTTAACTTTATTTCATATAATATTATTTCTTATTTATTTGTGTACATACTGTGTAGAACATGGGAGTTTTGGTAGACAAAACATTTCACTGCTCTTTTATTGTTCAGTTGTATGTGACAAATGAGACTTTTGAAGCTTGGAAACGTGATAATATAATCATAATATCTCATCATATATGCTAAAATGAGAACTTTCCTGACCCATGACTTTTTATATATATATATATAAAGAAAAAAAAAGAAAATATATATATATTCTTTCTTTTTCGATTGTTTGTCTTCTGTATCTTATTTATGTATACATTTTTTTAAAATAATTTTTATAATTTTTATTTATTTTATTTGTTTATGTTTTCCTTCACCTGTACTTGTCTTTATGATTATATTCATACATTGTTTGATCTTATTGAACATTTATATAGAAAAAAACTCAGATTTACCACCATTTGTGGACTTTTTAGATGGTTCCTTTCTTGGCATACTCACATTTTCCATCTTATCAATGTTAAATTGGCGATCTGGAACAATTTCACCGTGACCCCATCTGACCCTCTTAATTACGGGACAAACTGTGTACCGTATTGATTCAACCGGTATCATGAACAATAACAATACGTTGTTTTTTTTTTTTTTTTTTTTTAATACAGTATATATAGGCTATTAATCTATGTTAATGTTAGTTTAGAAAAATAGTCTTCAACTGTTCATTGTTAGTGCATGTTAGTTTATACTGCATTAACATCTGTTAACATATACAACTTTTAAATGGTAAAAATGTGCTATTATCCATCCATCCATCCATCCATCCATCCATCTTCAACCACTTATCCGAAGTTGGGTCGAGGGGGCAGCAGCTCCAGCAGGGAGCCCCAAACTTCCCTATCCCGAGCTACATTAACCAGCTCTGACTGGGGGACCCCGAGGCGTTCCCAGGCCAGTGTGTAGATGTAATCTCTCCACCTAGTCCTGGATCTTCCCCGAGGCCTCCTCCCAGCTGAACGTGCCTGAAACACCTCCCTATAGGAGGCGCCCAGGGGGCATCCTTACCAGATGCCCAAACCACCTCAACTGACTCCTTTCCACGCAAAAGAGCAGCGGCTCTACTCCGAGCTCCTCACGGATGACTGAGCTCCTCACCCTATCTCTAAGGGAGAAGCCCGCCACCCTTCTGAGGAAGCCCATTTCGGCCGCTTGTACTCGTGACCTAGTCCTTTCGGTCATGACCCAACCTTCATGACCATAAGGGTAGGAACAAAAATTGACCGGTAGATCGAGAGCTTTGCCTTCCGGCTCAGCTCTCTTTTCATGACAACGGTGCGACAGAGCGAGTGCAATACCGCCCCCGCTGCCCCGATACTCCGGCCAACCTCCCGCTCCACTGTCCCCTCACTCATGAACAAGACCCCGAGGTGCTTGAACTCCTTCACTTGGGGCAATACCTCCTTCCCCACATAATGTGCTATTATATGTTAATTAATTAATAAATGCTGTAAAAAATTGTTCAATGTTAGTTCATGTTAACTAAAGTATTTTAACTTATTTACCCAAATACAGTGTAATAATGTTTCTAATTTTGATCATATAAATACATATTTTGCTTACTTAATGATTTGAGTTGGCCACAAGATATATTGGTTTACTCTGCATTTGTTAATAAATGTCATGCACAGAAGATGTAGTAACTGTTGTGTGCCACTAGAGAGAATCATCATCACAGTTTAAGACTTCACTATGGAAGCAATTCAATGCCATATATATTTGCAAACAATATAAAGTATTGCAAAAGAAAATAAAGTTTTGCAAAAGAAAAAAAGTATTGAGCAAAAAAAAATTATTTTTTTTTTTTCAAACAAAAATTAAGTATCACAAAAGTAAAATAAAGTATCGAGGAAATAAAAGAACGTTTTGCAAACAAAAATAAAGAATTGCAAAATAGAAATTAAATATAGCAAAAACCAAGATATAATTAATTGCAGCATTGATTTTGCCACACATATTTTTCTTTGCAATGCCTACTAATTATTTTGCAACGCTCCTTTTAATTTGCATTTCCATCAAGTGTGAGCTCGTGATACCGTTTTGCCTTTGCGCTTCACTTTTTTGCGCGTTTCAGTATATGGCACTGTTTTGACGTGGGGGTGGAGTCAGGGGATTGGGGCGTGTCCAACGGGCTCACGGATGCCTCCCTGGAAGTTACGTCATTAGCTTGAGACACGGATCAAACATCATGGCTGTGCAGAGGCATCGCGGTGAATCTCAGGTGTGTAAAGTTGATTATTTCCTTTTATTTAATTAGCATTAAATGTGTATTAACAGCGTTTGCTTCAGATAAAGATGTTAGAGATCAGTTAAAGCGGTGGATTTATTAGCCATACTCGCTAACGTTAGCTAGCAGCTTTGGATAATGTGCATATTTGTAAGGAGTTATTAGTGTTAACAGATAATTGACAATCGTGAGAGGATCCTCTGGTGTCAAACAACAAATACCCTGTCAACAAGTCATTTTTATTGTAGCTATAAATTAAGTAATATAACAAACTAAGCTGTCATTTCCATAATATCTTGTCAAAATATCATACAAACCTTATTTTGCGTTTTGTATATGTAAACTTGCTTTCTGACTCCTGTTGAGTGCACAAGATAGCGAGTCTTACTACATTGACGAAAACGGGTTTATTTAGTGTTTGTGACATGCTGGTGTTTATTAATATGTAAATAATTTATAACCAAAGTTTACTATATTAAGTAACATTGCATTTACATATTGCATATAATTAATTTTACTTTTCTGCCAAGGATCTCTCATTGGCATTCATATGTACCTTGTAATAAACTTTCAATTGTAAATCCTGTAGCACTTGGATAATTTCCTCACATTCAAACACTCATGAAAATCTTTCTGTAAAGACTTCACAGGAAGGAGGAAACGGGACAGGGTTTAACACAAAGGTAAGGGCTCTTTAATTACGGGTAGTAGACAGACAGGGGTAGTGCAAAACGTGCTATACATAAACTTCGTGAACTAGACTAACAGCTTAAGTTTGCTCTCTATGGCCAACACTGGACTGGCAGCTCTCTCTCTCGATCTGGAGGTACTGGTGCTCTTTTATGCCGCTCTCCCCATACTCACTGAAATTAGAGAGAGGTGTTAGACATAATTTAGCTCAGGTGCAAGCACCCTTACCGCTTTCTCCCCTTCGGACGGGCGCTTGACCACGCCCCCGCTGCCACATACCCCCACCGCCCGACTCAGGCCGGGGCGTCATCCGGCCTGCCTACCACTCCCCCCCCCATTTCTGGAGAGGAAGTCGGCGACAGCCATCTGCACCCCCGGTCTGTGGACCACCTCGAACTTAAAAGGCTGGAGAGCCAGATACCAACGGGTGATCCGGGCGTTAGTATCCTTCATGCGGTGGAGCCACTGCAGTGGGGCATGATCCGAGCAGAGAGTGAAGGCCCGCCCCAGCAGGTAGTATCGGAGTGTGAAGACCGCCCACTTGATGGCTAGACACTCCTTCTCCACGGTGCTGTACTTCGTTTCCCTTAAGGAGAGCTTCCGACTGATGTACAGCACTGGGCGCTCCTCCACCTCCACCACCTGCGAGAGTACGGCCCCCAGCCCTCTGTCTGAAGCGTCCGTCTGCAATAAAAAAGGGAGAGAGAAGTTAGGTGAGTACAAGAGCGGCCCTCCACAGAGTGCGGCTTTAACTCGTGTAAACGCCTGTTGGCACTGCTCTGACCATTGGACCGGATCTGGAGCCCCCTTTTTAGTGAGGTCAGTCAGCGGGCTGGTGACATCCGAATAATTAGGCACAAATCTTCTATAATAGCCAGCCAGCCCCAGGAACTGCCTCACCCCCTTTTTGGTCTTAGGTCTAGGGCAAGTCGCAATCGCCGCGGTCTTATCAATTTGGGGACGCACCTGGCCATGACCCAAGTGGAACCCCAGATACCGCACCTCCACCCGCCCAATCGCGCACTTCTTGGGGTTTGCTGTGAGCCCCGCCCGCCGCAGCGACTTCAAGACCGCCCTCAGATGTTGTATGTGCCGCTGCCAATCATTACTATAGATAATGATGTCATCTAAATAGGCAGCGGCGTAAGCGGAGTGCGGGCGGAGGATACGGTCCATCAGACGCTGGAACGTGGCTGGGGCCCCGAACAAACCGAACGGAAGTGTCACAAATTGGTGTAATCCAAACGGCGTGGTGAAGGCTGTTTTCTCACGGGAAATTGGTGTCAAGGGGATCTGCCAATAACCCTTTGTTAAATCCAATGTCGAATAAAAGCGAGCGGTACCTAACCGATCGAGCAGTTCATCAACCCGGGGCATTGGGTACGCATTAAATTTAGACACTGCATTGACTTTTCTGTAATCCACACAGAACCGCACAGACCCGTCACTCTTGGGAACGAGAACGACCGGGCTGGACCAATCGCTGTGGGACTCTTCTATTACCCCCATATCAAGCATGGCATCCAATTTGTCCCGAACAATTTTCTTTTTATGCTCGGGGAGGCGATAAGGGCGGCTACGAACGACCACCCCCGGCTCGGTCTCGATATGGTGCTCGATGAGGTTTGTGCGACCCGGTAGGGGAGAAAACACGTCTGCAAACTCTTCTTGCAACCTGGCAACCTCTGAACGTTGGCACGGGGAGAGGTGGTCTCCACAAATGACCGGGGCATTGAGATCGGTTTTTGAATTTACCTCCGGTCCGAGCTCCGCCCTCTCTGGAACCACCGTAGCCAATGACACAGGGGCCGCCTCCCTCCATAATTTAAGGAGGTTGAGGTGGTAAATTTAACGCGCGCCTCCCCTATCGGTTCGTTTAACCTCATAATCGAGATCCCCCACTCGTCGTGTGACCTCAAAGGGTCCTTGCCACTTGGCGAGTAATTTGGAGCTCGATGTGGGGAGAAATACAAGAACTTTATCTCCCGGTGCAAACTCCCTTAGCTGTGTTCCCCTGTCATACAGTCGGCGTTGGCGTTCTTGAGCCCGGAGCAAATTCTCCTGTGTTAATTTCCCCAAAGTGTGGAGTTTTGCTCTGAGGTCAAGGACGTACTGAATTTCGTTTTTGCTATTCGAAGATCCCTCCTCCCAGCTTTCTCGTATAACATCTAAGACACCGCGTGGGCGTCGCCCATACAGTAGCTCAAATGGAGAGAAGCCGGTTGAGGCTTGCGGGACCTCTCGCACTGCAAATAACAGGGGATCAAGCCATCTGTCCCAGTTTTTAGCATCCTCGTGTACGAACTTACGAATCATGTTCTTGAGCGTTCTGTTAAAACGTTCCACTAGGCCATCTGTCTGCGGATGGTACACACTAGTGCGAATCGATTTAATGCCCAATAGATCGTAAAGTTCGCGAAGTGTGCGTGACATAAATGTTGTGCCTTGATCGGTGAGGATTTCTTTTGGAATCCCCACCCGGGAGATTATTTTGAAGAGCGCCCCAGCAACACTACGTGCTGAGATATTGCTTAGAGGCACTGCTTCCGGATATCGAGTTGCGTAATCCACTAGGACTAACACAAAGCGATGTCCGCGTGCTGTCCGCTCTAATGGCCCGACGAGGTCCATTCCAATTCTTTCGAAGGGAACCTCGATTAACGGAAGAGGGCGCAATGGCGCTTTTGGGGTGGCCGGTGGGTTTACCAGCTGGCATTCACGGCAGGCCGCGCACCATCTGCGGACGTCGCCGGCAATGCCCGGCCAATAAAAACGGGCTATTAGACGGAGAAGTGTTTTCCTTTCTCCTAGGTGACCTGCCATGGGATTATAATGAGCCGCCTGGAATAACATTTCGCGGCGGCTCCGTGGAATTAATAATTGTGTAACATTTTCTTTTGTATGAGTGTCCTGCGTCACTCTGTACAATCGCTCATTTATAATCGCAAAATAGGGGTATGCGAGAGCGATGTCCAGCTGAAGACGCTGTCCATCAATCGTCTTCACCTGATCGAAGGCGTGCTTAAGAGTTTCATCCCGCGACTGCTCCAAAGGGAAATCTACGTCAGGGAATTCCCTACGAAGGGGAGGGGCGGAGGACCCGCCCCTTCCCTCGTCATCCTGATTTGGAACAGTCGAGGATGGCCCCGGCTCCGCCTCCCCTGCCAAAGCATCGCACATCGCACATCTCCCTATTTTAGTGCAGGACCCATCCGTGCAAATTCCCACTAATACATCTCTAAATACAGACCAATCAGTTCCCAAGATTAGAGGATGGGTGAGACGGGAACTAACCGCTGCCTCCACTCTATGTTTTCTCCCTCGGAATTTAACCAGTAGGGTCACCATCGGATAGTTGTGAACATCCCCATGCACACACCTCACCCTAACCCGCTTAGCTGTGCTCAAAGCCCCGGGTTGAACCAAGCGTTGATGGATGGTGGTCTGATTACAACCGGTATCCAGCAAAGCTTGGTGTGTACCCCCCTGGATTCTTACCGGAATCCGGTACGCTCCAGCCCGATCGGGGGCAGCATGTGGGAGATCGGAGACCCGAACCACCGCCCCCACCTTCATCAACAAATACCGATCTCGGTAGAGGCTCGGGTCCCCGGACCTCCGACAGGCTGGCCCAGGCGCAACACCCGTACCTGCTTCGGCGGACGCCCCCACCTGAGGGGGAGAGCGGTTGTAGGTTGTGGGGGAAGGAGGTGATGTGGCTGGTGACTGGTTTGAAGATCCTAACCAGGCTCCTCACCTGCAGGGGGCAGGAACGGGCCCTGGAGAGAGGACAGAGGGAGAGGGTTGGAGGGGATGGGCGAGAGCAGAAGAAAACACAGGGGGAGGGGGAAGAGAGGGAGAGAGAGAGAGAGAGAGGGCTCATCCGCCCTTGGGTTCGCCGCCATGTGGTCCTCTGCAAGCTGGACGGCCGCCTCCAGCGACGCCGGGCGGTGGCACTGGGCCCACTCCGCCGTTTTCCTGGGCAAGCATTGGATGAACTGCTCCAGCACCACCTGATCGATGAGTCCGTCGACGTCGCGGTCCCCCACTAGCAGCCACCTACGGCAGGCATCACGGAGCCGCTGGGCAAAGGCGAACGGGCGGTCGGACTTCTGCAGCTTCATGTCCCGGAAGAGTTGGCGGTTTTCTTCGGGGCTCCGACCAACCCGTTGCAAGATGGCTTTCCTCAAGTCAGCGTAGGCCAGGAGGTTAGTTGCCGGCAGCTGTTGAGCCGCGAGTTGGGCTTCCCCGGACAGAAGAGGAACAAGGCGGGCTGCCCACTGACTCTGCGGCCAGCCCCAGATTTCAGCAGTTCATTCGAACAAATCCAAGAACGCTTCAACATCGTCAGCCGCCCCCATCTTCTGTAACGTGGGCGGGGGCAGCATGGCACGTGTGTCCGGGGTCGCGGCATCGGCGGCCTCCTGGCTGAGGATGCTCCGGATGGCCTGTCGATCCTCTGCTTGGGCCCGTACGATCTCACAGAATCGCCGATCTTGCTCCTGTCTGAGCTCAAGCAGGGACTGTTGGTGACTTTGATGTAGAGCAGCGAGGGACTGGAGGACTTCGGCCAGCTGGGAGGACTCTACGGGGCGAGCTTTCTCCATGGATGTAGAAGATCCAATTTTCTTTTTCCCGGGTTTCGGCACCAGTGTAAAGACTTCACAGGAAGGAGGACACGGGAACAGGGTTTAACACAAAGGTAAGGGCTCTTTAATTACGGGTAGTAGACAGACAGGGGTAGTGCAAAACGTGCTATACATAAACTTCGTGAACTAGACTAACAGCTTAAGTTTGCTCTCTATGGCCAACACTGGACTGGCAGCTCTCTCTCTCGATCTGGAGGTACTGGTGCTCTTTTATGCCGCTCTCCCCATACTCACTGAAATTAGAGAGAGGTGTTAGACATAATTTAGCTCAGGTGCAAGCGCCCTTACCGCTTTCTCCCCTTCGGACGGGCGCTTGACCACGCCCCCGCTGCCACACTTTCCTTTATATGTTTGCTCACATTTTCAAAGGATTATTGATTAGAGTGACCATTACTGTTACTGTATACATGCTCCAGTCATTTTACTGTACAGTTTGAAAAAATTAAATGCAAAAGCAAACCAAAAATTCATCCTAGCACTTGCATCACTTCCTCATGTTCAAACACATCATAAAAAGCTTTCCTTTATAGGTTGTTATTAATATAATTAAAGGCAAAATCACCCCAAATATTTCATTTTGTCCTGGCACGTGGATCAGATCCTCATATTCAAACACTTATAAAAAGTTTCATTTTTGAGTTCTTGTTCAAACATGCCATGATTATTAACATTAAATTTAAACTAATTTAATGTAGTATTGGACAAAATTACAGGGAAATAATCTCCTGACATCATACCCAGAATGTCTCCTTACATTTTATATGGTATTGAGATGAACTTTAACTTTAAAATGATCTATTTAAATGAAAACCCAGATACAACAAGTGACAGATCAGAGAGATAAGGGAAGAGAGTTGGCAACACAGAAAAATCAAAACAATGTCATGTACTTGTTTACAAATGATCACACTTTTATAAAGTATTTTCTTTTCTTATTTCAGATAACAGCTATGTGCATCTTAAAGAACAACCGCACTTTCTGCATGCTGTTGTACTCATGCGCAATCCCTCAGAATGCACAACAGTGTCTACTGTGTCTTCAGCACCGGCTGCACACTGATACACACACACACACCTAATAAAATTAGCTTCTCATATTAGATTTTTGTCTTATTAGTTAAAAATTACATATTTGAATACTGTGACTTGTCATAACACATGTTACATAATAATTATCACACATCTTTCTGTAATTGACATTATAAAATGCATCTGGGGGACTTTGCCTTTAATTTTTTAATTAACAAACTGTACAGTAAAATGACTGGAACGTGTATACAGTAACAGTAATGGTCACTCTAATCAATAATCCTTTGAAAATGTGAGCAAACATATAAAGGAAAGCTTTTCATGAGTGTTTGAATGTGAGGAAATGATCCAAGTGCTACAGGATTTACAATTGAAAGTTTATTACAAGGTACATATGAATGCCAATGAGAGATCCTTGGCAGAAAAGTAAAATTAATTATATGCAATATGTAAATGCAATGTTACTTAATATAGTAAACTTTGGTTATAAATTATTTACATATTAATAAACACCAGCACGTCACAAACACTAAATAAACCCGTTTTCGTCAATGTAGTAAGACTCGCTATCTTGTGCACTCAACAGGAGTCAGAAAGCAAGTTTACATATACAAAACGCAAAATAAGGTTTGTATGATATTTTGACAAGATATTATGGAAATGACAGCTTAGTTTGTTATATTACTTAATTTATAGCTACAATAAAAATGACTTGTTGACAGCGTATTTGTTGTTTGACACCAGAGGATCCTCTCACGATTGTCAATTATCTGTTAACACTAATAACTCCTTACAAATATGCACATTATCCAAAGCTGCTAGCTAACGTTAGCGAGTATGGCTAATAAATCCACCGCTTTAACTGATCTCTAACATCTTTATCTGAAGCAAACGCTGTTAATACACATTTAATGCTAATTAAATAAAAGGAAATAATCAACTTTACATACCTGAGATCCACCGCGATGCCTCTGCTCAAGCCATGATGTTTGATCCGTGTCTCAAGCTAACTTCCAGGGAGGCATCCGTGAGCCCGTTGGACACGCCCCAATCCCCTGACTCCACCCCCACGTCAAAACAGTGCCATATACTGAAACGCGCAAAAAAGTGAAGCGCAAAGGCAAAACGGTATCACGAGCTCACACTTGATGGAAATGCAAATTAAAAGGAGCGTTGCAAAATAATTAGTAGGCATTGCAAAGAAAAATATGTGTGGCAAAATCAATGCTGCAATTAATTATATCTTGGTTTTTGCTATATTTAATTTCTATTTTGCAATTCTTTATTTTTGTTTGCAAAACTTTATTTTTTTTCCTCGATACTTTATTTTACTTTTGTGATACTTAATTTTTGTTTGAAAAAAAAAATTTTTTTTTTGCTCAATACTTTTTTTCTTTTGCAAAACTTTATTTTCTTTTGCAATACTTTATATTGTTTGCAAATATATGTGGCATTGTTCTGACTCCATACTTCACCTGTAATGCTGGATGCTTTCCAAGTCAACAGCAAGAGCGAAAGTCAATTTACTCGGAAGTCAAGGCGTCCATGTTCAGCTAGCAATGTAGCGAAGGTAAAAATACCCTATTTTAACTATTATTTTGATTTGATGCTTACTTTTAACATTTAAGAAAAATGTAGGTTATTAATCAGTTAAGTATATGTTGCTGTTGATTTGGATGCTACATTTTTAAATGGCGTATCAGTGATTCTTACTGGGACACAACAGGCCACAGGCCCGAAATGAAGAAACATTTATTTATGTGTGAGTTCAATAAGATTCGCAAACTATATGATGATGTGTGGGAATATGTCAAATTTGTGGAATATTTCCAAAATATTGGAAATGCGTGTCATGCAAGAATCAACTTTTTAAAATTATGAGCATTAGTTTGTATGTGTGTATGTGTGTGCGTGTGTGCAACAATAAGTTGCTGTTACCAAGTCTGTGATTAGGCAGTCATTTCTTAATGGTTTTAAAATAGCATTATTAATTGTGATGCTGTAGAACTATTCCCTGTTTTTGTGTTCGCAGTTCACATTAAGAGCATGTTGTGAAAACGTCTACGAGCAATTACAACTACTGTGATACAACTACTGGGATCATGGCCGCCATATTCTCAGAATCACCTCACGGTGAGTGAAATTAAAACAGGCTTTGTGTGTGTGTGTGTGTGTGTGTGAATATTATTAACTGATCTTTTCACCATGACCCCTGTTTGCTCTTTCAAGGAGGTTCCTTTAAACAGTCAGAGATCAGAGTTGTGCTCTTGGGAAGTTCTGGATCTGGCAGGAACAATGTGATTAAATCACTCCTGGGCTCTGAGAAAGTACCAGATGATAAAATAGGTCTGTGCACTTTATATAAGAGTGAGCAGGCAGGGAGGACGATCAGTGTTGTGGACACACCAGGATGGGACTTAACACAACAAACCCCAGAGAACATAAAAAAACAAATAGAACGAAGTGTGTCACATTGTCCTCCAGGACCTCACGCTTTACTTCTAGTGTTACCCGTCAAAAATCGTCCTGAACAACCTTCTACTACAAGTGAAATTACTGCAGCAATAGAGCATGTGACGTTACTGTCACAACGTGCCTGGAGACACACTATCGTGCTGTTTGATTGTGATGAAGAAGCCGAAGAATCAGCCATCAACGAACACATTAAAAGTGCAGGAAATATCCTGGAGAAGTGTGGAAGGCGATACCATGTCCTTCAGAGTAGTGTTTGGGAATCTGCCAATCAGATCTTCAAGCTCATTGAGATGATTGAAGGCCTGGTGGAGGAGAACCAGGGTGAATCCTTCATGCCACACGTTTACTATGACCTGCTTCAACACAAGACAAAGGAGGTGCCTGGTGAGAGCAAGGCCAGACAGAGGCGTGGAAGTATGCAGTTGGATCCTCCTACAAGTGAGTATTTTCCCACAGTGCCTCAAAACCTACAGCTGCTCTCACATTAAACTTACGCATCTATTATTTTATATTGTTTTACAGTGAGAGAAGAAAAAGGGGATTCAGATGAGAAGAAAAAAACTGGAGAGGCCGCCAACAATAAGCGTTTGGAAGTCATACCAATGCAAAATCTCAAGATGTTTATAGTGATATTGATGGGTACAATCGGAGCACTTATTGGTTCAGTAGCAGGAGCTCAACATGGATCTTTGGGGTCTTCTATCGGAATAGTCTTTGGTTTTATTGTTGGGGTCTTGCTTGCGATTTTTAGCATAATTGTTTGCGCTTCCATTTATTCACGCTTTAATCCATAGCACTCGACACATAATAATAGTTCAGCATGAGCAACTTATACCTAACAAGTAAGCGATGACAGAATTTGTATTTTTGGGTGAAGTTTCCCTTGAACGAACCCTAATAGACCTTATTTACACAAGCGCCATCTTTTGGTCTATCAGACTGAGGGATAGACCATCTCTTCAATGGCACACACGGTATAAAGATGTAAATTAGTTTTCATCAAGGGCCAAATTCTGTCAACATTTACAAATTCAAGCCCTTGATTTAATTGAAAAGTGTTTGTGCTGCTGCTATTATTATTACTATTGTTATAGTCGTGCATTTTCTTTCTTTTTCTCAGTTATATGTACAAATATAAATAGGCATATATTTATGCACCAGCGCTCTTTACTCTTTACTTACTGACTCACTCGAATAACATAATAAAACAGCCAAATTAGATATAGAAATGCTTTAACAGCGTTCAGTGTATTAATCTTTAGCACTGACAGCTGAGCCATGCGGCAGACTGGTATAAATGTTTGTAGAATGGCAACAGCTCCACCTACTGTACAGGGGTGACATTGTTTTAATTTTTAATTGTTTGTTTACGGACTCTGTGTGTATAGACCCTTCATCTGGAGTTTATCTCGCAAAATCGTCACGGATTTGGTGTGAACAGGCCTTTAGCGCGGGCCAAACATTTGTCTCTCGGACCGCCGATTGAGGGTCTAATGTATCCACAATATCATCAGCGGGCGGAATTTCCGGTTGTCTTGCGGAAGTGTGATTGGTTGACGTTTTGCGTGTAGCCTTTCACTGCTCTCTTTCGTGTCATAAAGTTAGATTCTTGTTTTTTAATGTTTGTAAGATGTCTTTAAAATTGTAGTATGTAGTTTATTACAGTATCCTATTAATCAAGCGCAACTAATGTTTTTTTCTATAACAGCAATGTTATGATCAGAAACCACTTGCAAAGCAAAGCGCTCCTGTCCTAGAATTGACTTAGGAACATCTGTTTGAAGAAAGCTTTTCACTTTATTGATAAAATGTCCACAGCGGGGATTACTTATAATATTCACCATTGCGGTCCGGCTACGATAGAGGTCCAGAAACGGAGCGCAATAAATTACATAATGAGTGTGTACATGAGTTGAAAATTCATTAGACATTTTGAGATTTTGTTCATTTCTATTCATCATTTTGTGTGTGTGTGTGAATTCTTTTTGAATTCAAACATGTTTTGAACTGGCATTATTTTAATTATTATTATAAAAAGGAGCAGTGATTTTCCTGAACTCTATGTGAGTTTGAGGCGATGTTTTCATGCTGTGATGCTAAATGGATAAATTCTACAGTGGAAGACCATAATTGTTAGATGAGACTTGTACAGTGGTGAGATGTTTTATCATGTTTTAAATGAAGTGCATTATGTTATTCCTCTTTCCTGGATTTTTCATGTGCATGTCTTCTCTTAAAGGGAAATGGTGATTTGGAAAACAGTGTGGACATTAATTCAATGACATTTATTTGTACAGTGAATTTAATAATACATACTGTTTTATAGATGCTTTAAAGAGAACATTGAACTTTTGTGTACAGTGTTTATAATGTATGTCCAAATAAATATGTTTATTTGCATTGAATGTAGTTCTTTTTGTATGGAACAGTTTAACGTGTGGCTGCTAATACATCGTTATTTCCTACACAAGAACAATAAATTCAATCTATCAAAATGATCAGTTGTTCAGTCAACACAAAATCATTTAATGTATGTTATCGCATTTAGATACAGAGATTATGGATGTAAACTAGGGATGCACCGATACTACTTTTTCTCTTCCGATTCCGATAATGAAAAATCTCAGTATCGGCAGATGCTGATCTGATATCAGTGTTGTTTTTTTTGCATAATCGGTTTATATAATGTATCTATACATTATTGTGTGGAACTAGTTGGGAGGACTCTTTAATATGTCAAGAAACACAAACCTCAAACTGCACATTATTGCAATATAAATGTATAGATTGTTAAGAAACACTTTATTATTAACTAGTTTACTGGATAATGTTGCAGCACAATTAACAGTAATTCCAGTCTATAAGTCATCAGTAGATTTTATTTATTGCAAAATGTTCAGCTTGTATCTGGACTTTAAAGGATTCAGATCTCTTTTTTTGTTCAATTTAGTAATGGTGCATCCGGAAAGTATTCACGGCGCTTCACTTTTTCCATATTTTGTTATGGAATACATGTTATGTGCATCCCTAATGTAAACTAACAATTATAAAGCTAAATTGAGTTTACCACACAGACATTTCCCACAGAATATTTGTATTTTATCCAAAAAACAGCAGCATGACAATATCATCGTCTGAGTCCTGTAATACACGAGCATCCTGCTGTCTAGACCTCCCCTGCATCTGCAGTAAATACATAATCTCAGTACAGCAAACTCTTCAGGTTCTGTCTAGACTCAATATATGCTTTAAAACAAACATAATTATCTACAGTTCTCAAAACATGTCCAACTTTACAGCTGTGAAAGCGGCTACATATCTCTTCAGGCTAGTCTTCTCAGGTTCTTCCATCGATGTATAAAGACTCAACAAAATAACTAAAATGCTTCTATGTTTGGCCATCATCCTGAATCCCATAATCATTAACAGATAGATGAGAAAGAACAATACAACATCGCTATAATTCAGTGATCAGTTGTTCTCATGTTTCTGTCATTTTTAATGCTGCATTAGTACATAACATAACGATTGTTTACGCGCAACCGGAAGTTCTGCCCAAATCGCATGCAAAGTGTCCTGGGACTCATAGCGTCATAGTTGAAAATGCGTGGGTGGAGCTTGAAAGATTGCTGTGATGTTGAATTTGGATTTCTGTAGCTTAAATTTTTTTTTAAAGTTTTATTTTTTTCAAGGTAAAGTGCAATTGTGCAGTAATGTTGACCAGCAACACGCTGATGTTATAGATGTATAATAATGATAATATAATAATATGATAATACAGAGTGTAATATTGCTTCAAGTGTGCGGTGTTGAATAGTGAACCTAGTCCTGGTGTTGTCCTTGGTTCAGGACACGGATAGCCTGGGGAAAGAAGCTCCTCCTCATTCTCTCTGTTTTGGCCAGCAGGGAGCGTAAGCGTTTCCCTGACCGCAACAAAGAGACGAGTCCATTATTAGGATGGATGAGGTCTTTCATGATCTTCCTGGCTTTGGTCCAGCATCGTTTGCTGTAGAAGGACTGCAGGTCAGAGAGTTTGATGTGGGTGTTGCGCTCAGCTGATCGCACCATTCTTTGTAGTGCCAGTCTATCTTTCTTTGTGCAGTTTCCAAACCAGGCTGTGATTTTTGAACTGTTTCCTGTCAGGACGCTCTCAATGGCGCATTCTCCTGGCACCAGTCCAACAGGCCTTTGATCTACTGCAGATAGGCCCTCTCATTGTTATCAGAGATCAGGCCCACCACAACAGTGTCGTCAGCAAACTTGACAATGGTGGTGGAGTTGGAAGTGGCCACAAAGTCATAAGTGAACAATGAGTACAGCAGGGGGGTTAGAACACACCCCTGGGGGTCTCCAGTGCTGAGTACTGCTCGTGGGGGGGTCTGCCCACCCTTAGGCTTGTGGCCTGTCAGTCAGGAAGTTGGAGATCCACTGACACAGATATGGGATAAATCCAAGCTCCTCTAACTTGCTGGTGAGTTTAGAGGGAATTATAGTATTAAAAGTTGAACTGTAATCAACAAAGAGCATTTGAACATAATTTCCCTTACTCTTGTCCAGATGATCTTGGACTGTGTGGAGGAGATGTGTGATGGCATAGTCCGTTGAGTGATTTGGACAGTAAGCGACCTGTACGGGATCCAGAGTGTCAGGTAGTGAGGAGGTGATGAAATCTCTGACCAGTCTTTCAAAGCACTTCATCACAATTGACGTCAGTGCTACAGGGCGATAGTCATTAAGGCAGGAAGGTTGGGGTTTCTTCGGGACAGGAACAATGATGGACTGTTTAAAGCATGTTGGAATTACTGATTGTTCCAGGGAGAGGTTGAATATCTCTAGCTGGCATTCACCCTTTCCTTAGCAATCTTGAGCTTTTAATATTTTAAAAACAATTATTTTTGCAGGTACCATATTAATCAATCTTACTGGCTGTTTTATGGATTGCCTAATATATTATGTTTATATTTTCAAAGATATTTCTTTGCTATGGCTATGTCACAAACGCCAGTGACGATTCCTCTATTGGCCACCGGAGGTCTCTATCACCCGAGTGAGACTTAAATAGTGGGAGTAAATCAGGAACAGTACGGGGATTATGGGAAATGGAGTTCCAGGAGGAAAGTCAATAGTCTGGTGATGGAGACCACCGGCATCCGTGACAGGCTAAAGAGGGTAAATGAAAAGCAATTACATTTTAAATAAAATACATCACTCTAGCTGCTGAAAATCTACATTTAGATTCTCAAATAATTTATTTAGAGTTGATTTTGTGGATTTCTACGATTTTATTTGTAAAGTGTGCTTTAAGAGACAAGGGCTGTTTTTGACACTCTTAGTATTCTTATTTGGCAGTCTCATTTAAAATGAATGGACACATCAGAGCTACTTAATTGAAAAAAAAAAATGAAAAGCTGTCTCTATAATTATTATTTAATTATATAGTTAACTTATTTCTCCACAGAAATGTACATACACCTGTACTTCCGTTGCACTTGCACAAGTCGAACTGAGATAGTGTTAATAGTGTCCAACTTGACGAAAGGAGACACAGGTCAGCCTGATCGTGACAACACACAAAACAAATACTTGTAACATAAAAACATACTGTGAATATTACTAGAAAAGAGCAACTTTTCTTTGAGCAACTAGTCCAGTTGGAGCTGGTGCAGCCGGTGGAAGGCAGGTGATGGAGGCACTGCAGAGATACCCACAATGCCCTACTGACATCAAACAGTGGGCGTTCTCTGTCTTCGCTTAAACACTTGATTAAATACAGTATTCAAATCCTGTGCAGTCATTATCAGTGTTGGTTCAATAGCTGTGTATAACATTGTGTATAATATTGTTTTTGCAATAAATAAAGTTAACATAAGTGCTACTTTGTACCTGCAATGTTGACAAAAGTGTTTGAATTAATAATGTTGCAAATGATTCAGTTTTCTCGCTGTCTACTGCCTAAATAGACAGTAGCCTTCAAAGCTAGCATCGTAGCTGGAACATCATAAGTAACTAATTTTGAACACACTACATAGGCAGCAGCTCTGTTCAGCTTGATTCGGCAGATTCGACTTGATTGAAATTTTTTTTAATATTTGTAGTTTCCATTTGTATTGTAGTGCACGTTTATAGTTTGTTTAGTGTTCAGTGTTTTGCAAACTCCCATTTTTATTGTAGTTAACATAGCACATAACTGGTAGACACTTAACTCCAGGTTGCTCCGGGGGGATTGTCCCTGTAATAAGTGCACTGTAAGTCACTTTGGATAAAAGCGTCTGCCAAATGCATAAATTAAAACGTATTAATATTAAATGAGTGTAAGTGAATTTTTCATGGTATGCAAGCAAAAAAATTGTACAATTCCCTGAAAGATATTACTGAAATAAAGAGATATCTCACCAGTCTTTGTGACAGCTCTAGACAAATATGACGCTTTCTGCCTGCCAATTATTTTGCACGCTCTCATAGTAGTTGCAGTGAATTATTGTGGCTTAATGCCATTTTTATGCCATGTTGTTCATAACAGTTGTAAGTTGAGGGCGCTATTTTACTGCGGTTGTTTTTAACAACGTTTCTGCTTGTGTCGGTCTCAATAAAACTTATTTGGAAAAAGGGGGCGTGGCTAATACAATGGCTTAGTTTGTGGAAATTCTAGAACGGCTAAATCGCTTACAGCACATTTTTCTTCTGCACTTATATAGCGCCTGTTTTAAACTTTAGCGCTTTACACAGTGTCCCATTTACACACACACACACACACACACACTCACACACCAATGACGGCAGTGCTGCCATGCAAGCCGCTAACCTGCCATTGGGAGCAACTTGGGGTTCAGTGTCTTACCCAAGGACACTTCGGCATGTGGAGTCATGTGGGCCGGGAATTGAACTGCAAATCCTGCGATTAGTGGCCGACCTGAGCCACAGCCGCCCCTTTAATGAATACCCTATTTAAAGTTTTTATTTATAAAAATGTGTTAATCGGGGCCTGGGTATCACCCCTGGAGTCGTGAGTTTGAATCCAGGGCGTGCTGAGTGACTCCAGTCAGGTCTCCTAAGCAACCAAATTGTCCCGGTTGCTAGGGAGGGTAGAGTCACATGGGGTAACCTCCTCGTGGTGGTGATTAGTGGTTCTCTCAATGGGGCGTGTGGTGAGTTGTGTGTGGATCGTGGAGAGTAGCATGAGTCTCCACATGCTGTGAGTCTCCACGGTGTCATGCACAACGAGTCACGTGATCAGATGCGCGGATTGACGGTCTCAGAAACGGAGGCGACTGAGACTTGTCCTCCACCACCTGGATTGAGGCGAGTAACCGCGCCACCACGAGGACCTACTAAGTAGTGGGAATTGTGTATTGCAAACTGGGAGAAAAACATGTTAAATCACACGAGTCATGAATGAATTTGGACCGGCAGACATCAATACGAGACGTTTTATAAAATACACAACAGTACAACCTTATGGAATCATTTCTTTATAAAGGAGAGTTTTTGATTAGTGACACAGAGAAAGATCAGAACAACATCATGCTATTCTAATAATTAAAAACCAACAATAATATATTTACATTATTCATTTCCTGTATGTTGTGTGGGAATTCTGGATCGATTTGAAAGCTTTTACAAGCAATAATCACATTGCACACAACAGTTGGTTTGTCTGTTAACACATTCAGGGCAATAACGACTGCTGTCTGTTTTCACAGTACTGAGAGTGTCACATTATTCATGAAAGAAATAAAGAGGTTCAGACTCCATATGCTACAGTTGCAATTTCTGCTGCATGTTAGTTGCATAATTGCTTTAAGTGAGCAGAATCCTGCCTCCCTGAATACTGCTGTAGTGTTTCACAAAGAAAGAGACAGAAGATATTTATAGGTTTCACAGCCCTGGAAAACACGATTGTGTGTGCAAACGGTGTTATTAAAAGAGTACTTTCATCATTATTCTTTTCACTGATGTTCACTTATAATGTTTGCCGAAGGTCAAACAGTCATGATTAAGGAAGTGCTTTTTTTTGTATTTATTTACATGTTTTTAAAGTTTCAGTTTTCTTCATTGAACTCTCTTAAAGTTCTAGAAAAGGTTAATATTGCATGATGCGACCCCTGTAAATGTTTAAATGAGAAAGCGAGACAGATTATTCAGTAGTGATCGAGAAATGAACCAGACATGTGAAAGGCAGCAACACTGTTCCTGTGTGTTTACCGGATGAAAGCAGAATAAATCCAAATGAGGTATAGCTGTTTAGGGAGGTTTATGGTTATTTCAGCGGAATTACTTAAAATACCGTGTATGAGATTCAGCAGCTGTACGGCAGACATTCAGAAGTGTGTCGTATTGGCATCAGGGCTGAGTGGCATTTCAAACTGATCCGAGAATGCCTTTAATGTGATTCCTGAATTTGAATTGAGTTACGAAACAGGATGCAGAATTCTACTTTGAATCTGAAGTAGAATTATAATGGAATTAAAGTCAGTGTAGATTCGGAAAAATACATTTCCCCCAGATTTAACCATTGGCATACACATCACAATACATTATATATATATATATATGAGTATATACACACACAAAAAGTATTTTAGCCTATTTTTAAGATTTACACATATACATTTCATACATTTCCATCAAACTGAATTGTCATCTTTAACAAAATTGTATAAAACTTACAGTTCTAATAAAGATTACTCAATTCAATTAGATGGAAATTTTTTAAAATTTTTGTGTGAATATATATATATATATATATAAATATAAATATATCATTAATTCACTTTATTTTCACTCTCATTTACTCCGATCCAAGATGTAATTTAATCAATATATGCAATGGTAATATTTATTTGTATAAAACCATTTGAAAAGCATTTAGTTTAAAGAAATGTGACGTTGCTGGGAAAAATAAATACTCCACGTGTCTTCATGGGTATATTTAGTGAACATTTATGATGTAAATATTTATAAATACTATAAATGACTTCATTGTATTAATAGTTTGAAGTTGTCAAATTTCTTTGAATTGCAATTCATTAAACTCGACATTTATACATCCTTTCCGAATTCAATTCAAATTCACACACGACTCTTAAATTCAGAATTTTGCCCAACCCTGATTGGCACATCTGTAATGATTTGCAGAAACAAACGCAGTTCAGAAGAGTTTTGCCCTTTTTACACTAAAACCGCATGAATATATATATATATATATATATATATATATATTTTAGTTTCAGTTGTATGTTTAAAAAGGTCTTTCCTTTATGCATAAGAAAGTTCTGGTGCAAACAGGTGTAGAGATATCCACTACGTGTTTTAACTCCTCGAGTCGTGAGTTCCTCAGTGCGCGTGTTCCTTTGAAACATTTCTTCTCCTGTTTTGCACGTAAGAAGTCATTTGAAGTCAGCTGACTCTCACACGCTGCGTTACGATTGGCTGAGAGAACAGTATCATAGGCTGGACTCTTTGGGGGGGAAATCCAGGTTGGTAACCATGGTGACGACAGAGAGGATGTCGTCAGGGTCGATGAGGTTGGTGTTGCGTTGCATTGAGATGATGCGTTCCTCCACGCAGCCGGCAGACAGACGCGCCTCGGCTTCGTGGTCCCAACACTCTTCAATCGTCTCACAAAGCGTCGCCAGACCCTGAAATATTACACGCAGACATATTCAAATAAATCAGTTCATAAATCGTGCCTGAGACTTATGAAAATGCTTCTGTATGGCATTTTTAATACTTGATATCAGCAATGGAATTACTACTAATTTTGTAATATCAGTATTTAAAGTACATTTGCAGTAGTAAAAAAAAATAGTTAAATTTAATTCTTAAAAATTTAATTTAATTCTAAAAAGTTATTCTTGATATCAAAAATGACCACTCAAATACACATTCTTGATATATTACTTACTAGTAAAAATAATACTTTTATATCAGTAATTCCACTGTAAAAAGTGCAAACGTCCATTCTTGATATCAAGAACTAAATTGCGACTAGTAAAAATGTTCATTTCAGATATCTGTAATGTGCTTGAAACTAGTAAAAAAGCCTGTTTATATATCTTTATTTACCCTCAAAAATGTATTTAGGAAAAGAATACTTTAGAAACTTACAATCAGTGACAATATTGTTTTAAAACTTACACTATTCATTTAAAACTCTTAAAATATATGTAATCTGTGTACAAGCAAAAACATAATTATGTATTTTTCAGCTGGGCAGAATTATTAATATCTCTATTCTGGCGTCACCGTTGCCCTCTGATGGGCTTTTTTTGTCTCCCTCCATTCCCGATTGTACTCTTTATTAAACAGAACTTTTTAAGTTTTACAAGACAAGGAAAGGAACTGTTTTGCATATGTCCTGAAATTAATAATAATAGCAAACAACCATTCACGATTCAGGATTGTTCAAAGCGTTGTGGGAGTATCGTTCAGTACAGTAAACCAAACCAAATCATTATGCCATTTATCATTTGTTTCTTAAAAAAATATAATTGTAATTCAATACAGGAAATAAAATGGTTATTTATCCGATTAATCGAAGATAATTTGATTAATCGAAGAGTATCAGATTAATTGAAGATTATCAGATTAATCGCTTAATCGAAGAGTATCTGATTAATCAAAGATTATCCGATTAATCAAACATTATCAGATTAATCGAAGATTATCCGATGAATCGATTATCAAAATAGCCGTTAGTTGCAACCCTATTTTTAATAAAGAATTAAGTTTTTTTAAATAACACTTTCACTTTTAGTAATTACATTCCTGAAATCAAGAATTAGCATTTTACCTAGTGAAAATTGAATTGTTAATATCAACCATTTATATCCTGCACTGTTCAAAACACAATTACAGATTTCTATTTTACATTTCTTAAAAGTTGAAATTCCAGTTTCACAAATCAGCTATTTACTAGTATAAGTAAAAATTATTATTTTAATATGAATAATTACATTGTTACTAGTGCAAATGTAAATTCTTGATCAAAAACTGAAGTTCAACTAGTAAAAATGCTAATTTCTGAAATATGGAAATGTGTTTTTACATGTTAAATTTGGTATTTCAGATATCAATAAATTTGGAAGTAATTACAGATATCGGAAATTAAACCAAATACTAATATCAAAAACAAGCATTTTTACTAATTGTAATTCAATTGTTGATATCAGAACGGGACGTTTGCATTTGTTACAATGTAATTATTTTATATAAAAAATGATAATTTTTTCTAGTAAGAAGCGCATTGCTGATTTGTGAAATTAACTTTGTGAAATATTAGTTATCAATTCAACCAATGGCATTTTCACAAAATCTTTAACTTTTAAAAAAATGCTAATTCTTGATATAAGGAAGTGCAACATTTTGATATCAGTAATGATATTTCTTCTAGAATTTTTTTTAATTCTTCATATATTAAAAATGATGACATCACTTGCAGAAATACACATTCTTGATTTCAAAAATGCCATTTCTACCAGTAAAAGCAGTAATTTGTGAAAGCTGCAACTGCATTCGTCTAGTAAAATGTCACAATTTTCTGTAATTCACTCAAAACACAATTTTCATTTTCAAATATCTAAAAGTAATTTTGTAATCGTTGGGATTCCAAATACACATGACGACACACTTCTTACTAGTAAAAATGTATATTTTTCTACCATTATTACATTTACATTTATGCATTTGGCAGACGATTTTATCCAAAGTGACTTACAGTGCACTTATTACAGGGACAATCACCCCGGAGCAACCTGGAGTTAAGTGTCTTACTCAAGTACAGAATGGTGGTGGTTGTGGGGATCAAACCAGCAACCTTCTGATTACCAGTTATGTGTTTTAGCCCACTACACCACTAACACTATGCCACCACCACTCCTCTGTTACTAGTATTGAAAATGCTACTTCTTAATATTTGTAAATGTATTTCAACATGTTAGATTTTGCATTTTAGATGTCTAGAAATGGATTTCAGATATAAACAAAATTCCATTTTTGATCTCAATAATGTGTATTGAGTGCGGGTTAGCGTTAAGTATTATGTAAAATATTATTATCTCAGTATAAAAGCTACCGTATGTTTGAGCCAGTGTTCTCGAAATGTTGGTCTGAGTTTCTTGTGCACTACGACTTCCTGCATGTCCTCTAGTGACGGATGAATCCCCGCCTCCTCTTCAAACGGCAGACAGAACTCGTCCACTGGACCTGTGACACAAAAACACGGATCACACCTGAACGAACACACACATTCATGACAGTACACTCATGACAGAGGCGTTGTGTTTGTTACCGTCGGCCGCTGTGCAACGTGTGGCGAGTTCCCACAGCACCAGACCCACAGCGTACATGTCGATTCTGAGAAACGCACCGCGCTGGAAACTAATCGCCCCTTCTAACACTTCTGGAGCCATGTAGCGCCACGTGCCCACCTTTAAAACACAACAACACACTGATTATAACCAACTTCCTCATCAACTTTGAATAAGCTCAAATATAAGATTATAAATCCAGCTCTGGATAAAGTATTGATGACAACTATTATTCTAAATATCTATTGCAATGCTTAAAATACCAACACTGATACATGTGTGGATTTGTGTTTGATAACGTCAAAATATTCAACCTGTTCAACTCTGTGGAGCCGCCGAAAGGCCCAAAATGTGGCGCTATATAGCAAAATAAGTCCCCGTATAGATAAGTCAGGCATGAGAGGGGTCAATTGAAAGCTTAGAATATGAGCTTTCCACAGATAACCTTTAATTCTGCATTAATGTCACTTAAAATAATAAAATAAGGCCTTAAAACATCCGCGTCACAAATAAGCGCCACCTAGAGGACATGTGGTAGAAATATTAATATGAATATAAAAGTCATTAAAATAGCATTTAAATAGACAAATTATACATCAAATGAAAACTCTCATTCTCAGGGATGTGACTGTGCAGTCTAATTTACTGCCCGAATACCAGAGTTCAAAAGATTTTTAAACTGATCAAAGAGAAATATGATATTTATAATATTGTATTGACATCAAATACAAACGTGTTTTGTGCAGCAATAACCGCTGCAATAAGCCCAAAAGAGCTGAACACTTTATATGTGTTTACCTCTTTCTTTCAAAAATGAGACATTGTTTACTTGTCTGTGAGCTTCCTTGTGTGAATAATCTAATGTTAGATGACCAGAACTAAATATGCCATCCCTGTGAGGGTTAAAATGCACTAGAGCGCCACCTACATTTCAGATCGGCATTTTGTGATGGAAGGTTTTTAAGAGAAAAAATATTTTTTCTAGTACTTGCTGCCATCTAGTGGAATAAAATAAGACTTTTTGTAGGGAGATGGGGTGAACAGAACCAGAATGACAAAAAAAAAACATCAAAAAAGTTTTGATTTTTTTGTTCCATTCATCATAAGATTGTAAACATATACAATGATATTTATGAATAATTGGGTCTTTTTTTTGCCAATAACAAAGTGGCATTTCAAACCAAAATATGTGTAAGCTAGAATTAACTTGAGCTGGACGATATGGCTACAAAAATGATATCTCGATATATTTGCATTTACTGAGAAATGACATGTGATTTATTTATTTATTTTTTTACTTTTAAACTAAATTAATAAAAGAAAAACATTTACCAAATTTTTAATATAACAAAAATGAAATTGTTATTTCATTTAACAATTTCATTTTTGTTATATTAAAAATTTGGTAAATGTTTTTCTTTTATTAATGCCCTTACAGCCACATGTGGCTACGCTATCGGTGAAGAGCTGCAAACCTCTGGCAAACATTTGCAGCGAATCAAAAGCTCATTTGCATGTAAAAATAATGAGCGGCAAATTTGCAGCTAGTTTCGTATTTTTTGTACGAATATTTATGCATCGTGATATACACTATATACCAAAATCTATAACGATTGAGACCGTATATCCACCACAATATATATCGTCATAACTCCCAGCCCAATGTGTCCTCTATCATTATATCACACCATCAGTTTATACTGTATCTTTGTTATCTTTGTGCTTTTTTGCTTTGCTGAGTGAAACGACTTTCAAAACAAGAGTCTTCCTCACCTGTCCGTGTGTGTCACCTGTCGGTTTTCCTGCTTCAAATTTGAGTGCCAGGCCGAAGTCAGCGATACAGGCGGTTAAATCACTCTTCAACAACACATTCTTACTCTTGATATCCCTGAGAGAGACAGAGAGAGAGAGAGAGAGAAAGAGTGAGCAAGAGAGAGAGAGACAGAGAGAGAGCATTAACCCTATATGTCAACCAATAAGAGAAGACCAATAGACGACAATTGACATCAACGCCAATAGGATCGTACCTGTGTGCAATGGCAGGTTTGTGTCCATCCTTCAGGTTGGGTATGTCCTCGTGTAAATACGCTAACCCGCGCACAAACGTCTGCGAGATCAGACACAGCTCATTCCAGGACACTACATTCGCCTTCAGGAAATCTGTCAGCGAGCCCTGAATAAACACACAGGTAAACGACAAGAACACACCGTAATGTTTCTGTCCAAGATGAAAGCGAGACACCGCTCCATGAATTAAATGATGCAACATACTACAAAACGGTTACGACTGCATCGAATTTCAGACTTATATAATGTTTAATGGCCAGTACGGAGCAGGCATGACTTTCCATTCCCAACACAGCCAATGATGATTACTTCTATTGCTTTTAAAAAACAACGTGTGTGTATTTCTGTACCTTCTCATGATAAGTAGTGATTAGCCAGAGTTCAATATCGACTCCATTCCCTCGTTTTTCAGCTCCGATGAAATGCAGGATGTTTTCATGTTTCATTCCAGTCGTACTATAAATCTCATATTCGTTCTGCCACGACTGCTTATTCTGAGAAAGATTGCAAACAAATGTGTAAATTCACATTTATTAAAGGAATAGTTCTGGCTCTAAAATCTGACCGGATGAGCCACATTCAAGGATGTGGCAAAACAGCTGCTATTTGCTCACTTGTTACTGCACATCTGATTAATTATGTTTCAAAATCCTTAAAGGAATACCAACATGTCTGACTGTAACTCTCCTAGAGCTTTCAAGCTACATCCATGAAACTTGGCACAGACCTTCAGACTGTTCTGTTCCTCAAAAATGAAAATTCACTCATTGTTTACTCACCCCTGTGTTGTTATAACCCTATATGACTTTCTTTAGTAACTTTGATTTTAAACATTACTGGTACCTGAACAGGGAAGACTTTGACAGCCACGTGTCCGTTCAGTAGTTGTGCCTTCCAAACGCAGCCAAAGCGTCCCCTAGCCTTCACCTCCAGCAGCTGCAGCAGCTTCTGGTCTGGTAACGGGGAGGGAGGCGTAAGACCAGGATCCTTAACACAAGAAAAATTCATCACAGATTAATACTGTATACTGACATGTCTCATTTGATGCTGTCTGCTGATACTCGAGAAAACCTATGCAACAACCCCGACCAAATTCAAATAATAAACAATGATGCAGGAGGAATGAAAAATGTCTCCATGCGAGGTGAAATGAAAGAATATAGTGCAACAGAAGGAAAGATGGACGCATATACAAAAACAGCAAGATGTGTCACAATAAAGAGAAAAACTAAAGAAAGCAGATGACCATGAGAGATTTTCCTGAGTGAATAAAGCTCTTACCTCTATCATGATATGAAAGGTGTGCTAGCAAAAGAGCAAGAGAGTGAATTTACTGTTTCTAGCCACATCGGAACAAACAAACACTGTGGTGTAATTATGAGAGAGATCAAATCCATCTCAAAATGATAATGAGAACTATTGATATGGTGTCTGTGAGCACACAAATGGAGTGATTCCATACCGCATGAGCTGGTTTGGACACACACACTGACATATAGCTCCATACAATCAAACCAAGAAATTGTTTGCTTTGTCATAATGTTACGTTCTTAACATGCTAAGTTATGTTCAATTTCTAATGGTAGCGCATTAAATCGACAGCCTTACTGTGACGAGGACGGGGCCTGGCTGTGAGTGCACACGTCCGGCCCCCAATCGAGCTAATCAGCCGAGGATAGGGATAAAGCAGATCCGGATGCGGCAGTTCGGGAGAGAGAGAGCACACGCAGCTGCCGTGTGCATTTATGTTTGTGTCTTTTTAAGTTTTCATTAAACATTATTTTGATGGTTTGTCTGGATCCCGCCTCCTCCTTGCCCATCCAAACCCTGTTGCATTGGTGCTGAAACCCTGGGAGGAGGAGGAGGGATGCACTGTCGTAGAGTCCTCGCCACTGCCATCCACCCGAAGGAGCTGCTGCGGCCGTCAGCCGGGGGACGGAGGACTCGCTGAGGTCCACCTGGACGCGGAGGAACGCGGAGGGGCGTACCATCCGCCAGGGGTCAGAGGACTCGCTGCGGTCCAACCAGGGAAGAGTGGTTGTCGTCTGCCAGAGGGTGGAGGAGTGGTCGAGGACCAAGCGACAGTGTATCTGGGAACCGGCGAGCAATAATTCTCTCTCTCTCTCTCTCACTGTCGCTCCCCCTCACTCTTTCCCTCTCCCCTTTTCTCCCTCCCAAGTCTCGAAAGGCGGGGAAAGCCTACCGGCAGGCTTGGCAGGGTGGGCGATTCTCCCACCCTGTCTTCGGAAAGGAGGGTGGGTGTATGTCATGCCGGGGGTTCCCTGGCCTGTGGAAAATGAGGGAGGAGTGTGACGAGCAGGAGGGCCGGGCCGTGAGTAACTAATCGGGCTAATAAGCCGAGCAGAGGGATAAATCCAAGCCGGATGCGTCAGTTCGAGAGAGAGAGAGAGAGAGAGAGAGAGAGCCACACGCAACTGCCATGTGTGTTTATGTATGTGTTTTCATTAAACATTATTTTGATGGTTGGTCTGGTTCCCGTCTCCTCCTTGCCATCCAAACCCTGTCACACTTACATATACTGTACAGTGTATACTGTATATCATTTCTTTTTAAACGCACACACTCAAAACATATTCATTCATCGATTAAGAAGGTTGAAAACACAGTGTTTGTCAATACCTGTGATGGTACGAGCAAAGGCGGGTAAGACAGCCTAAGATGACGATACATCCAGAACGAGATGAAAAGAACGACAGCGACGGCCATGACAGGGATCAGGGAGAACAGTAGTGTGTGAAATAACTCCGGCTGTGGGCTCACAGGGTTTGATGTGGCTGCAGAGAAACAATGTTATCATTACATCTTCTATTTCATCAGTCACATTTACACAGAACCTCAAAACGTAGATATGAGCTACCTAAATCGTCTGGATTCAGGGACATTTACAGACTAGAAAGTGATCACTGTGCATGGAACTTGCATGAAGCCCAACACAGCCAGTAATTCAGTATTTAATGTTGCTTTAAAAAGTTGATTTATTGTTGAGAAATAGGTGCATTTTCATCATCTATAAAACTTGAGGTACCTTGAGCTTCAATATGTTTTAAGAGAGTTTCAAAAAGTGTGTTACTCACTCTCAACCATGTCTGGACTGTGGTGAAACTTCTCATTACACATGTTTCCCTCACAGCAACAGAAGAACAAGTCAACGTTCACTTTATGCTCCACGCACTCACTACTGCAGAGACAGAAAATAAATGTGAACATCTCAGAACCCTGAGACACATGCAGAGAAACTTGTCAGAACTTTCTATTAGACCCAGCCATGCCATGAGGTCTCGTACAGGCCCACCTGCCCATACCTGTCGTAGCAGTTGACGTCATCAAGCCAGCAGCCCTGTTTGAGCAACTCGATTATTCCGGAGTGATTCTTCCACGTGGAAAAACAGTGTCGCCGTTTGTCCTTCTCTCCATAGCACAGCTCAAATCCGCTCTGGTTTGTTCCATCTTTCTCCCAGTTGGCATTATAAAACGCACACTCCGTCTGCGTCTCTGAGCGACCGAGAATTGCTCCTGAATAACACAAACACAGAGATTTTATTATTAATAGCTTTTATTTTTAAACCCATTTTCCACCACATACAGTACTGAGGCTCTTGCAATGTTTGAAACTAATTCTTTTGACAAAATCATTACAAAATGAACCACACAACCATTTGAATATACTCTGACCAATCTACTTCTAGGAGAACAGAACATATACAATTAATAATAAAAATTGTGATTTGCATTTTCACCACAAATCACCACCTACTCCATAAGACACAAGGGGCCCTATTTTAAGAGCAAAGTCATATGCACAAAGCCAATGGGCATGGCCAATGAAGATTTGGTATTTTTGTGCAAGCATGCACTAAGTCTAGGTGCAAGTGGGTTTGGCGAATTTGCAAGTGCAGAGCGCTAATGGGAGGGGTCTAGTGCATTTTAATTCTGAGGATCTTCTCCGGCACTGTCTGCAACCTGTTATCATCCTCATCCTCATCATTCACAGGTGAAGCGAATAATGTTGATCATGTGCTAACAAGCCCACATGTCAAGGTCTGGGTAGATTAAATAATAAGCAAACAATCAGTTCTTGTAGTCAACGTGATGAACGCAGGAGAAACTGGCAGGAGTAAAGACCTGAGTGACTTTGACAAGGGCCAAATTGTTATGGCGAGTTGACTGGGTCAGAGCATCTCTTAAATGGCACGGCTTGTGGGGAGCTCCTGGTCAGCAGTGGTGAGTACCAACCGACAGTGGTCCGAGGAGGGACAAGCCACAAACTGGCAACAGGGTGTTGGGTGCCCAAGGCTCATCAATGCACGAGGGCAACCAAGCCTATCCCATCTGGTCACAGAACATTTTGGTTATGGGAGGATTATGCCACAACACACAGTGCATCACACCCTGCACAGAGCCCAAGAGTCACTCTCAAGAGCTCACTGTGGGGCAGGAATGTTGGAAACGTGAGACAATGAGCTATCGGACATTTCTGCTGACAGATGTCTTTGACCACTCTCAATAATTCAACACACTGAACACAGACTTCATTCACTTCAGAACACTGAACATTCACTGGATTCCACTGAAGCAAAGCACAATACCAAACATTAAAAGCCTTTATCTGGCAGCAGGGCGGAGATGGCGTGATTACAAAATAATGATAAGCTTTCACAGTAATAATAGAGTTATTTTCAAAAATCACAGGAGGAAAAAAACCACCAACTACTTATCTCTCATGCTGTCACCAGACTTTTCCTCATCATTTAATTCTTAAATGTCACTTTGATTCTTCTAAATACACGAGTGAGTTCAGAGGTTCATTTATGAATACAGAAAAACTTCTTAACTCCAAACATGTATCTACAGTCTCTTTAAGATATCTTCTTATCATATATCTTCTCCTTAACACCTAAATTAAGATCTGCAAAATGAACATTGATTTTAAAAACGTATCTCTCCTGTGCGTGATCCACACACCGTCACCAGTAGAGGGCGCTAATCGCTCAATTTCTCACCATCCAACCAATAATGCACCGCTGGAATTACATGGACACACCATGTGAACTAAAATAAATCCTAAAAGTGCAAACATATTTAAACAAAGACAGGTCAATTGCAGTAAAACCTATACCTGGCGTCTCACTGACCAATCCATGCAAACAGACCACAGAAACATCATCAAGAGGTTTTTCTTTTGTAAACATGTGATTCTGGTTCCGTTCACTCTAACTCTAGGAGGCAGAAAGCACTAGATAAAATATTTTATCTCTATTACATTCCATCACAATATACAGATCTGAAATGTAGGTGGCACTCAAACACATTTTACCCCTCACAGATGTGCTCGTCCATAGACATTCAGTCTAATGTTCAGTTCAAGCACCTCCCTCATTATTTTTATTGAATATCTCGGCCTCTGAGTGGACTACAAGCTTAATCTAAGTATCGTTAGAAAGCTGAGATCCGCCCCTTTGAAATATACCATTTTATCATTAATAGACAGAGATCATATATCACTTTGTGATTCTTTTAAATATCTATGAACTGTGGTATTAGGGCAAGTGAATCATAATACATGTGTGTTGCGGTTTGTATGTTATCGTGAAGAAAATCAGCGATTTGCAGCTTTATTAAGAACAGAGAGTTAATTTTTTGAGAGTTAAAGATGGATCGATGTGAACGAAGAGGTGAGAGGGTAGTCTTCCAACTTCTGCCCATTATAGCTACACTGCAACAAAATACTTTTTAGATTTGTTGTCGTTTCGGCTTGTTTTCCAATATAACGTATATTTACTTGCAATTTGTTATAGAATGTTGAATACAATATTAAATATTTTTAAATATATAAAATATCACAAAAAACAAGATACATTTACCTGAAGCAGTAAAAAATGCTTTAAGAGAATGTATCTTAAATACAATGTATTTTGTGTAAAAGTTTATTTTTGTTAACTTTTTCTCTAAAAGCAAGTCTGAATATCTTATATGTTGCTTCTCAAGTAAATGTATCTTGTTTTAAGGATTTTTAGACCATTTTAAAAGGAATACAAGACAAAAAAACACTTGATAATACGATTTTTGCACATTTTTTTTTTCTTACTGAAAGCTGATAAATAAATTCCTTTAATTCAAAGAATGTCATTTAGAGGAACTTTTAAAATAATTTTTTTTCCTCTTTATTATTAGTAATCACATTTATTACAATGTTTTAAGTCAGGACACAAGCTGAATAAACGTTAAGAGCTAATGAATAATCATTGCAATAATCGCAGAATAATCGTTCGATTAGTCAATTATCAAAATTATCATTAGTTGCAGACCTAGATGGTACATGTTATAATTTTTTTAATCTATTATTTGTGATTTTTATATAGAAGGTTAAAAGGTTCAGCCGGTTCCCACCTACTCTTCCATTTTTCCAGCACAGTAGCAAAAATGGCCAGTTTATAGGGCCAGAGAAAGGGTCATGAAAAACTAAAATACGGCATATTTACCGCATAAGTGAACTTATGAAATAAAATGCTACAAAAGTGCAGGACAGCCCTATTAACACTTCTGAATTTCAGTCCATTCAGATACTTTACAGTTACAGTTCCCAACAATGACCACACGCAAACACAGCGTACATACAACATGTGACAATCTAAGGCTGGGTATTAACACAGAATTCCCGATTTGATTACAATTCACAAGGTTTCGATTCGATTTCAATTGAATATCGATTCATATGTGTATATTTCAGTTATAATGTTCCTTTTGCTTACATATAAAAGAAATTCTCTCCCAGCTAATGCTGTTAATTATACAGGGGAACCTCTAACTAAGTACTTTATCAAAATATTAATTTTAGAAATTATATTTTATTAGTTTTTCATCATTTTGGTCACATATTAGCTTTTTAAAAATAAGCAAATCAATGTATTTAATCAATCAATATGACATTATATTGCATATATTATATTTCGTTACATATTGTTTAATAACATCATTTGTACAGTATTTGCATTGATTTGTTAAACATGTGCTAAAAACCGGTACCGTCTCTTTAAGGGAACTGGCATTTCTGTAAAAAGCATCTGTAAATGAGCACATATTAACGAGAGAGACTTGAATGGCTTTATCTCATCTCTGCTATGCATGATTAGATTTAAATGTTTATTTTGTCTTGTTTTTTTTTTATCAAAAACTGACAGTAGAGAACTGAAAGGGTATTCAAAGAGACATTATTCAATGACAAATGGGTCGTGTGGATCTTGTCTTTGGACACGCATTAAACTAAACAAAGCAACTCTTACTTTCAACATGCTGTGAAAGGATCTCGCTGCGGACTACTTCACCACCATACTACACAATTCATTCACTGATGAGGGAAATGTAAACATTTACCAGCTAGTTGTCAATATACATTTTAGTCACATTAGCGCAAAATTTGGTTGCAAATGTGAGTGATTTCCTCTCATTGTAGTGGAGGGTTGTGCATGGAGTAAAAGATCGATCTTGTGATTAAAGAGTTTTTGTCTCATCAGTCACAGAGTTCTGCTGTCCTGCTCTGGACAGACTGGAGCCACATCTGAATGAAACATAAACCACACAACCAGTGGTTAGAAGGGCAGAGAGACGGCCCGCCCATCCGTGTGCTGTTGATGAGTCTACTACACAAACAGAAGGAAGAAACCCCAAAACAGACAGATAAGAGATTACATCTCTGTATATAAAACAAAAGATAATTTTCCTCCTAGTCAACATCATGTATCAGGATGCATCTCACAAAACCCGTCAACAACACGCCTAGGTCACATTGCATCCTAAAAATCCAAAGAAAAATAAGAAATTATATTTAACATTTTAGCCCCAAATGGTCATCACAGTAATGCAAAAGTCTGATTATTTTTGTGAAATTGTTCACGGTACAGTTACCTATTAAGTCTAATATTTGAATGTACTGCAGTAAAATTAATGTATAGAGCACAACGGTCTCATTCCAGAAGAAAATCCCATTCATTTCCTCCATAGGCGAATTTATTTTTAGTGATAATTTATAAACCTTTAAAGACAGACCTACCATGAGCTCTAAAGCTGTTAATCGACGATATATGCTTCTGTTAAAGCCATCGTTTCAAACACTTTTTTACTTCAAATCAAAGTTTGTAATGTTGTGATTCACCTCGGGGCAGGTTAAAACACTACGGAAGAAACGAATGGGAAAAAATACATCAAGACATATTACCAAGACAAAATGTGCATAATGGTTATGAAAATAATAGCACAATGCAGAGAACTCTTAACTATATGGACTTATTTTTCTTTATGCAAACTAGCCTATAATTTATTTGATTTATTCTTTTGATTTTGTGCTGAAATATGACCATGACATTCACGCATCAAACATTTGGTGGCTGTAGAAGGATTGAGTTTGTAAGATTGATCTGCAGCTGTAACCTTGACGTAAGTCTACATGAGCGTTACAGGCTTATGTTTAAGAGGATGAGGGCTGCTCAAGACCTTCGACCTATTTCAGGACTTAGAGAGAGAGAGAGAGAGAGAGAGAGAGTAAAGCACAGCGCTCACACTGCATTTAATGCATTAACAATGCAATATTCCCTTGCAATAAAATCAATAATTTAGGATGGCTCCCAAATGTCACATGACCGTAAATAAAAGAAACTTGTGATGCAAGCAACACAAAGTTGAAGTTGCACCAATAGTGTCACCAAACAGACTTGCAAAAATAATGACATACAGTCCTGTCCCAAACCGAAGTCATTGGCTGAACCAGATGTGAATGTTTTGAAAGCGCCACAAAGCGCAAGTGTTTGCACACTTTCGGGAAGTCAAACTACTAATGTGTTACTTATAGTTGGCTGTATTTTCAAAATATAAGTATTTTCAACTAGAGGTCGACCAATCATGGGTTTTGCTGATACCAACAACTAAGGTGCTGGAGAAGGGAGATAACCGATTAACCGTCTGAAAGTTTTTTAAAATGGATTTATGGTATTATTAAAAATAATTTATTGTTATTAAACTCACAATAAAATGAGTTTATTGTGCAACCAAAATCCCAATAATAACCAAAAGATCTGCTGAGATTTGGTGCATAACACAGGACTTTTCACTACAAAAAAGTCGGAAGTACATCAGGGACACTTATTTTGAAATTCAGATACAATTTGTATTTGAACTGTATTTGAAGAACTTGTTTTGTTTCCAAGCAAACCAACGACATAGTTTACAGAAAATACACAATAATCGCTGTGCCAAGCTACTAAGCGAATGAAGACATATGCTGTTTCATAGAGGTGGATGTATATGGGCCCCCCTTACTATAGCTTTGATAACGAAGAAAATAAAATTACACTTTGCTTTCAGGTTGCATTTGTAAGCAACACTGAAAACTGTCCATTTTCTCCCCAATTTGGAACGCCCAATTCCCAATGCGCTCTAAGTCCTCGTGGTGGTGTAGTGACTCGCCTCAATCTGGGTGGCGGAGGACGAATCTCAGCTGCCTCCGTGTCTGAGACCACCAATCCGCATATTTTATCACGTGGCTTGTTGAGCACGTTACCGCGGAGACATAGCGTGTGTGGAGGCTTCATGCTATTCTCTGTGGCATCCACACACAACTCACCACCGAGAGTGAGAACCACATTATAGCAACCACGAGGAGGTCATCCCAAGTGACTCTACCCTCTCTAGCAACCCGGCCAATTTGGTTGCTTAGGAGACCTGGCTGGAGTCACTCAGCACGCCCTGGATTCTAACTCACGACTCCAAGGGTGGTAGTCAGTGTCTTTACTCGCTGAGCTACCTAGACCCAATGAAAACTGTCCATTGCACGGAGTCCTCGACACTGCCGTCTACCCAGGGGAGCACCGGTGCCATCCGCGGGGGACGGGGTAGACTGACTGCCCGGATGCGGTTAACGGCCGACGTCCGCGTGGTGAGTTGGGACTGGACTCCCCGACCGCCTGGAGTGATGGAGCCCTGCCATCCCCCAGAAACACAGAGGGGTCAAAAGAAGACGTTCACGAGGGGAGGAGGGAAGTGACTCCCTAACCACCTGGAGTGGTAGGGCCGCTGCCAGGGGCGGAGGAGTGTCCCTACAAGTCACCAGGATTGTGGAGGGGCGTTCTGTCCGCCAGGGGTCGTGGGTATGACTTCGGTCCGCCCAGGGAGGAGCGGCTGCTGTCCGCCTGAGAGGGTGGAGGAGTGATCGAGGACCATGCGACGGTGTATCAGAAAACCGGCGAGTACGTTTTTTTAAAAATCTCTTTCTCCTCTCTCCACATTGGCCTTTTCCCTCCCTTTTAAATTTTACAGAATTTTTGGGGGGTACTACACTGTTACACGAAGTGTCCCCTCCCTCATCCAGGTAGACGGGGATGACCGGCCGGTAGACGGGGTGGAAGGCACGCCCCTCACCAGAGAAATAGGGGGGGATGTACGTCATGCCGGGGTCTGAGAGAACGAGGGAGGAATGTGGCAGGGTGGAGGGCGGGGCCGGGTGGTGATTTCTACACACCTGGTCCCTTATCAGGCTAATCAAGCCTCCAAGAGGGATAAAGGCCGAATGCGGAGGATGGTGTGCGAGAGAGAGAGAGAGAGAGAGAGAGAGAGAGATATCGTTTACGGGCATGTCTGTCAAGTGTGTGTTTGTGTCTTTTGTTTAAGTTTCTCATTAAAACTATTATTTATATCGTCAAGCCGGTTCTCGCCTCCTTTCCCATCTATATCCCTTTTACATTTCCATTGTGTTCTTTTTGCTCTTTGCATCACCAAACAACACTTCACTAAGCATAGACACGCTTATCTACATAGGCGGCAACCAATGATGCGAGGATTTTTTTCTTCGACTTTTTGTGAAACACAGCAGACCATGTCATTTCAACATGGCGCAACACATTGGAGGGAGTGACCCGCACCATGTATAATACATACACTTTCTATAGAAAACTATTATGCATACAGTCTTCATCTCATGTGTGTACACCATTCAGATCACTTCACAAAAACACTTTTTATTTGTTAATGTGTAAAACTTTTTAAATTAGCTCCAAATTACTGAATGCACCTTTAAACTTGGTCTTTAATGACTTAAGTCTAAAGAGTCTGTAACCTTGAGCCGCACACCGCTCGGATATCTTTAAAAAGAACTGTATAGTGTCTAATCTGAGAGGTCAGCTGACCAAAGCCAGCAAGATTTTCAACTGGTGGTCAGAGGTGCAGATGCCATGTTACTGACCTCACAGTGACCCTGGAACTCTGTTATATCTGACTAAATATCTACCTGATTAAATACTAAACCAATCTGGAGTTTCACCGGAGATGTTTTATTAGGCTAATCGCAAGCAAAGCTCCACCCCTCCTGTTAACAATGAGCCAATAAAAATCAGGAGCTTCAATGAGCAATCCAGATACATTACTTCAAAACAATTCAGCATGTATTATTGAACATTAACCAGATCTGTCCGAGCAAATTTTGAAGGATAAAGATTTCCAAATTTCACAAAAAGCAAAGCTTCCAGACTAACATGTACTGACTGCATTTAAAATTGTTATATATATATATATATATATATATATATATATATATATATATATTAGGGCTGTCAATCGATTAAAATTTTAATCAAATTAATTGCATGGTGTCCCGATTAATTAACACATATTTGCTGAAAGCCCTTTATATAACAGTAATTCAATATATAATGATGAAATAATTATACATAGTTATCTTTAAATATATATATATATATATATATATATATATATATATATATAAAAAATAAAAAATACTCAGATAATCAAAATGCATTACATTCTTGTGTCAGAAGAGTTCATCATTGATAAGACAATACAAAAAACGGCTTTAGAATACAATGTATTGTTTACTACCATATTATTGATCATAAGTCAATCATTGACACACAGTTCACAGTAATCCATTACACAAGTGAATTTGTCAATCAGTTGGAGATTTATTATGAGGGCTTGTTTAAGGACCCGTCAATGTACACCTGCATCAGACATGCTTGTGTAGCGTCTCGGGTGCATTGCGTCATAAACATACAATTTTTAGGTCACTGTGTCAAGTTAAATATTGTTTAATACTTCGAACACATCTTGAGATCTCTTAGTTCGCGTTTGCGCTCCATCAAGTGTTTTTGAACGCAAGAACATAACGCATGTTTGTGTTTTTCTGCTGGATGTTTGTTTTCTTCACTGTGTAAACTGTGCGTTGCCAATCAGATGAAATTCACAAGCATGTACTACAAGCTTGCATTTCTCAGGAATCTTCCTTATTACGGTCTGGCGGCATTGCGATTAATTGCGTTAATTTTTTGAACACGTTAATTTTATAAAATTAATCGCACTGAATTAACCCGTTAAATTGACAGCCCTAATATATATATATATATATTATATATATATATATATATATATATATATATATATATATATATATATATATATATATATATATAATATAAATATAAATAAACAAAGGTGTGAGTGTGTGTGCCTGTACCAGCACAGCAGGATTGAGTTATATATGCTACATAAGACACACATATATTATGTGTAATGTAGAGAGGTGTACCCACCTGATGAACAGGATACGAGGAGTATGGCCAAGGCCAGTTTGGTGTCAGTCCTCATTTTAGCACTACAACAAATCCAACCAACTCTGCAGGCTGATAATCCTCTGAAATTAATGTTTTAATTTTGCCAAAAGCATTTATTTGTGAGCAAACAGTCACAGATCAGTGTGTAAGTCTGTAAGAGAGGTTTAGTGTTGCTGAGATATGACAAATCCCCAAACACAAGCTCAGTGTGACTGTTTCTCTTTGCATAGGTGAAATATCAAACATGAATAATAAAAACATACTGTATTATAAAGGAAACGGTGGTGGACAGTGACAGCACCCAACAAACGTATAGAACTAATCACTTTTCTCTTATGGATATTGAAAAATCTCTCATGTTGAGTCTATGTTCAGATGCATGTTGAAAATCCATTTTCATGATGATTCTGGCTCTGTTTTAATAAATCTGAATATTTATATAACCACAGGCATGATCTTCATTCCAGAACACACGAAAATAAATCCCGCCCAGGGGTGTGAATGCATGGAAATCCAAATAAACGCCCAAAATGAAATAAAAAGAGGATTATGATGGTGCCAAATAAATTATATTCCTATACGGGTTTTTTTTTTTATTTTGCGTCCGTACGTCCAAATGATTCCAGATCGGTCTGAGAGACTAAACCAGATCCGTTGATCCCATTCCGGATGATATCAGGTTCATTCCTGACCTTTAAATGTTCTGTCTCCAGACACGCACTGAAATAATCCCTTAAATGTGCGTTCTGAACACAACATGGCGGACAGCGACGAGTGTTTTGTTTTTTCTCTCCTCCTTTCATCCACTCCTCTTTTTCATTCCATCAAAACTGTATACCATGGGAAACGAAGTCCTTCCTACAGGGGGCACTCAGCGGCCCAAAAATCCCAATTCTCCATTGAACTGCGTTCAAACGCCAATAATGTTTTTCCCTTGTAGTGGAAATCTATTCATTAAAAGTATAATCGTTTAAACCTGCAAAATAAACTGATTTATACCTGACATGCAAATTATATGAACCATATAAATATGTAAATGGTTAAATAAAAATACTTTTCCAGACATCATAAATGACTCTGATTGGTTCAAGCTTATCAGCGCTGAGAAAAGTATCAAGTACCGAGTGACCAACGCCGTTCTCGGACTCCCTTGTTTACAGCAGCGACAGCTTTGATTTTTGACGAGAATGAAAACAAGGCTGTTAGGGATATGTACAATGGGTTGAACAGTTTTAAAAGTGTTTTTGGATCGTTACGCAGACAAAACTTTGAATAAAATATCTTCTGAGAAATTTCAGATGACAAAAATAAAATAAAATAAATAAATAAACAAATAAAATACCAGAGAACATGAGGTGTATATATTTGGAAGTCTAAAATGTATATTTCCTATTGACACACTAAAGCTAAAGATATAAATAACCATCTTAAGACAAATGTTTTTGTGAAACATATGCCATTTGCCCAGTACTGTATATCAGAGGTGATTTCACAGGTCCAGCAAAGCCTTCTCTGCTGGTGTAGCATGCCTAATAAAAAACATTTTTTTTCATCCTTTCATTGTCATTGACCTTTTTGCCTATGTATTTTCAATTGCTTTCCACTCATAATTCATCAACAAATGAATAGCAAAAAACAAAAATTTTATCACTGAAGGCCAAGACTTAAAATAAACGGGTCGTGGCTGATATATATATATATATATATATATATATATATATATATATATATATATATATATATATATATATATATCATATATATATCAGCCACGGCCCGTATATAAAATATAAATATAAAAATAAAAATATGCAAAATATATTATATATATAAAAGTCTCCAAAACTACAATCAGATATCACCTATATCACAACAAACTGTTTAGGAGGGTTTCAAGAAAAAATGCCTCTGCTCTTATCCCACAACAAACTCCAGCATCTTCAGTTTGCCAGACACTATTGGAACTTCAAATGCGACCGGGTTCTATGGTCAGATGAAACAAAAATAGAGCTTTTTGGCAGCCAACAGCATAGATGGGTTTGACCCACACAGAGAGGTAGCCATATGGAAATGGACCTCATGTCTACGGTTAAATATGGTGGTGGATATTTAACATTGTGAGGCTCATTTTATGCCAGAGGTCCTGGACATCTTGTTCTGATACATGGCATCATGGACTCTATCAAATACCAATTCACTAACCACAAAAGAAGGTTCTGCCATGGTCATTTTAATTCCCTGACCTGAACCCATAGAAACCTCTGTTGTGAACTGAAGAGTAGAGTCCACCAACATGGCCCTCTGAATTTGAAGGATCTGTAGAGATTCTGTATGGACGAATGGTCTCAGATCCCTTTCTAGGTGTTCTCAACCTCATCAGGCATTTTAAGAGAGGACCCAGAGCTGTTATCTTGGCAAAGGTAGGTTGCACAAAGTATTTAATAAAAGGGTGCCAATAATTGTGCCACACATATATTCGACAAAAATCATTGTTTTTTGTGTTGATAAAACTTGTGTTGTGTTTGCAATTTTTGATATCCATTAGGACAGATTTTTGTGAAAGGGTGCCAATATGTTTGGCCACAACTGTAGCTGTTTTTGGTGTTGTCTTTTAGTTGTTGTAACACGACAAGGTGCTTGCAAACATTTGGCCCTGACTGTACTAGATATTTATGGTAGAAATACACAGTATATTACCAACCTCACTGACTGACCAGTGCTGACAGGCGAGAGTTATTTCTGATGTGTGTTTGTGTGTAGCGCAGGGTTATGAACAGCACTCCTGAGGTCACATAGGTTACATAGTTCACAGCTCATTATGATGGATGATATACACACGCTGTTCTGCATTTATCCCTTACTGAGTTCTGGCACTCTTAACTCTAAAACTGCTGGCATTGTATTGTCAACAGAGATCGGTCATGTTTTTGTGTTGTTTTTAGTGTGCACTTGTGGCAGTATTCTCATTCTATGGAAGTTTTGTGAAGGTCATGAATCCATTCATCTCCGCAGGATTAAACTGCTGAAACATGAATTATGAGCCACATACAATACTGCACATTGGTATGTCGGTTCAGCTGGTGTTTACTGTTCACTCATAAATCCAGTAGACTGGACAAAACAGTGAGGCTGGAACATTACTCTGAGCAATTCACAATACACAGACAACCGGTGGAGTGGGACGGGTTATTGGATTCAGTTAAAATCCATCATAACCTTTCTTGGGTGTGGTAGTCTAATGATTAAAGATGTGGACATGCTAAAACACAGTTTAGAGGGAGAATTCCAAGTAAAGGTGATCAGGAACTGGGATCACAGTCCTCTCTATTGCCACATTCCCATGAAGTCACTTTAGGATAAAAAACAAATATATGGAGGTGAGCTTTGAACAGATGGATGATATTAAAAGATATTAAAGATCACATTTACTTGTGGCTTTTCCGGAAGAATGGGCATGTGAAAGTGGTTATGTTCATATCAAATGAGATGCATTTAAATTGGAGTGTTTAAGAAGAAGTTTTAACATGTTTTGAAATTAAACGGGTTCAATCGCAAGACATTTTCATTGCAGTATGAAGGACAATAATTTGATACCCACCATCTCTTTGAAGCTGAAGTTGAATAAGAACTGGATAGGGGAGAACAACCAATGCCAGCGATACAAAACCATGCTTTTGAAAGATAACGCCAAGCTGCAAGAGTTCAATATCATGCTCTCCTACAAGTTCCAGGCCCTGCAAGAGCTGTTAGAGGAGGAAACAGTTGATGTGAAGTGATTAGGAGTGAAGGAACAGTTACATCAACATGCAAGTAGGTGTTGGACACTAGGAAATGCAACTAAAAAGACTGGATCTCAGCTTAGACAATGAAGAAGATGGAGGAGTGGAAAGGGAAGAAGGCAGCAACCAACAACAGTTGCACACAAGCGGGAAAGCCAAGGCTCTGAAGTACACAAAGGCAAACAAGAGTGTCAAGAAAAGCAGCAAGGCCGATAGGAGAATGTACATGGAAACACTGGCAACAGAAGCGGAAGAGGCAGCTCATCATGGAAATATGCGAGACCTCTATGCCACCATCAAGAAGCTGTCTGGCAAATTGAGCAAGCCAGAGAGACCAGTGAATGATAAACAGGGAAAGCCGGAAACAAAAGAACAGATGGAGGAAGCATTTCGAGGAACTGTTGAACAGCCCAGAATCACAGGACCCACCAGATATCCCTCCTGCCAACAGTAACTCACAGATTGACTCTAATGCACCCACCAAGGAGGAGATCCTCAAATCCATCAAGCAACTGGGGAATGATAAATCTGCAGGACCAGACAACATCCCGGCAGAGGCTCTGAAAGTGGATGTCGAGACCAATGTCGAGATGCTCTAACCCCTCTTCTGGAGGAGTTCGGAAGAACAAGTTCCATCAGAACGGAAGGAGAGTTAACTCATTAAGCTGCCATAGAAAGGTGACCTCAGTCTCTACTTTCTGCGAAGGCTGAGGAAAGCACATCTCCCACCCCCCATCCTCACTACATTCTATAGAGGGACTATTGAGAGCATCCTGAGCAGCTGCATCACTGCCTGGTTTGGGACTTGCACTGTTTCGGACCGCAAAGCCCTGCAGAGGATAGTGAGGACAGCTGAGAAGATCATTGGGGTCTCTCTTCCCTCCATCAAAGACATTTACGAAAAACACTGCATCCACAAAGTCACCAGCATTGTGGACGACCCCACACACCCCTCACACAAACTCTTTACCCTCCTGCCGTCTGGCAAGAGGTACCGAAGCATTCGGGCCCTCACGGCCAGACTGTGTAACAGCTTCATACCCCAAGCCATCAGACTGGTTTGACACACACACACACACACACATGTCCTGAGTTGCACTTTAATTACTGTCACTTTATAACTGTCTGCTTCCTCAATAACTGCTATGTCCATAGAACACTATCTCATAGTATGTTATGTTATGTTTATATTACATTTTTAGTAACTGTCATCTTTTTGCACTACTGTGTACTGGTCGGCGCTGCACTGTCTATCACTGTGTCTATTGTCCTGTTCATTGTTAGTAATTTATTGTACTGTCCCGTACTTTTTGCACACATTTGCACGTGCACTTTATTTAGGTACTTTATTTAGTCTGTGTAGTCTCATGTGGTTCTGTGTTTGTCCTATGTTGTTTTACGTAGCACATGGTCCTGGAGGAACGTTCTCTCATTTCGCTGTGTACTGTACTAACTGTATATGTTTGAAACGACAATAAAAACCACTTGACTTTACTTGAGTTCCTGTTCTAATTACACGGCTATTGGTCCCAGGCAAGATATTCAACCAGGTTTTCCTCAACAGGATAAAAGACCCCATCGATCCTCAGCTCCGGGACCAGCAGACAGGCTTTCACAAAGACAGGTCTTGCACCGACCCGATTGCAACACTGCGCATCGTTGTGGAACAATCACTTGAGTGGAACACGCCCCTTTACGTCAACTTTATTGACTATGAGAAAGCATTCGACAGCGGGGACAGGCAGATCCTGTGGAAACTGCTGAGGCATTATGGAGTGCCAGAGAAGATCACCAACATCATCAGGAATTCCTACGAAGGTATGACCTGCTGAGAGCTCCATGGGCATCAGTTCACTGAGGCTTTCCATGTGCGGACAGGAGTGAGGCAAGGATGTTTGCTGTCGCCTTTCCTGTTCTTGCAGGCTATCGACTGGGTTGGCTATCGACTGGGTCATGAAGACATCCATAACCCAAAAGTGAAACAGGATCCAGTGGGTACCTTGGAAACAGCCGGATCATGGACTATGTGGATGATCTGGCCCTTCTCTCCCACAACCAACAACAGACGCAGGAGAAGACCAGCACGGTTGCAGAAAACTCAGCATCCCTGGGCCTTAATATCCATATGGGGAAGAGCAAGATTCTTAAAATCAATGCCACTGTCAACAGAAGCCCCATCACACTAGAACGCAAGACGCTAGAAGACGTGGCGAACTTCATATATCTTGGCAGCATCACAGATATGAAAGGTGCAGTGGACGCTGACATTAGAGTATATATAGAATGATGTAGAGACAGACACGAAGGAGATGGGATACACCTTGAGACAACTTGAGAGACTGGCTCAGGACCGGGATGCCAGGAGAGCTCTCATGGGCAGCCTATGCCCCAGGTGGGGCCAAAGGATACGATGATGACTATAAGCCATTCATTGATTAATTTCCTCGAAAAATGTAAACACTGTATCTCCGTGGTGCTATAAAAAATTCCTGTGTTTATTTTGCGAGACCCACCCCAACAACGTTACTCAACTATTGGTGGGAGTTGTGGTTGTGGCTATCTGACTGTTTTGAACACATACTTGAAATTACATACTTCAGCTTTAAGTCACTATTTGACTTTCCATCCATGTATTTCCAGGCAAAGTTTTTTTTTTATTTAAGCCATAACACTTTCATTTGGTCCATCAGTTCTTGTGAATGCACTGATTTCTGTTCATCCCGTTTACAAACACTCTGGATGATGATTATTCATCCAATACATCAGTGACACACCATTAGTATTTCCATTATATGAAACTTAAAAAGCTCATCATGAAACACTGTGATCTTGATGACATCTGCTTAATTTTCACATTCAGGGTGATTCATACTTGCTTACTGTAAAATAGGGAGATTTATATTGAGCTCATGAAACTCTACCTAGAAAATGTTTCATGACTTTTCTATGGATGAAAAGTGTTTGCTAAATGACCAACTGTCAGGTTACTTCAAGGTTACTTCAGTTGCTTTTGTTGTCATTTTCAATAAAGACTACATCAAACTGGGTTGAAATCATTTCATCAGAACACTTTATTGCTGCAAAGTTTATAAGGGTTATTCCACGCCTAATCAATCAAATTTCAGAAATTTCCTGGTTGAAATATTTTATTTTGTTAACACTTTTCTAAAGAAAGATCAACATAAATTAAGCCAAAATATGAAATGCCATTGGCGATATTTGAGTAATCCATTGTTTTGTAGAGGGGGGTCAAAATGTCAATTTCGGCTATGATTTTGATGCAAAATGTCAGGTAAAAAAAATAAGGTGTAAAGAGTCATAAATGTATTTTATTTTTACACAGAGATAGGTAGGTCTATTACTAAAATCAGTTGACTTTTGTTGCATTATATGTCAATGGTGTTGGTCAAAAATGGGGAAAAACTAATTTTTGTGTTGTTTTTTCAAAGTTGGAGTGCCTATACCTTTTAGATTCGGGTTCAGAACAAACTTTTAATTTGGTATCATTTCTAAACCCCTACATCTTTAAATCCCAGAGATATAGGGCTCTCAATGTGGCTACATGTGTAAATTGTTAAATTTTACCTACAGCTCTGAAAAAATGAAGGGTTCAGAAATCAATATTTGCTTTATGCCACTTCTGGTGCAAAAATTCAAGCATCTCGGCTTTGTTTGATGGCTTGTGGCCGTTCATCTTCCTCTTGATCACATTCCAGAGGTTTTTAATGGGGTTCAGGTCTGGAGATTGGGCTGATCATGACAGGGTCTTGATCCGGTGGTCCTCCATCCACACCTTGATTGACCTGATTGTGTGGCATGGAGCATTGTCCTACTGGAACAACCAATCCTCAGAGATGGGGAACATTGTCAGGGCAGAAACAATGAATTGATTCATTCGTCCTTCAAAAAGACGAATGTGTGTGTGTGTGTGTGTGTATGCCAGGCCTCTGTCTGGTCCAGGTGTTGGCATTTATCCCATCTGGCACATCCTTCAAACAGTTGAGCTAATTATGGACACAGTTCAAACCTCAAAACATTCGCCAGGGGCTTCAGTCAGACCAGCACATCTGCTTAACCTGCAGTCACAATTACAGTCAAAATTCACAGTCAGACAATGCAGAAGATATCTCAGAAATCTAAAGCTTGCAGTAAGTGACAAGACAAACTTCCAGTTGCCCGTTGAATAGACCAGTATAAATTGTGTTTTGGATGCTGGTGTTGAATGCTGGTGCCTTAACCTCACACAAACATTTCTGCATTATTAATTTTCATTAAAACATTATTATTTAGTATATTTATTTAAATTTGGTCTAAATAATGAAGGCAAAACTTTACAAAAACACAGACAGTCGTGCATACAGACATCAGTGTATTAAAGAGTTCTTTACATTGTAATGTTTATTTAAACTTTGTGTTCAGTCATTTAGTATTTCTGTAAGTTTATGTCATGAGTTCATTTGAGAATTTAATTCCAGTCATTTGTCTGTTTGATGTGGGAGTTTCCTTTTATTTGTTCCACTCCCTCCATCTGAATGTATAAAAGGGGTTACTCTGTGGTCGCTGGATGTGGGAGTCGAAGGGTGTGTGTGCTTGTGTGTAAGAGAGAGAGAGAGTGTACTGTATGCAGCTGAAAAGGTCATGACCTCTGCCACACCCAGAAGTGTTGTAATTTATTGTCTTATTAAAAAAAGTCTTTTTTGACAATATTTTATAGTAAAAGTACATTTGTCTTATTAAAAATAACAACCGTAGACTATAAAATAATTTGTCTTAATTCTAAAAAACATTTTTTATTGTTTACAATATTTAATCATAAAATAAGTACATGTATTGTCGTTAAACATTAAATACATTTTCTCTCACTATAATGCAAATCATACTTTTTACTTCATATTTTTATTTTTACAAAATGTAATGGTAAAAGTACATATTTTGCCTTGTTAAAAATAAACTATGATTATTGACAATGAGGTAAATCATAATTTGTACTTCTAAAAACATATTGTTTACAATATTTTAGCATAAAATTACATGTATTGTCTTGTTGAATTTTGTTTTTTTGTTTTTTTTACAATTTTTAATAAAAATATACATTTTTCACTTTCATGGTAAGGTAATTAACAATTAACCAATTAACACTTTTTTACTCTAGCATTTATTTATTCTTTTATTATTATTATTATTATTAAATGTTTTTATTGTGCACAGTGTTTTGGTGACTGTATATATAATTAACACAACAAAGACTAAACACTATTAGGGTTAAATTAATGTAAATACTAAATTAACAACATTATATTTCACATAAATCAACCCAGTGTATGTAACTATAACCACAACTATCTAAATAAAATCACACAGAGACCTCTAAATGTCAATTTCCTGTTTTGATTTAATGAATTGAACGTTCCTTCTAAAATAAAATCCAAAACCTTTAAAGTATTTTACTGTAAAATGACATTGTGTTGTCTTGTTCTATATCATTTTCTAATCTATATGGTAAGAGAACCTGTTAAATAGTTTTATTAATGTAGAATTTTTAAACTACTTTTAAAACATGTTTAAAACATGATTATTTATTACAATTAATTTAAATCAGTCTTTGTACGGTCCATTTCAAAAGGTTTGTGTGTCCAGTTTGTCAAAGCTAAACTCTTTCTATATGAGAGAGAGAGAGAGACAGAGATAAAGATTGGCAGTCACACTGAATCACATGAGGAACTGTTTCAGTTTTTACATGCATACAAAAATCCAGAGAGAGAGGCGGAGGGGTCACAGGGTGCTTTGGTATCATCTTCAAGTGTCATTTATGCATTCACATGCACACAGTTATTTTAATGCAACTGTACTTGTGTGAACTCATCCGTCCATATATACTCTCAAAATATGATCTATATAACATCAGCGGCCATTAATATTCACACCTGCATCAAATAAACATGGAGGGTGAGCGGGTTCATTGACTTAAATTACACACACACACACACACACACACACACACACACACACCTTTAAGTGTTACTCGATAGATAAAAAGAGACATGCCAGTCATCGAGGCATCAGGTGTCTGTATACAGAGATCAAGCCCATCTGCATTTAAAAAAATCCCTCGCAGCACACATCATGTGATTCCTGTTTATAAACACACACACACACACACACACACACATATACACACTTACTTCCTGGATTTCAGCTATAATCATGCAAACATGATCTGTGCTTTAGAACAAGCCAAGTAAATGTATTTATTTATTTATTTATTTTTAAATTTTCTCCCTAATCTGGAATGCCCAATTCCCAATGCGCTCCAAAGTCCTCGTGGTGGCGTAGTGACTCACTCCAATCCAGGTGGCGGAGGACGAATCTCAGTTGCCTCCACGTCTGAGACGTCAATCCGCACATCATATAACTTGGCTTGTTAAGCACATTACCACAGAGACGTAGCACATGTGGCTTCATGCTATAGTATCCACGCACAACTCACAATGCGCCCATTGAGAGCGAGAACCACATAACAGTGACCACGAGGAGGTTACCCCATGTATCTCTACCCTCCCAAGGAACCAGTTGCTTAGGTGACCTGGCTGGAGTCACTCAGCACGCCCTGGATTAGAAATCGCTACTCCAGGGGTGGTAGTCAGTGTCTTTACCCGCTGAGCTACCCAGACCCACAAATCAAGTCATGCTTTTCAGAACACATATCGTTTCAAAGCAGCTTTACTGAAAATTATGCTTCAACATAAAAAGCTGTAATATAGTAATGTCTTTGAGTCATAAAAGTGTGGTTTAATAAACAACATTATTGTAAATTGTGCCTTAAAATAAACAATATTTATAATTATATTTATGCTGTATTTAGACCCCCATCAGATGTTGATTAATGGAGAAAAATAACCTTGGGAGAAACCAGGCTCACTGTGGGGGCCAATTCCCCTCTGCCTAAGCAGCATGAATATAATGCCAATATCTGTTATTTATGTGTTATTGTGTTATATAAGTCAAGATTTAAAATGAGTAAACTAAGTAAGTGTTAGGGGCCAATGTTTAAACAAAAAAATATTGTATTAACTGTAAGATCAATGACTAAAGTCTTATAATTTTCATTCTTAATTAACTACGGAAATGCAAACAGATGTATCGTCTATTGTTATTTGGCTGATGAAGGCTGCAGTTAATTTATTATCTAAGTATTCAATTTTAAGTGTGTATCCTTTGACAGCAGTTTGACTGCAAGTTTGTGGCAGATTAATTTTCTGTGGAGTCCATCTTAAGTCCAAGTTTCAGGCAGTGTCCAGTGAAGTATCCCATGTCTGATGGTTGGTGCTGGCATCAGTTTACCCTCTGTGAAGTCCATCGTAGTAGACTGGACTGATATCTGGCTGGCACAGGCTGCAGTTAGTCATCATCTCTCAGCAACACATAGTGGGAGTCGGACATCATCCAGGACCAGAACTGGATCTGGCAGGCTCTGGTAACCTCAGGATATGTATCCCGAGGTTAAGACAGGGTGTAAAGGGATTCATGGAATGGAGTCGGCGAGAGCCGGCTTGACAAAATAAATAATAGTTTAATATAAAACGTATTCTATTATATAGCTCTTAACCAAAAAGACGAACACACACATGTGTCGGACAGCTGCCCATAAATATCACTCTCTCTCTCTTGCACTGCAGCTTCCAGTCGGCCTTTATCCCTCTCTGAGGCTTGATTAGCCAGATTAGGGACCAGGTGTGCGGCATCACGACCCAGCCCCGCCCTCCACCCTGCCACATAGGGAAACAAATAGAGTAATATTAGCATAGATGCCATTCACTTTAAAAAAGGATTATAGAATATGAGATGTGTTTTCAGTTCCAGCAGACCTTACTAATGCATCATAACTATGAGTTGATAGATAAATTAGGTGTATGCCTGGCTGATAAGATGAGTCTTTAGCCTAGACTTAAACTGAGAGAGTGTGTCTGAGTCCCGAACCATCTTCGGAAGACTATTCCATAGTTTAGGAGCCAAATAGGAAAAGGATCTACTTCCTTTTGTGGATTTTGAAATTCAACGTATTATTAACAGGCCAGATCTTAGTAAACGGGATGTAATATTGTGTGATATAAGGTCACATATGTACTGTTGAGCTAGACCATTCAAGGCTTTATATGTAGTTAAACGTATTTGAAAATGAATAAAAAATGTAACAGGTGGCCAATGTAGCAACTCTAAGATTGGGCTGATATGATCATATTTCTTTGTTCTAGTCAGCACACTAGCTGCTGCATTTTGAACTAATTTAAGTTTATATATGGAACCTGCTGGACATCCTCCTAGTAATGCATTACAATAATCTAGTCTCGAGGTTATGAATGCATAAATTAATTTTTCGGCTAATGAAACAGGCCCTCTGTGTCGTATCTTAGCAATATTTCTGAAAAGGAAGAATGCTGTTCTACAAACATTGGAAATGTGGTTTTCAAAAGACAGATTGCTATCAAATATAACACCTAAGTTCTTCGCTGTAGAAGACGATGTGTCAGTACATCCATTGAGAGTCAAATTATTTATTATAATTATTTTAGCATATTATTTCTCGAGTTTTTTGGTTCAATAATTAGTACCTCTGTTTTGTTGCAATTGAGTAGAAGGAAAATTGTAGCCATTCAATATTTAATATCTTTGATACTTTGTTCTATCTTAGAGAATTGTGAAATTTAGTTGGGTTTCCAGGAAATATAAAGTTGGGTATCGTTGGCATAACAGTGACAACTATTTCCACGGTTCCTGATAATGTCTCCCAGGGGAAGCATATACGTATAAGGAGAAAAGGAGGGGCCCTATAACGGATCCCTGTCCTCCTTCCTCTTCGGAGTAGCCGAACCCTCTCACACTGGTGCTGAAACCAGGGAACATTAAAAGTTTTGCAACCATTACGTCCATGGAGAAGGGTCACCCCGTAGAGTCCTCCCAGCTGGCTGAAGTCCTCCAGTCCCTCGCTACTCTACATCAGAGCCACCAACAGTCCCTGCTTGAGCTCAGGCAGGACCAAGATTGGCGATTCTTTGAGATCATGCGGGCTCAAGCAGAGGATCGTCTCGCCATCCGGAGCCTGCTCAGCCAGGAGGCCGCACCAGCCACAGCCGCGACCCCGGACACCCACGCCATGTTGCCCCCGCCCACGTTACAGAAGATGGGGGTGGGTGATGATGCAGAAGCGTTCCTCGATTTATTTGAGCGAACCGCTGAGATTTGGGGCTGGCCGCAGAGTGAGTGGGCAGCCCGCCTTGTTCCCCTTCTGTCCGGGGAAGCCCAACTCGCGGCTCAACAACTGCCGGCATCAAGCCTCCTGGCCTATGTGGACCTCAGAAGAGGAAGGAGGACTCGGAAACGGGAATGAACGCAAAGGTAAGGCTTTTTAATTCCAAATAATAATGTGGGGAGAACATAAACTTTTGACATTAATTTCTCTCTCTGAGGCCAACACTGGACTGGTGTGCTTCTCTCTCGACTGGCGGGGCTGTGGCTCTTTTATCCGCTCTCCCCGTGCTCACTGAAATTAGAGACAGGTGTTAGACATGATTTAACTCAGGTGCAAGCGCCCTTACCGCTTTCTCCCTTTGGACGGGTGCTTGACCACGCCCCCGCTGCCACACAGTTCTACTCAGCAGTCATTGAGTCTGTCTTCTGCACTTCAATAACTGTCTGGCTTGGTGCAGCTACAAAATCAGACATCAGAAGACTACAGAGGACAGTTCGGACTGCTGAGCGGATTATTGGTTGCCCCCTGCCCCCCCTTCAAGAACTGTACACTTCCAGAGTGAAGAAAAAGGCTGTTAAAATCACTCTGGACCTCACTCACCCAGCCCACTACTTTTTTTAACTGTTGCCTTCTGGCCGGCGCTTCAGAGCTCTGAGCACAGGAACCGTCAGGCACAGGAACAGTTTTTCCCCTCAGGCTATACATCTCATGAACAATTAAATTGCCCCATTGAGCAATAATTATGTGCAATACACAGCTTAAGCCTATTTATATTATCCAACATATCCACTTCTGCCATTACTTACATTGATTGTACATAATATACTGTATTTTTGTTCTTTATAACAGATTGTAATAGATTTACACTATGTGTGTGTATGTGGGTATGTATGATGGTGAGTGTATGTACGTATATGTATAATTATTTATTTTTAGTCTTTTTTTGTTTGAATTACCTATGTCTTGCTGCTGTTTTTGGTATTGTTTGTATTGTTGTACACTGGAAGCTCCTGTCACCAAGACAAATTCCTTGTATGTGTAAGCATACTTGGCAATAAAGCTGATTCTGATTCTGATTCTGAGATCAGTCTGACATGCTAATGTCAAGTCATTATAAGCAAATGAGACAGAGTGCTTGTGTATTAATGTGATAAATCATTTAAATATGCTAAATATGGCAGCTGTACTTTCACCTCATAGTTAAAAGAGTGAATCGCATGTTTGTTTATTAAAGTTAGATCTGTTTGGGAGAACATTTCACTCGCTTTTAGCGCCATTTAATCTCAGAACTGCTGTGATACGTGTAATGAACCACGTTATAGGCTATCGTTTTGCAAAAGTTTTGCCACAGTTGCATCATTTCTATGAGATCGGACTGAAAAAAGTCCATGTGACTCATGGAAATAAAGTGTGCCAATTGTATCGAAACTGGTAATTTCAGCCTGCTCTTTTCAGTTTAGTGAGCAACATGCCTTAAACATTCACAATTATCAACTAGATAAGCTGAATGTTGCTGCTGCCAGCTCATTTATGAAGATCTACAAAGATCTGAGAGGAAAATAAGCAAGAAAACACAATGTGAACGAAAGATACGTGACTGTAGCTGTTATTCTGTCATTTATTCTATTTTTGGACTTTTTATAAACAGCCAAGAATTAAAGTTTAAAGTAGAAGTCATCTTTGGATAGCGTGACTGTCATAACCAGGTTAACAAGTGTGTGTGTGTGAGAGAGAGATGGAATCCTGATAACTGGCGCCAACATGGTGATCTCACCATCTCTGGACACGGCTCATTTCACACACACACACACACACACACACACACACACACACACACACACACACACACACACACACACGCACACACACACACACACACACACACACACACACACACACACGCACACGCACACACACACACACGCACACACACACACACACACACACACACGCGCACACGCACACACATTGTAACAGCATCGACTCTATAAATGCTATTTCATAAGGACAAGCATAAGGGATCATGCAGTTGCACGCAGCGCAATGGTGTCCCCCTACTTTTTCAGCTATCATGGTTTCGGAAGTATTTTTTTCCATTGGGATTTCATAAAATCCTTCATAAAAGAGTAAGCCATGAAGCAAATTAACCAGCTCTGAGGTGAATGACAACATGACAAACTTTGATTTACTGTAAAGCAAAAAAAAAAAGTATTTGAAAATCAGACAAAAAGACAAAGATACAAGACTTAGTACTTACCGTCTTTAATGAGAGAATAAACCTCAATACCATAAGGCATTGTGAAAAATGATGGAAAAGGAGGGCCTGGGTAACTCAGCAGGTATTAATGCTGACTACCACACCTGGAATTGCGAGTTTGAATCCAGGGCGTGCTGAGTGTCTTCATTCAGGTCTCCTAAGCAACCAAATTGGCCCGGTTGCTAGGGAGGGTAGAGTCACATGGGGTAACCTCCTCGTGGTGGTGATTAGTGGTTCTCTCAATGGGGCGTGTGGTGAGTTGTGTGTGGATCGTGGAGAGTAGCATGAGTCTCCACATGCTGTGAGTCTCCGCGGTGTCATGCACAACGAGTCACGTGATAAGATGCGCGGATTGACGGTCTAAGAAGCGGAAGCATCTGAGACTTGTCCTCCACCACCTGGATTGAGGCGAGTAACCGTGCCACCACGAGGACCTACTAAGTAGTTGGAATTGGGCATCCCAAATTGGGAGAAAAGATTAAATAAAACAAATATGGAAAAATATAAAACTATTGACTTAAAGTGGTTGATTATATATTTAGATTGTATTGCAAATTATTCAGCTATATACAAATATACAGTGCATTATAGGAGTGGGACGGTTGCTGCAGAGCTCTTTTGGTGCACTTTGTTTGCAGGGATTCTCTGATTGGTGGGTTGTTTCTCATCAGGATGATGGGTAGTGAAGTTCTTCACCAGGAATTCCACTAAAATTAAACACGATTTCTATAAAAATGGAGTTGAAATAATGCAGACTGATGGCTTCAAAATGAGCATATACCATTGATTAACAACCTCGGGGCTAGCTGTGGTTCTGTCTTTAAAGGTTTATTTAAGAATCAAATAGCTTATGGAGAAAATAAATTAGATTTTTACTTTAGAAAACAAGACTTATTGTTTATAGTAAGAGTTTGAGATTTGAACAAACACTTAACCATAAGTATTAAACGTTCGGTGTGTAACTCATCAAGTTTACCTTGTTTTTGGGTGAACTATCCCTTTAAACTAAACAATTTCAGCTTTAACAATATTTTTAGAAACAATATTGCATGGTGGTTGTTCAGTTCATATGGACAGTCAGATTCAGATCACTGGAGCTAAGCTGACCATGATAGGGAAAGGGACAGTCCATACCAGAGGAATCTAAAATTGCACCCAAACACATAGCTTTACATTGCAGAAGACAGCAAAGAGCAGGATGTCAGATCATGAGTGATGGAGGTCTGTCCACGCGGCGCCGCAGTATCGACTGGAGAGAGTTAAAGAGGAGTTGTGTGAGGTATCAGACGAGCGCTCTGAGCGATAGGGTGTCCTGTGTTTGGGCTTTGGAGGTTAACAGGTTTGAGTGCATCATTGTAAGAGACCTGGAATCTCTCCAGATGAATTATCCCGAGATAGATGAGACCACAACCAGCCAACAAAGATCTTTCTCCAGCTTACAGCTTCAACCAGCCGATGTCATTAATCAAACAGCTGTTCTGCTCCATGCGGCGGGCCAGTCATGCTCTTTATGCTCATAAGAAATGTGACACATAACTCTTATAGACATAACATATGTCTTGGAACAACTGAGGAGAAAGATCTTCAACGTGGGAACAACAACGGAACAGCAGCACTCTTGCTCGTGCGATATTGCTTTTATACAACTGTTCAGCAAACAAGTAAATTATATGAAATTGGCCAGTTTGTGCACTTCTTGTCTGCCAGGGAACATAGTTTCAGAAGATCATCAAGCACAAGTCACTCTCTGCACTAACTAGTGGCTTAATTCAGAAACCAGTGTTACTGAATTCATATTTAAATGAACAAATCATTCTCATTCACTTCCATTGTTTTAGTGGAGAACGACTCACTTGTCGCCACCTACTGGAGAAAATATGCAATCGCCAGAAATGTTAACTAACCAAATCAGAGAATGGAATCAAAATGAACGATGAATCCACACCACTATTTAGAAAGCCATTAAAACGGAGACACAGAGTGATATCAATAGTGATGCTGTTGCGTCGCATGAACAACCTCAGAGACGCGGATTCTGGTCCCGTGGGAACTAGGAGGTAAATGCGTTCACATAAACAAAAGTGAGCACTTTACAGAGGGTGCATTTCCCCTCCAAGATTACATTTTTACTCCACTGATGGTTAGGTTTAGGCTTGGGGTTTGGGTTAGGGGTTAGAGAAAATAAAATATGAATTCCTGTTGACTGTATTATGTCAATTACTGCTAAAAACACAACTCCCTTTTGGCGCCACTCTGTGGCCTATACGTTCAACAACCCTTCCAGCTTTGGCCACTGGGGGCAGCGATTCACATTTTGGTATGCACAGCCTGATTTCAGCAGCAGAACTTTCGACCTCCTGTTGCTGAATTCACAGTTTGATCAGTCTGACAAAACTAAGCAACATTTGTGTACTTCCTATCAATATCATGCAGAATGAGTATCAACGGTGAAACTGTCTGCACAAAATCAAAGATATGATAACAGTGAGGTTGTTGTGTTGTCTTGACAGACCATTGAGGGCAATTAGTAGACAATTGTTGTACACATGCACACAAGCATGTAGCAACACACTCAAACACTGTTATTTTATGTGTTTCCTAAAGTGCTTGTAGGGCTCCAGACAGGCGCTCTGTATTAAATTACAACTAATTTGTGTCGGTTTTGGCTGGGTGTAGTTTATCTTTTGTGGTTCAAAGATAATTTATACTTACTGGTTTATCCTCTAAAAGTGTTCATTCCCAGAAGTCAGACAGAATTCCACAATACATCTACAGTTCCTCGTTATGGATGTGACTGACTTATAAAACTCAGCAAATTGAACTCATGTCTCTAGAATGAGCCGAGATGCTGGACCTTCGAACTAATGAATTGTGGGCAGTTTGTCATTCCTGTTATGCAGCATCTTTTGAACACTATAAATATGTTTTGCACCAGCTGAGGCAATTGAAGAAAGTGTAATAAATGGAAATCTGAAAAATTTAGAATATTATACTGATTTCTGTAATTTAATAAAACAGGATGGAATATTTTAGAGTGAGTCAAACCAACTAATACCAAAAAACATCACAGAATTCATAAAATCCATTACAAATACTTGAAATGTTTGTGGTCTTGAATGAAACGTATCACACTCCGAATCTCCACAAAATATAACTTTAATATGTCGACTCACTTGCATACATATACTGTACAATACGTGCTCTCTCAGCGACATCATGGAATGAACTGCTGCACTCTGGAATGCTTGTACGTCACACACAGCTTACACGTCTCACTGACAGGTGTATTGACCAATGATATAAAAGCATGCATTATCTCTGACAGATGATTGGCTATTGACTAACATCACCACATTCATCCAGAATATTACATCCCCTTTCTTTTGAAAAGCAAAGTACCGTGTACATTTTCAGAGAACAACAAAAGCATGTTTCAGACATTGTTACATAAAATTAATATGCATATAATAGACTATCCAATGTTATTCATTGCTTCGTATTACTGTTAAGGGTAGCGATCCGCCTACACCCTTGTACATTCACAGGTCTAGAATGACTCTAGGTTTTATCTGATGACCATAACCTGGTTCTATGAATGGCAGGTTGAGAAGTTTCATCAGTTTGTTTGGGTGTGTGTGTGTAATATTATTGTGTGTTGCATTGTGAAGTCCAGTGTGCAGTAGATGGCATCTGTTTCTTCTATGTTCCTGTCCATCAGCAGTACACATGATAAGATCTCTCTGTGTTTGCTGGTTTGATGACAACAGCAGGTTTCCAGTAGCCTCGGTCCTGTATTCTTACTGTCTGTCCATCATGTAGCTGTGATAATGGCTTAGCTGATATGTCATAATAACCCTTTTGACGATGTTGTTTTTGACTTTGTTGCAGACAACTTTTGGCAAAGTTGTTGGTTGGTGTTTGGTAGTACTGATCTTAGGCAGTGACTCATCAGCAGCTGTGATGGAGATTTGAAATCATCGACAAGACTGTTGCAGTCTGAGGTACAGGTCTCTTTTATCATTGGCTTTGCCCAACTGTAACTTTGCAGTTTGCACAGATTTCTCTGTTAACCCATTGCTATGTGGGTAGTGTGGACTTGTGGAAGTATGGGAAAATTGCCATGTGTTAGCAAATGTCTCAAACTCCCTTGAGCTTTACTGGGGGCCGTTATCTGAAATAACTGTCTCTGGAATGCCATGTCTTGCAAAAGCAGCTTTCAGCTTGTTTATTACGGCAGTGGATGTTGTACTGTGCAACTTGTCCAGCTCAAAGTATCTGCTGTAGTAGTCACGAGTGGTAGTGGCGTAGTGGGCTAAAGCACATAACTGGTAATCAGAAGGTTGCTGGTTCGATCAACACAGCCACCACCATTGTGTCCTTGAGCAAGACACTTAACTGCAGGTTGCCTCGGGGGGATTGTCCCTTTAATAAGTGCACTGTAAGTGACTTTGGATAAATGTCTGCTAAATGCACAAGTGTAAATGTAGTCAACTGTTACTTGCCATGGTCTATCGGAACCCTGTGACAGAGTGGTGTTAGAGGGGCGATTTGAGATGCATGTAGCACACTTTCTAACAATATCTTCTATCTCCTTCCACATTCCAGGCCAGATCATGATATCACAGGCTCTCAGTTTACATTTCTCCATCCTGAGGTGACTGGAATGTATGCGTGAAAGCATGTCTGCACGAAGTCTGGTAGGAATGTCGATTTTCTCATCTTTGAAAATAATGCCATTTATGTGCGAAAGTTCATCACGGTGGTTGCAGAATTCTGACACACTAAGTGGACATTTTCTCCTTTCTTCAGGCCAACCTCTTGGTATGAGGCCTTTTCATGCCTGAAATTGTGGATCACTTTCAATTTGAGCTTTTAATTTTCTCCAACTTGGAGTTACTACAAATCTGCTCCTGTTTTCAACAACGGCCACTCTTCTATGAACACTTCGCAGACCTGCCGATTGTGCGGCTACAGCGCACATCCCCAAAATTCCTTCCCTTAACTGCAGCCGGTGCCAGGATCTCCAGTCTTCACCAGCACAGTTAAAGTGATCAATTATTGTTAATAAATCCTTTGAACTGTTCCTCTGTTCTTGGGTCTCTTTGTCTCGCTCTTGATCTCTGACAGATTCACTCCGAGGTCAAACTGCAGTGAGTTTTAATGTATGAAATTCCCACTGACATATAAATAATAATCAGGAGCATCTTTTTGTCACGTTTTGCCTTATTACTTTCTTTATCATACATAGACGATGACATATCTTATCTTACAGCAGACTATCCCGACCCAAACGAGGCCAAACACAACATGGTATGATAAGTGCATCTTAAAATATTCCTCAGAATATGGAAAGATCATGGAAAGACGACGCACAAAAGGGCGCTCAACACACATCATGTGTGTGTGTGTGTGTGTGTGTGTGTGTGTGTGTGTGTGTGTGTGCACATGTCCCAGGACTTCATGTGTGCAAACACACATCCACATACAGTATGTGCTCATCTAAAGGGTTGTGATTTTCCTGAACACTTGATATTTCTGTATTTTGTAGTCTAATCCATTCATTTTCAATGGTGGTCATTTTTGACTGGGAACACAGCAAGTGTTACCAAATGAAATAAAACCAAAAATGTAAAGAAAATAATCCAAATTGTTTGTGCTTTCAGATACCATATGTGAACAAAGTCAATTGGATTTCAATTGGATTACATAAATTTCGTAAAAAGCTGTCCAGGTCAAAATGACTAGAAGAGGTATTAGGGAGGCCAACAGGGGGTGCTCACTCTGCGGTGAGTGTGGGTCCTAATTCCCTAGTATATTGAAGGGGACACTATACTGTGTAAAGGCACTGTCCTTCAGAAGAGACGTTAAACCGAGGTCCTGAAAAATCCCAGGGCACTTCTCGTATAGAGTAGGGGTATGTCGTGGCCAAATTCCCCCTATTGGCCCTTCTCAATCATTACTTAAGGGTTAAGTAATACATTTATTATTAGTAGTTGACATGCCAATAATAACAACTATAAATCAAAGAGAAGTAGTACAATTATTTTAATTTCACCCTTATGTCGTCTTAATTGTCATATTGTGATTAAAGTGATTTACCTACAAAATTGCAAGTTTAACATTTTATCCAGTATATTAAGACATGAAAATGAGGCCTACTGCAAATGTTAAGTGTGCAAAAAGTACGGGACAGTACAATAAATTACAAAAAATTAACAGGACAGTAGACACAGTGATAGACAGTGCAGCGCCGACCAGTACTCAGTAGTGCATTTTCAGAGCTAAAATAAATGGCAATTTGATGTTAAATGGCCAGTTGAGATTCAGAAACCAACATCTTATCCTTCTATAATATTCAAACTTAACCCTGCTATGATATGGAGTGGTGGTGGCGTAGTGGGCTAAAGCACATAACTGGTAATCAGAAGGTTGCTGGTTCGATCCCCACAGTCACCACCATTGTGTCCTTGAGCAAGGCACTTAACTCCCGGTTGCTCCGGGGGGGATTGTCCCTGTAATAAGGGCACTGTAAGTTGCTTTGGATAAAAGCGTCTGCCAAATGCATAAATGTAAATGTATACGCAGTCTGAGGGGTGGTTAGAAAGAATTGAGTGTAAAAAATGGTTAACGGTTAAAACATGTTATCATTTGGAATAAATGTATTGAATAATGGCACCTCCTTTTGGAGACACGGGAGAAAGTAAGTCAAGGGGTGGAATTCGAACCCGGATCTCCAGCGGAGATGGTGGGCGGAGTTAGTGTAAATAGCCTCTGCCAATAAGATGAACTATTTGCAGTTAGTGTAAATATACGCTCGGATATAAATACATGACTTGAAAACCATGTCATGCCAATAACAGCCAATAGAGGACTGTAGCCACCTACTGTGTAGTCTGATAGCTTCTTTTAACCTAATTTTATATTTTATTATTTGGAAATATGTTTAGACATTATCAAACTATTATTTGCCAAAGTTTAGCATTTTAAAATTGATTTGAAGTGTCAGTTTTTGAACACAGACACAGAGAGAGTGTATGTTAAAATAGTATTTATTAACAAACTGAATAGATACAAGATGAGCAGACATGTGGTTGATCTGCTGCTGAGGACTGGGCAAGCTGGAGGTAATAGTAAAATGGAGCGGTGTGCAGGATGGTTTGGCATGGCACGCTTAATGGAGAGCAGATCTGAAGATGACTGGAGAGGTAAGTGGTTGAATACAGGTTGTTGGGTCGGATAGTGGATCTGAAGCACAGGGAACAAAATACTGAATGAAATAGAATCTAAATTGGCCTAGCGTTAGTACCACTCTAGTAGACTGAACAATCTGGAGATGAATGACTGAGAACTCCGGGTTTAAGTAGAGCAGGCTGGTGATGGGTGATGAGATGATGACTTGTGGGTGCGATGTATTCAGCGGCCATGCCACCAAAACAGATCAGCTCACAGACAAACAGTAAAAACAGATGGCAAAAGCCAACATCCTAACAGAGTGTGTCAGATTGCTGTCATCAGCTGGAAAACATCAGAACACTTGTATGAATTAATTAATGAATGTTACATTTATATAGCACTTTTCTGACACTACACTCAAAGTGCTTTACACAGTGAACGGGACTCTCCTCAACCACCACCATTGTGCAGCATCCACTTGGATGATGCAACGGCAGCCATAGTGCGCCAGTGCGCTCAACACACACCAGCTATTGGTGGAGAGGACAGAGTAGAGTGATAGAACCAATTAATGGATGGGGATTATTAGGAGGCCATGATTGAGAAGGGCCAATCAGGGGAATTTGGCCAGGACACTGGGGTTACACCCCTACTCTTTACAAGAAGTGCCCTGGGATTTTTCAGGACCTCAGTTTAATGTCTCATCCGAAGGACAGTGCCTTTACACAGGATAGTGTCCTCATCACTATACTGGGGAATTAGGACCCACACTGAGCGCAGGGTGAGCACCCCCTGCTGGCCTCCCTAATACCACTTCTAGCATCAACCTTAGTTTCTCCCATCCAGGTACTGACCAGGCTCAACCCTGATTAGCTTCAGTGGGCAACTGGTCTTGAACTACAGGGTGATATGGCTGCTGGCAACTATTGACTTGTAATGCCAACAATGACCAAAAGATGTCTGTAGAGCTGCACTTGTTGATGCCATGATACCATGTGTTCTGCAATGTGAGGGTGTTATTGTCTCATCCTTTCATTTCTGAGTGTGTATGTTTAGCATTGTGAATGATTTTAAAAAAAGTCCTCTGTGCTATTGTTTCACCAGTTCATTTGTGTGTGTGTGTGTGTGTGTGTTTGTTTGTGAGTGGGTTTGTATGTTTTGCACTGAGGATGTTTTAGAGTCTCACCCTGTAATTTCTGTCTGTTTTTTATGCATTGTGGCTGATTTATTGATTGCATTTCACAGATCTAAAACTAAATTGCCATTTATTTTCAATGGTTGGTCAACCAAGTCTTGTACTGCTCAGATAACACATATTTTTTTTGTTCAGTGGACATTTTCTTTCTGACAAAAATGACTGAAAATCATAGGAGCATTAAGCTTGTTAAGGAGACACACATGGGCCTCAACACTATACACGAAAATCACAACGATGGTGACATTCATCAAACACATCATTGAGTAAAACGATGAGGACGAGGAGCCCAGCCTCCTGGAAGCGGAGGAACGGCCGGCGACTGCGAGGGGAGAAGGGGCTCCTAGCCGACCGCCTGGAGTGGTCAGGGCCGCTGCCAGGGGCGGAGGAGTCCCCTTCCAGCCGCTGAAACGACCGCGAGCGGGGAGGGGCTCGAGGACCGACCGACTGGAGTGGGAGAATGGCTGCAAGGGGCGGGGGAGACCCCTTCGGCTCCCCGAGAACTCGGCGGGACATTCCGTCTGCCAGGGGCTGGAGGACTGCCTCCGATCTGCCCGGAGAGGTGCGGCTGTCTTCCGATAGAGGGTGGAGGAGTGGCCGAGGAACAAGCTACGGCGTATCGAAGAACTGGCGAGTAGGTTTTTTTTTTTTTATCTCTCTCCTCTCTCTCTCTCACTGCTGCTCTGTGTTGGCCTTTTCCCTCTCTTTTAAATTGTAGTGTTTTTTTTTGGGGGGGGGGGGGGGGGGGTGTACTACACTGTTACAGGAAGTCCCCCCCCCCCCCCCACACACATTTGAATTATTTCTGTTTCCCTCCCCTTGTCCCCTTCCTCGTCCTGGTAGACGGGGATGACCTGCCGGCAGACGGCGCAGAAGGTGTGCCCCTCCCCAGGGAAGGGGGGGGGGGGGGGTGGTGTACGTCAGGCCGGGGGCTCCCCAGCCTGAAAAAATGAGGGAGGAATGTGGCAGGGTGGAGGGCGGGGCCGGGTCGTGATGATACACACCCAGTCCCGTATCAGGCTAATCAAGCCTCCGAGAGGGATAAAGGCCGATGGCAGACGGTGGTGCGATGAGAGAGAGATCATTTACGGACATGTCCATCATGTGTGTGAGTTTATAATTAAAATATTATTTATATTGTCAAGCCGGTTCTCGCCTCCTCCTTTCCCTTAAATCCTTTACAACCATGTTTTACAGAGACACAGGAGCAGGGAATTATGGGACAGTGCAGGTCATCTGCTGTCTAAGTAACTCTATTTCGGTCTGTGACAGTTCCTCACTCTGAAAGCAGAGGACTGCTGGCTTTACGAGAACTGATGGATCTCAGGAACATTATGACATGTCCAGCCTGTCATGGCTTTATTATTTTCTCTGTGCAGCTGAAGTAAACGCAGTAATGATGAATGCAGCTCTCTGCTCCCTCTGGTGGTTATATCTGTGTAATAACACACAAAGTTACAAAACTTGAAGTCATTTTAACTGAGAAAAATGTGTTTGTTCATATGCGGGATCTGTTTGACACATCTGAGACATGATAATCTGTACATTTCCATCTGATCAATACATAACAAAATCAGTATATCATCTGTCATCTTGATTCTAGGATCTTAATGAAATGAACTCCTCTATAAGTATTAAATGATCTTGAATGTACAGACACAATTAGCAGTGAGTTTTAATTAGGCCGATTAGTTTGATCATTAAGATGATAACAGAACGGCATCTAGTGTGCTGTGTTAATGAGAATGTAAAATCTTGCATTTAATTAGTCAAATTAAGATTAATTTAGTTGTTTACTCCCAAGAGTGTGGATTAGCATATTTAGCTGTGTTTTATAGTTAGGGTAGTGATTTGTTCAAACCTTTAACACAATCATCAATGTAATGTTATTGTAATGTTCTAGAAATGTTATTGCAATGTTATGTTTATGTGTAATGTAAATTCTGATAATGATAATTCATAGAAATGGCAATTGAATGGTAATGTTTAATGCTATTACAGTAATATGTAACTAATGTTATTATGATAATGTTGTAGTAACACTGTAGTAACGTTATGGCAATGTCCCCACCTGCAATCCCTCCAGTACACCCCCAGAGGTCATTATTGTCTTGAGGCTCTCATTTAGACACGTGTTTACATTCAGAACATACAGACGTCTTGCGTTATCTTTCTGGGATTCCTTCCAAGTTTATTTTGAGTCATGTATGGATTATTGATTTAAGTGAATTTGATCCATCTCAATATACTCCTTATGCTTTACAGAGTATTTATAATTTTATTTAACATTTTGACATGTCAGATTTAGTGAGTTCTTGTTCATCTAGCTCCGAAAATGTGTTTATTAGACTGTAATCTGCCCTGTGACAGATGGATTTTGGATGAACTGTGATGAGGGAAAATAGAGTGACACCGTTTTATAACGTTTAAGTACTTTTCCCCCCAGTTTAAGTGTTGCTGCATTTACTGCGTTTTGGCTTTGTAGGGAAGTTGTGGCAGTTTGAATTGTCGAGTGTGTGTTTAAGGCATTTCTAAAAGAGAGACAGAGAAACGAAAGAGGAAAGTGACCAGAGTGTCACTGTAAGTGAGAGCATTAAAAGTGTAATAATAGTTTAAGAATACAATCCATCATGAGAGAGGGAGAGAGAGAGAGAGAGAGAGAGAGAGAGAGAGAGAGAGAGACAGAGAGAGAGTTCGCTCACTCAGGTCATCATTGTGTGTTGATTAGATGTCCATTCATTACTATTAGTGGATGAAAGCTGGATGATTTATTGCTGTCTGGGTCTGTGAGATCTAATGCAGTGCACTCAAGCATTGTGTGTGTGAGTGTGTTTGTGTGTGTGAGTGTGTTTGTGTGTGTGTGTGGGCAGGTTTGGGTGGTTTACGAGGACATTCTTTTTTTAGGTTACTAAAATAACTGGTAATAATAAGGCTATTATGCTATAAATGTGGTTTATGAGCACATTTCTAGTGTCCCCATAATTCAAATCGCGTAAACATATAAAACTATGTTTTTTTGAAAATGTAAAAATGCATAAAGTTTTTTGTGAGGGTTACGTTTAGGGGTTGTGTTGGGTTTAGGGGGTGTGTTGAGTTTAGGGGTTGTGTTGAGTTTAGGGGTGGTGTTGGGTTTAGGGGTTGTGTTGGGTTTAGGGGTTGAGTTGGGTTTAGGGGTGGTGTTGGGTTTAGGGGTTGAGTTGAGTTTAGGGGTGGTGTTGGGTTTAGGGGTTGAGTTGGGTTTAGGGGATGTGTTGGGTTTAGGGGATGTGTTGGGTTTAGGGGTTGTGTTGGGTTTAGGGGTTGTGTTGGGTTTAGGGGTTGTGTTGGGTTTAGGGGTGGTGTTGGGTTTAGGGATTGTGTTGGGTTTAGGGGTTGAGTTGGGTTTAGGGGTGGTGTTGGGTTTAGGGGATGTGTTGGGTTTAGGGGTTGTGTTGGGTTTAGGGGTGGTGTTGGGTTTAGGGGTTGAGTTGGGTTTAGGGGTTGTGTTGGGTTTAGGGGTGGTGTTGGGTTTAGGGGTTGAGTTGGGTTTAGGGGTTGTGTTGGGTTTAGGGGTGGTGTTGGGTTTAGGGGTTGAGTTGGGTTTAGGGGTTGAGTTGGGTTTAGGGGATGTGTTGGGTTTAGGGGTTGTGTTGGGTTTAGGGGTGGTGTTGGGTTTAGGGGTTGTGTTGGGTTTAGGGGTTGTGTTGGGTTTAGGGGTTGAGTTGGGTTTAGGGGTGGTGTTGGGTTTAGGGGATGTGTTGGGTTTAGGGGTTGTGTTGGGTTTAGGGGTGGTGTTGGGTTTAGGGGTTGAGTTGGGTTTAGGGGTTGTGTTGGGTTTAGGGGTGGTGTTGGGTTTAAGGGTTGAGTTGGGTTTAGGGGTTGTGTTGGGTTTAGGGGTTGTGTTGGGTTTAGGGGCTGTGTTGGGTTTAGGGGTTGTGTTGAGTTTAGGGGTTGTGTTGAGTTTAGGGGTTGAATTGGGTTTAGGGGTTGTGTTGGGTTTAGGGGTTGTGTTGGGTTTAGGGGGTGTGTTGAGTTTAGGGGGTGTGTTGAGTTTAGGGGTTGTGTTGGGTTTAGGGGTTGTGTTGGGTTTAGGGGTGGTGTTAGGTTTAGTGGTTGTGTTGGGTTTAGGGGTTGTGTTGAGTTTAGGGGTTGTGTTGGGTTTAGGGGTTGTGTTGAGTTTAGGGGTAGTGTTGGGTTTAGGGGTTGTGTTGGGTTTAGTGGTGGTGTTGAGTTTAGTGGTTGTGTTGGGTTTAGGGGTGGTGTTGAGTTTAGGGGTTGTGTTGGGTTTAGGGGTGGTGTTAGGTTTAGTGGTTTGTAAAGAAGTTCGCCCTCACGGGCAAGGAAGAGGCAAGAAACCGGCTTGTCATACAAATAAAGGTTTAATGGTAAACTCAAAAGACAAACACATAAGACGACGGACATGTCCGTGAACGATCTCTCTCTCTCGCACCGCCCTCTGCAGTCGGCCTTTATCCCTCTCGGTGGCTTGATTAGCCTAATACGGGACCGGGCGTGTTGAGTCACGACCCGCCCCCCGCCACATGGTTGTGTTGGGTTTAGGGGTGGTGTTGCGTTTAAGGGGTGTGTTGGGTTTAGGGGTTGTGTTGGGTTTAGGGGCTGTGTTGGGTTTAGGGGTTGTGTTAGGGGTTGTGTTGGGTTTAGGGGTTGTGTTGGGTTTAGGGGATGTGTGAGGTTTAGGTGTTGTGTTGGGTTTAGGGGATGTGTGAGGTTTAGGGGTTGTGTTAGGGGTTGTGTTGGGTTTAGGGGATGTGTTGGGTTTAGGGGTTGTGTTGGGATTAGGGGTTGTGTGAGGTTTAGGGGTTGTGTTGGGTTTAGGGGTTCTGTTAGGGGTTGTGTTGGGTTTAGGGGGTGTGTTGGGTTTAGGGGTTGTGTTAGGGGATGTTTTGGGTTTAGGGGATAGAATCTATAGTTTGAACAGTATAAAAATCATTATGTCTATGATGAGTCCTCATAATGATAGTTACACCAACATGTGTGTGTGTGTGTGTTTCTGTGTGTCTGTGTTTGTGTGTGTGCATGTGTGAGTGTGTGCATGTGCCTATGTGTGTGTTTGTGTGTGCGTGTGTGTGTGTGTGTGTGTGTGTGTGTGTGTGTTTGTGTGTTTGTGTGGAGGATGATGGGGTGGCAGTTAAAGGGGTTTTGGGGGTTTTGTCACACAATACAAGTCCATTCTGTAAGTGAATATTATTGACAAATTTAATTTGAATAATAATGTTTGTTCTGAGTCCTTCACTGAAAAAATTGACTAGTAAGATTTGCGACTATATGGAAATGTCTCTCCTCAGCACATACATAGTGTCTCCAACTTCATATATTGTGAATAATAATATATAGACTTTAAAATTTGTAATTTGTTAAATATTAAAAATAGAGCATTGTAACAGAGCCATATTACCATCATTTCAAAATAAGAGCCCCTGGAGTTTTTCAGGCTTGTTTAGCGTTAAAGTAGCACATTATGCACCCAATCTTATTTTGTTCTGATTATTAATTGGATTTCAGTTGATAAATAAATGAAATCTGGAATTTTATTCATTTTTTACTCTGGCCTCTATGTTGTAGTCTTCTTGACTTAAAAACAAATGGCCGATTCATTGGTTAACTGCCTTTTCCACCACCTTAGTTATCGATATCTGCAAAATCCACTATTGGTCGACCTCTAGTTACAGAAGTTCCCAACATTAACAACAGTGCAAACTCATTAATTATTCATGCACAGTTCATGCTGGGAACTTATGGGAATTTATGAGCAGAAATGTGTTTTGGGGAGGGTATTGATGGTATTCATTTGCCAAAAAAAATTTACTTTATCAAAAAAAAACAAATTTCATAGTTTTTTCACCCTGGCACAAAATGACCAACTAACATCATTTCACTAATCATATCAGCAGCACCTGGGAAAGTGTGAACGCATACTAGTCAGGTGAAATCACTCTTTCATAGAGTATCATATTTGCTATAAAAGGAGGGAAGAAGTGCTTCCAATCATTGTGTTCTTGTTAGCAATGGTTACCGCTAAAGAATGACGTGCATCCATCATCGCTTTGCATCAAAATGGCCTCACATGCAAGGAAATATTGCACCTGAAAGAACCGTTTACCAGAACTTCAAGGAGAGAGGTTCAACTGCAGTGAAGAAGGCTTCAGAACGTCCCAGAGTATCCAGGAAGCGCCAGGACAGTCTCCTCCTGAGGAGTCTGCTGCGGAATCGTGTCACCACCAGTGCAGAGCTTGCTCAATATTGGCAGCAGGCTGGCGTGAGGGCATCTGCACAGTGAGGCGAAGACTTTTGGACAACGGCCTGGTGTCAAGAAGGGCAGCAAAGAAGCCACTTTTCTCCAAGAAAAACATCAAGGACAGACTGAAATTCTGCAGGAATTACAAGGATTGTACAGCAGAAGACTGGTGCAAAGATATTTTCTCTGAAGCCCCCTTCCGACTGTTTGGGACATCTGGAAAATCGATAGTCCGGAGAAGAAAAGGTGAACGCTACCATGTGTCCTTTGTCGTGCCAACAGTGAAGCATCCTGAGACCATCCATGTGTGGGGGTTCCTTTTCATCACAGGGAGTGGGCTCGCTCACAATCCTGCACAAAACACTGGCATGAATAAAGAATGGTATCAAAACGTCCTGCAAGAGCAACTTCTCCCAACAATCCAGGAGCAATTTGGTGATGATCTGTGCATTTTCCAGCATGATGGAGCACCATGTCACAAGGCAATAGTAATAATGAAGTGGCTCAGAGATAATTACATTGAAATATTGGATCCGTGCACAGGCAACTCCCCGGATCTTATCCCATAGAGAACCTGTGGTCAATCCTCAAAAGGTGAGTGGACAAGCAGAAGCCCACAAATTGTGATCAACTCCGAGCACTAATAAGGCAAGAATGGATCGCCATCAGTCAGGATTTTGGCCCAGAAGCTGATATCCAGCATGCCAGAGTGAATTGTAGAGGTTATGAAGAACAAGTGTCAACACTTTAAATATTGACTCTTTGTATATATTGAATGTTTTTGCCAATAAAAGCCTTTAAAACTTTGTTTTCCAGTATACCACAGAAACATGTGAAAATATAATCTACAAATACTGAAGCAGCAAACTTTGCAAAACACAAAATTTATGTCACTGCCAAAACTTTTGGCCATGGCTGTATATTATATGTTTATCATTTACATGCATAATCGGCAGGCATGTCATAAAATACATATATATCGATAATTGATCATTTTCTCAATATGTTTTTGAGGCTTCAATATATTAACATTAGCTGACATTTAAATTAAAAGACTCATTTGCATGCTTTCCAATTCACTGTCAGTTGGCCCTCTGTTTAATTTAGTCTGGTGTGATAGCTTTGGGAGACCACAAGATGGCGATATTACATTTACTCAAGCTGGTCATGGCATGAACAAGGCACAGATATCCTGCACAGGAGGGAGGACGTGTCAATGTGGCAGTTAGTAAATCTAATCAACATACACCACAAAAGTTTCAAAAGTTTTTGACGTTGATGAGTTTGCAGGTTAGCGAATGAAACTGGTGTAACTGTGCAAACTGAACGATTAGAAATGCGACTGGTGAACGAGCCCCTTTAATTTACCCTGCCGCTCACACTTTACCAAAGTTGTGTTGAGAAATATGTTTGAAAAGACTCTTGGGATCTTGGGATTTAAGAATCGATATTGAGATCATTTAAATGAAAATCACTATGCATCGGAAATTAGATACTTTGACACAGTCCTATTGTGTTTCACGAATAAGGTCCATGGCTTGGATCTATTTGCGTCAAACAGCCATTAGTGAATAAATAGAAACCCTGGTCAGCTGGTCTCCTCTCAAACCTTCAAACCAGACCAGCCTGGACCAGCATAGCTGCTCGGGCTGGTTTAAGGTGTTCTTTTAGGAGGGAACAGACACTTTTAATAGTTTTAAAATCCTGCTCACACATCCCTCAAAGGCATTGACAGAGTTCAGACTGATAGCCGATTTGTTCATCATGCTAATGTTCTTCTAAAAACACTTGAGCTATAAAAGTTACCTCACTGAAGGACTCCAACCCCTGTCCTCACCTTTAAAATTTGACAGATTTCCCCTTTCTCTCTCTCTCTTTCTCTTTCTGTAGAGTAAGTGAAGTAATTTCCCCCTGTGCTGATGATAAATGATCGGGCGCTCCTCTCGATGCCCTTCTAGTCCTCAAAGCCTAATTAAAGTAAACATTTCATGATTGCCTATTTTTCCTCATGCGTGACAACCTATTATTCTTTCTGCTACCTGATTAGGGCCTTATTATGCCCAGATGTAGATTGATTTAACAGGGCAGAGTAATAAAAGCGTACTTGCAGTGATTTAAGGAAGGTGCACGTTGAGTCGCTCACAGTAATTGTTATTTCTGGCTGCTGATCGCAGAGGCCGAGCGCAATGGAGATGAAATTGAATTAGAAAATTAGAAGGTCACTCGGTGAACAACAGGTGCCGTTTTGGGCCGAGCTCCTCTCGATGGAGCTGTCACGAGAGAATGCTTGAACTGCGCGATTGTCCGAAGTGATAAATAGTGTCGATCACATTTGTTAATACTGACATATTTCCATCAAAACAAGATTAATGTCTTCATCAGAGCGGACAGTGTTTTGAAATAATCTTTGGGAAAAATGGAACGCAAACTGGCAAATTGATTTTTTTCCCCCTCTTTCGATTGCGGAGCAGAACGATTGACTAAATTATAGCTTAATGAATTAAGAATTGAAGGAAACAATTTTCAACAGCTTTTCCCCAAACTTGAGACTCTGCAGCATATTTTTTAAACAACCAAGCGGCAGCTGAGCTCAGAGACATCGTTGATGAACATTATTGTGTTTAAATTCATTGAGCTGAGCTGATGGAAATGAACCACTGTGATATGAAAACACACACATGTAAACCCACTAATGCACCAACTGAGGGTGTCAGCCAGGTTATACATGACATATATTTCTTAATATATTGGACAACATTTAACAGGGTTTTATTTGTCATATGACTCTGCTCTGTCAAGACCCAAAAGATCATTATGGCTAATAAACCATGTGAGCACTTTTTTACAACAGTCCTAATTTTTGATTTCTGACAAAAATGTCCTTTCAATATAGTCAATATTTTGTTGTGTCATATTTATACATTTTTGTCAAATTTACTCTGACTAAAATGCTGCATAATTAAAAATAAAATAAAAATATGTTGATGATTAAAAAAAAAAAAAACATGTATCAAACTGTAACAGACCAAACTTTAACCAAATATTTAAATATATGAAAAATACATAACCTACTTAAAATGATTCAAACATCTAATAAACATAATAAAGATTGCATAATAAAGGTGCATTTTTGGGCTCCTGCCCGCAATTTTTCACACTCAAATATAAAAGCTCGCCATTCAGACATACTGTGGACTAATTGCAAAAAATTGTCACATTTTTCAGAGAAACACCCAAATAATAAAAAAGACTATTCATAAATAATACTGTATGTGTTTATAATCTTATGATAAACAGACATAAAACACTTTTTGTTCTTGTCCTAACTTTGTAAGCATGTCATTCTGGTTCTGTTCACTCTACCTCACTTTGAAAAGTCTCATTTAATTCCACTAGATGGCAGAAAACACTATAAAAATTATTTTTTCCTCTATCACGTTCCATCACAATAGACATATGTGAAATGTAGGTGGCGCTCAAACACATTTTATCCCTCACAGATGTGCCCGTCCATAGACATTCAGTCTAATGTTCAGTTCAAACACCACCCTCAATGTTCCATTGAATATCTCGGCCTCTGAGTGGACTACAAGCTTAATCTATGTGTCATTAGAAAGCTGAGATGCTCCCCTTTGCAGGGATATAAATTGTTTTATCATCAATAGTTGAAAACACATTTTTCTGATGATTTGTTTTGCATGCTTTTACTTCTGGATTGCATATTTTGCATATATAACATTGGATTATTCAGCCAAGCAAACTCACAATCAAGTAAACAATAGCTCAATAGAACAATAGAAAACAATAGAAAGTTTTTAGAAAACTATTCTACAAACTTGAGCTTACAGCATATCATGAATATACTCTAGTATTAACTACTGTTTAGGAAGTTACTCTGTTGTTAGTTGTAGTATTAATCCCTTTAGTTTTAACTGGTAATCAGAAGGTTGCTGGTTCGAGCCCCAACTCCAGGTTGCTCCTGGGGGATTGTCCCTGAAATAAGCTGTAAGTCGCTTTGGATAAAAGTGTCTGCCAAATGCATAAATGTAAATGTGAATGTTTAGACTGTTTGCGTTAGCATGTTTTTAAGAAAATGGCGTATTTACAGCGCAAGTTACGCACTCTGACTAGCGTGTAACTCAGTTCAGTTTCACCTCAATCGTATCATTGTTAATATTTTGCAGTATTACTATTTTTCTTGTCCAATTTTCGTCAAAATTTTTGCTCATCGTATATTTGATTATCGTCATGATGCGGCTTTATTGTCTCGTCTTTGTTATCATTGATAAAATAAAATAATCCTTCTTTAATGCACATTTTCGTCAGTAATTTTGACAAGATGTACACTGCTCTAAAGAAAGTCATACGTGTTGGAGCAACATTAATGTGAGTATTCCTTTAAACTCTCTATTTTTAAAATTGAAAACACATTTGGTTTCCTTTTATCACAATATCACTGAACAAAACGGGCAATTTATGAATGAATATTCCAGGTGTTACTTAGTTTTTTCCTTATTCTTATTGAAATGTAAACAAACAAACAAACAAACAAAAAAAGTGTTTTCTTAAGAATATTTCATTTATTGGTCAATTTATAGTTTTTTTTCCTCAATAATCATTTTCTATCCTGTAAGACTTTTGTAATATCCTTTTAAATAACAACAGATCCTTAATGACATCATTCACCAGGAAGTGACATCATTTTGGTGGGAAAACCACAGCTCAAACATCAGTGAGTATTAGCAATGGATTTGATGAATTTCATGATGTTTTATGCTATAAGTTGGTTTGTGTTACTCTAAAACATTCCAGTTTGATAAAATTGTAACATTTTAAAAGATGGCTAAAAATATGAAAATGAACAACAATTTGACCCCCTATAACTGCCAATCCCTCAATGAGCAATGGCTAAATTCAGCTCTGTATTTCCATCCTGTTCATTGTGTAAATAATCAAGCTATAATGAATAAAGTTGAAGTGTAGCAACACGAGCACGTTATAAGCAGTTCAAAAGGTCTTGCAGTCCTTGATGTATCAGCGACTCATTCTCTCATAATCGTTTACTGCTGTTTCAGCGTCGACCTCTCATTTACTAGCGTCTGATAAGCGATGCACATTTATTTGTGTGTGTGTGAGTTTCTCCTCAGGTGAGTCTGATCTGTGTTCAGCATTCTTCAATCTCAAGTCTCGGACACATGAAATAATGATCTGACAAATAGGCTACAAATCACTCTCTCTCGTCTCTCCACTGACACTCTCAACATCATAATGAAGCTGCAGCGGTTCTCACACACGCTTTGATTACTTCATTTAAGAGTCGAGATGCTTGACACGCGATCGTTCATCTGAGTTACTGCTTATCTCCTCAAAACACATCATACACTAGAGTGAACACACACACACTATATATATATATATATATACTCGTTTTTTTACTTTTTAATTTAATACAGAATCAGAGTGTTACAGGGGGCAAAATAAGTCAAATTAGCATAAATAAGTTAAATTAATCTACTGTATCTCAAATAAGAGCACAGTTAAAAGTAATAATATCATTGCTGGAATGATTGTGAATATAAGTGAATAGTTTTATTTTATTTTTAGCTTTCAGCAGTAATGTGTGTTTGAAGCATATGTTTATTTTTTGAAGTAAGTTCACTGCTTTTAGTTCAATTATATCTGTGTTGTGTGTCAATGCATGTATTCAATAAGATTGATCTATTTGTTTATTTGTGGTATCTGACAGGTCTATATAATATTTGACAAGGTATTCTATTTTTTTTTATGTACACTATAAAAAAAGAAAATAGTGTTGTTTTTACAAAAAAAAAAAAGAACTGGCAGCTGTGGTTGTCTGAATAATTATGTCAAAAATACAATAAAAATATAAGAACTTTACAGAACAACCTGTTCATTTTACAGTTTAAAACTGTTGTAATTGACATAACCAAGCTGATATTAGAAATATGAAGAAACAGAACTTTTACCATAAAATATAATGAAACATGATGGGCCATGCAGGGAATTGTGGGAACGCCCGATTATTGTTTTTACTGTATTTTTAACAATAATTTACTGTAAAATGTACAATGCTTGTTAAACAATGTAAATTTTTACCATTAATTATACAGGAAAATCATACTTTTTACATCTAAACATTTTTATTGTATATTTATTGCATATTGTATATTTAAATGTTTTTACTGTATATTTTATAGTTAATACCCGTTAATCAATGAACATACATTAAATGCAGTACAAGCAATACCACCACGATATACAAATACATTACAGAATAAATAATATACATTTTCACATTACACTTATGAGGAATTCTTTAGTGTTTATGCTCCTTAAAATTGTATTTATTATTTTTGATTTTGATTTCGAGGTGAAATATGACCCTTGAAAGGTTTCGAGAGATTCTCCCACACTGTTTTTGCCCATTAAGTACACTTAATAGTTCATTTTTCAATCCTTTTTTCAATCTAACTTCTGGAGATATCACTTTAGTCCTTTTCGAGAATTAATTCGAACAGTTCTTTCAGGCAAATAGCTCCCTCCTCTCCGGTTTAAGACAGGAACATACTTTAAACATATGCAAGTATGCAAAAACAGAGGCAAATGATTGGCCAACTCATTGAGCGTGAACAGTCATGCTGAAAATACCTCACATGTGTTCTTGCGTTACTGTGGTGGTATCAAACCTCAGTACTCAAGATGGGCGATAGTTTCTTTCAAATGTGCCAATAAACCAAATGCGTTATAACCTTCAAGTCGGAAATATTGAAATATTGTAACTGGGATGTAGGAGCTTCCCAGGTAGCAGCCACACACGTTTGTGTCCCGTTGATTTGCACAAGTTAAGCTTCTGTAATGAGACTATGCTGGGCTGCCAACTGACATCCAATGTATAATCTGGATCCTAAACCAGTGATGATATAGAGCAAGTTTTGGCAGAATGAGAGCAGTCGGCATCCAAACTCAACTGCCCCAAACTACAGCATCTCTAAGAGTCTTAAATCACTCTTAGATCGGGACCCTTGGCTTAATCTGCTCTTGAAATGCCATCTTTGTCCTGCAAGATATACAAAAACAGAGTTAGTGTGATCTCATTCTGATATGAGCCGAGCCTCTGACTGGACCTGACACGAGCGTTTGAATATCACCGATGAAAGCGGATAATCTCAAATCAAATCATTCGCCTGCATGTTTCTCTCAGACTCTGAAGAGTCTCTGAAACTGATAGTGAGGGGATTAAACATTTAATCTGGATTTCCCTCCTCGCACTGAAAGAGCCTCAGGGAACTTGTATGAAGCAGAAACGCTCTGAATAGTTGCTGAATTGCTGTTAAATTATTGTGCGATGGTGAATTTGAGCTCTCAGATTAAAACTTCAGGACAAGATAACACTTCTGCTCAGAATACATTTCATTTCTCTGGTCTGACGTCTCATCTGTGATGTGAGTCTGAGTGCGATTCATTCTCTCACCAGCAGGGGGACACAGAACTTCAGGAGTTCCGGACAGGAAAGTTTAGATATGCATCCGGGTGTGCTTACAACTGACTTTCAACTGGAGGTTCAACTGGAGATTCACATTAAAGTAATAGTTTAGCCAAAATGAAAATTATGTTATTATTGACGTACCTTCATGTCTTCCAAACACATCATTTATTGAAAAACACAGCTCTTTGTGCATGTGGGTGCTGACAATGGCAGTTTATATAACGTTCACAAATGTCAAGCTCCTTAAAGGACAGAAAAGCATCATGAAAGTACAATTAATGTAGTCCACAGGACTTGTGTACCATATTGTACCATATGAAATGACAGTTTTGTGTTTTACGTGATTGTTATCCATTAAAAATCTAATTTCATGAAATCTCATTCTCTGAAAACTAATGTCGTTTTGGCATCAATGAGATGCTACAAATAAGAGTGCATTTTTAAACTCTTTGAGAATGGACATTTTGCCCATATATCTCTATATGAATAAGCAAAGGAACATCTCTAATTTCAACTTTATTTGTTCTTCAGACCTTTGTTTTGTTGTACAAGAAAAACTAGCTTCATACCATGAACAACATATGGTTTTTGACCATTTTAATAAGGTAAAATGTATGCGTGGAGGAAAATTGAGAACTCAATATCTCTGGGATTGAACCATATAGGGCCTAAAAAATTAAGATACATAAAGCAATGTTTGTTCTGAACCAAAGTATAAAAGGATATTAAGATATATGTAATACTTCTGGAGTTATAGGAACTCCAACTTTGAAAAAATCAACATAAAAGGTTTTTTTTTCCCATTTTTGGACTCACGCCATTGGCATATAACAAAACAAGAGCTCCTGAAGTCAACTGATTTTAGTAATAGACATACCTATCTCTGTGTAAAAATAAAATCATGATGCTGACCCCTTTCTAAGGTCATTTTTTTTTACCTGTAATTTTGCTCCAAAATCATAACCAAAATTTTAATTTTGAGCAAATTTATGCATGGAGCCACATTGAGAGCCCTATATCTTTGGGATTTAACCAGTATAGTGCCTTAAAAATAAGATTTATAAAGACAAGTTTGTTCTTAACCAGAATCTAAAATGATATTAAGATATATTTAATACTTCTGGAGTTATAGACACTCCAACATTGGAAAAACAACATAAAAAAAGTGACACACACCTTTCTAAGGTAATTTTTTGACCTGTAGTTTTGCTCCAAAAATCATCTGCAAAAAGTGTCATTTTTGACCCCCTGTACAAAATAATAGACTACTTAGTAAATATTGATCCATGACGTTTAATATTTGACTTTTGACATAATTTATGCTTATCTTTCTTTAGGAAAAGTATGAACCAAATCAATAATGTCAGCCAGGGAAGATTCTGAAATTGATGTGGAAATACTCTTCATTTCATTCCATGGCAAAAAGAAAGTGACATAGATTTGAAACAGCATCAAGGTATGTTAACAATTTGTTTTCATTCTATGATGATCTGTCTTCAGGCCTGTAGAGAGCGCTCTTGTTCCTTGTCTAAAATGAGTTCCTGAAGCGTTTGTGAACCATTCTGAACTTTACCTTAAACTACACTGCGAACAATTCAGAAAATACATTTATGCAGTCCTGAAGATCCATATCCGCACTAATGACAGCAAATTTAGGACATCTGGTTGTTGTGAGGTAAATATATAGGGCTCAGTTCCTCAGTAAGTGGTGCGTAACCCAATAAGAAGACAGAAGTCAGTGTGTGTTTGATGTGCATTAGAGTGTGAGTGTTCTTACAAGCAATTACAGTAAATGTTCTCCACCGGTGGACTTTTGCCTCATGATCAATTAAATGCCGCAGAATTACATTCAGGAATGAAGCTGTTAATGGTCAAAATTAGATTCTCAACTTTTCAAAGCTTTTCAAACCTTGTTTTATTACATTTCTGAAGTGTTGTGAAGTGAGTCTGTCATTATTGTTAGTGCTTTACGTTTGACTAAATGCACTTAGTATATTTTTACATTAAACAGTGAAATAACTAAAGTGCTGTAATTAATGCAATTATTGAGAAAAGGTGTAAAAAGAGACGTGTTTTTATAAAGGTAACCGACAACAGACATTCTCAAAAGGATTTGTGTAGATCTGTGTGTTAGGAAGAGCTCAAGAAGTGGATGATAAACGATTTTTAACTGGTTTCCAGACGGGCTGTCAACAGGGCTGAGAAACTTAATTCCAATTTTTCACTATAATATTTCCAAATTCAAATTATTTTAGGTAGACATCTGATTTTAAATTGCCGTCATCCACAAGAGTGTGCAAAAAAATCCATTTACATTTTTGATTGTTTAATGTATATAAATGCTTCACGCTGCAACTCCTCCCCCCAATGTTCAAACCAAATCTACGCCCTCGAGTGAGACGCTCACAAGAGCAAACCAACGCATAGTCAAGACACAAACGCCAAAGAACTCCAACTTTGGGTGCCATTCACCCCAAAAGCGGCCATCTTTTTCTGTGCAAGCATGCACTGGATGGACATTTTTGACCGATACGTCATTTCCCGCTGATTTTTCAGCAGCTCATGCAATGTTTAAAGACGCTGTGTCAATTTCAAAAGGAAATTTCACCTTTAAAATGCATCTCGAGACAAATGCGTTCTGTTTTATTCATTGAAATGCACCTGTTTTAATAATTTAAGTCAGCGCCAGTGCTCGGCACACATCCAAAACTCTAATATGTGCAGGGTTTTTTTTCAGTATGCAGACTTTCTGGATGTATAGAATATCTTGATGACTCAATACGTGCAGTATCAGAGCACACTGTGAGAGATACTACACAAGGCAATGTGCCCGACTTGACTGTTGTGAAGAGGATGAGGGCATGGCCGGGCCGTGTACTGGTGCTGAATCAGCTAATCAGCTGAGAGCGAGATAAAGGGGAGCCGGAGGCACCAGTTCGAGAGAGAGAGAGACGCACATGACCGCACTGCATATGTGTGTGTTTATTTTATGTTTTATGTTGTTTTGAGTTCATTTATATCATTAAAACTGAGGTTTACTGTTCAGCCGGTTCCTGCCGGTTCCTGCCGGTTCTTGCCTCCTCCCTGTCCGTCCTTTCAACTGTTACAGTGGTGCCCAGGAAGGAAGATCCAGCCAGCAGGGGAGCAGCTACTGTTGTTTGCCTGGGGATGGAGGGGTCACTGCTGGCCACCGAAGAAGGGGAGGAGTGGTTCAGTCCACCAGGGTCTGGAGGACTCGCTGCCGTCCGCCGGAGGAGTGGTTGAGGACAGGATGACAGTGCATCTGGGAGCCAGCGAGCAAGGTTTTCTCTCTCTCTCTCCTCTCTCTCTCTCTCTCTGTGTCTCCGCTCACCCTTGTCCTCTCCGCACACCTCCCTTCATCTCTCCCCCAGGTTCACAGGAGGTGGGGTGGACCACCGGCTGACAGAACGGCCGGAACGGCAGCGTCTTCCCTCCAGAGATTGGGGGGGGGGGTTTGTCAGACCGGTGGTGCCCTGGCCTGTATCAGGCGGGGGAGGTGTGTGACGAGGAGGAGGGCGTGGTCGGGGCATGATGGTGCACAAGCGGTGCTGAATCATATGATCAGCGGGAGAGCGAGATAAAGGGGAGCCGGAGGCGCCAGTTCAAGAGAGAGAGAGAGAGAGACGCACATGACCGCACTGCATATGTGTGTGTTTATGTTTTATGTTGTTTTAAATTCTTTTATATCATTAAACCTTATGTTTACCTTTTGTTTACGGTTCCTGCCACCTCCTTGCCATCCTTTTAACTTCAGGTGTAATGAGTGAATTGGGGTGAATTTTACCCTCCAAAGTTTATTTTCACTATCACGGTATTATTGTTATATCTCTTGGTTAAACAAGTGAACATAATGAAACCAAACTGGCATACACTAATGCAGAGGTCAGCTGTAGCATGAAGGGAGATTTTTACCGAAAGGTTTAAATGTGTTCTTTGGACAAATCTATTTTAAGGAAGTCGTTGTCACAAATGCGATGTCATGCACATGTTTTAAATGGCATACATTCATACAATTTGCCAGTAACAATATTTGTTTGCCAAAACAGAGTTTAAAGATATTTTTGTTGTTTGAACTTTTAAATTTAGCTGAAAAGGCCAATAGTGGGGCAAGTTGTCACAACACACGACGTCTTTTTTCTTGGGCAATATTGGGTAAAATGTTAATTTTCTTTTTTGGAGCCAAGACTTTAAGATTTGTGGCTATCCAGAAATGTACTTACAAAATTAGACATACCCTGAGAAATGTTCACTGGAGTAAAAAGTGTGACAACTTGCCCCGATGTCCTCAATATCCTGTGTAACATGAATTAAATCATTAGTATTCTATTACAAACACAACAAAGCATTGCAAAATCATGATTATTTTATTGCTGATTTGAAAGCATGGTTTTAAAACAATTTACAAGTGTAATTCAATTAATATTTGATATTTATAATTTAATCAAGATGCTGATAATATCATGGCTGTGCAGCTTGCATTTGTGTGTGTAAAGCATCAGCATGTCTTCGGCTTTTTCTAATGCCGCTGTCAACTTCATTCAGTAGAGTGAGACGCAGAGTGAGCGTGAGACTCTCTATGTCTCTCTCTCTCTCTCTCTCTCTCTCTCTCTCTCTTCAGCAACACATGAACACGTTCTCATCTGTAAAGTCACTCTGACGGTGATGAATGGATCTCCAGATCAGCTCTGAAAATCTGATGGATTTGAGATCACAAAAATGCTTAGACAAACTAATGCATGTGATTATATTTTCCAACTCAAGTCCATTGGTGACTCTCTCATTACAACATCATTACATGTAATTGTGGAGAAAATTACTCTGTTTGCACTTTTCTCTCTCTGTGTGTGTGTGTGCGCGCCTTTTTTGAAGGGGTTGAGGGGAAGTGTGTTTGAGAAATGAGACAATTGGATTAGTTCCTTTGTTAGTGAGGGTTGACTGTGTAAACACTGAGGTGTGTGTCTCTTTGGAAGGGTGCACAGCAGTGGTGTTATCCTACCCCAAAAAAAGTGTGTATTATTTTACACGTATCTTAATCTTAATGTTTCATCATTACAGGGACATCTTAAAGATTGTATTAGTCTTACTGGTCGAGCTAAATTACTAAAAAATGTCAGATTAAATGGGCAGCGTCAGGGTGGAATATAACAGGGTTCACATCCACTGGATAAATGATCCACTACATGGTCTGTGATTGATATCTAGCAAACATATTTGTAAACGAATATTGATGATTTAAATTCTGTTAGCATAAATACTTATATTAAATGTGTATTGAAGTTTGAAAATTACATTCGTTTCCCTCATATCTTCCCAGTGTTATACTTGACAACATATAAATAACCGACATGATCACACGTGAAGTTGGCATGATGTTTCCGATTGTTTCGGTACCCCATGAACTTTTATTTATTATTTACCTTTCCACCTGGCACGATTGGCAGCACAATGCATCAGCTGCGTGGGAAACTAGGGTTCAATGCCAGACAATAACCATGATTGAATAATCAATGACGAGCATGATTCGGAGGTTTCACTCTTCCTAAATAACTTTTTTTTTTTCTCCACTAATGGTTAAGTTAAGATTTGGATGATTGAATCTATAAATAAATGCATTTCTGTTAATTGAATAAAGATGAAAACAACTTGCTTCAATACTAGCTTTTGGCGACCTCTCCTGGACATAAATGGAGCTCACACGTGCCCATATGCTCTCCAACACTTACCGCTTTGGCCACTGGGGGCAGAGTTTTGAAATTTCAGTCAGCATATACCGATTTTGACGAAAGAAAAGTCGGTCTACACTTTCCAATTTCACTGTGAGATCAGGGTCGACAAACACCACAAAATAAAGGACATCATAAATAAAACGAAAAAGTTACAAACTTATAAATAAATTGCAGAATGGTTGTTGTACACCTCCAGAGTGAGATGTCATTTCATAACATATATCTTCAACAAAAGCTCATAGTATCATGGACAAAGGACACTCAAAGGACACACGAAAAACCTCCACTATCAGTGTTAAAATGACACATTTACCACATTTATCCCCTCTCTCTTCCAGAAAAGATCTGACATGTCATAAATAGATGCATTTACTTGCATCTCCCACCAATGGTGGGAAACAATTAACATGCACTTGAATGCTATATGGTTGACAAAATGCACCAATTGCAACTAATAATCAGCAGTTTCACAAAACAGCATCCAATACAGTTAAAGGGAAACTAACATGACAGAAGATTATGGACTTCTGATGCTGCAAAACAAGTGGGTATACCGAGGGTATACGCAAATATTGATCCTTAGAAGTCGTTATATGCAAACAGGCCTGGGAAAAAAGTAAGCATACGCCATATACGTACGTGCGTATGGCCCCAACTACACCACTGGTGTATTGTACGTGTGTCTGGTTTTGTCTACATTGTATATAGCAGGCAACAGTCCCCACACACACTGATCTCACTGTCAAAATGGTAGTAGGCCTAATTTAATTTAGCTAAAATCGGTACACGCTTACTGAAATTTTGAAACACTGCCCCAAGTGGCCAAAGCGGTAACTTGTTTGGTGCATGGGCACATGTGAGCTCTATTTTCCGGATGTCCACTTTAGGCGCCAAAAGCAAGTTGTTCTCAGCTGTACAACAGTGAAGAGGAAAGCATATTTTATAAACTAACCCCGCAACCCAAACCCCATACCTAACCATGCGACCTCGAAACACGCTCATCACCGATCATGTGAACATGATTACTTACTGGTTTCAATGCAGAATCCGTAAAATTAATCCGAGATCTCATAAAAACTTAAACGAAATACAGGTATTGTACTAACTGGAGAGCCATGTGTCACTTACGGAGATATTGACAGTGTTGTTTTAATGTTAATAAATAACGGTACACTTCTAGTTTTAACATTATTTGTACTTCAGACCTTTGTTTTGTTAAAAAAGAAAAACTAGCTTTATACCATGTGACCCACACATGATTTTCGACCATTGAAAATGGGTGAAATGTAACAATTTATGCATGGAGCCATATTCAGAGACCCATATCTCTGGGATTGAACCATATAGGGCCTTAAAAATGAAGATACAAAAAGGAAAGTTTGATCTGAACCAGCATCTAAAAGGATATTAAGATATATTTAATACTTCTGGAGTTATAGACACTCCAACTTGAAAAAACAGCAAATACATTTTTTAAATATTTATATAATCTGGGCCCCCCCAGAATATTTGAGATTATTCTTTGACTTCAAATATATATTTATCACATTTTTTCTGTTTAAAAGAATGCTTAAATTCTAATTTCTGAAAGTGTGAAAGAACTGTTTGAGTGTGCCGCTTCTCTGTTGTTCAGGGAAATTTGGTAAAAATAAATAAATAAATTGAGCGAAAACTTGGCCCATCCATTTTTATTGAGGCCCACCCAAAAGTAATTTCCTGGCTACACCCTTGGCAGACAGTATCTTGGCAAATCCGAGTACAGTTTAAGACATTCTTGAGATTTCTTCTGCAGTCATTTTTTTAGGAGAAAAACCAGGAGGCTTAAGACAAAGACTCTATTTACTCTCCGTTTATTCTCACTGCGTTCCAAGAGAAACAATTGAGATCTCATTTGTAGGGGGGGCCTGGGTATCTCAGCGAGTGAAGACGCTGACTATCAAACCCGGAGTCACGAGTTTGAATCCAGGGCGTGCTGAGAGAATCCAGTCAGGTCTCCTAAGCAACCAAATTGGGGACAGGGACGGATTATGACTTGCAAAACCCTGGGGCCAGTTATCTCCAAGGGCCCCCCTATTGGCCCGGTTGGTTATCCGTTCCTGTTGGTTGCTCGGGAGGGTAGAGTCACATGGGGTAACCTCCTGGTGGTTGCTACAATGTGGTTCGCTCTCGGTGGTGAGTTGTACGTGGATGCCGAGAAGAATAGCGTTAAGCCTCCACACACACTAGGTCTCCGGTAACGCGCTCAACAAGTCACGTGATGAGATGCGCGGATTGACGGTCTCTGACGCGGAGGCAACTGAGATTCGTCCTCCGCCACCCGGATTGAGGCGAGTCACTACGCCACCATGAGGACTTAGAGCACATTGGGAATTGGGCATTCCAAATTTGGGAGAAAAAAAGAGATCTCATTTGTAATTTTTCTTTTCCATGATACCCAAATACTGTAAATCCATCAAAGAGCACAGACGTTTCTCATATCTATTTCATCAATTCATAAATGTTTGTCATGGTCATGATTCACTGATTTACACTATGATTCGCAAAGCATCGAGAAGCTCGATCAGATGAGCAAACAGATGTTTATGATGGACTAATGTGTGTGTGTGTGTGTGTGTGTGTGTGTGTGTGTGTGTGAGAGAGAGTGTGTGTATGTGCACTTAAAATGGCCTCAGCTGAATGTTGTCACAAACACACAGCAGGAGACTGGCACAAATGCATAAATCATGTGCAACCACACTCGCAAAACCCATACGAGAGGATATGCTGTACTAGTGAACTGTATACTGTTTTTATAATCTAATGTATTTATAATGTAAATAATATAATTGATCATAAATCAAGAATATCATTGTCAGAAATAATGTTAGGGAGAGCAGGAAGCCGAAAGCTAAGCTGTCATTACTCGTGTCAATTAAATGTATAGCTTAACATTCTATATATTAATTGCGTATTTTAATATTTTCATATTTTGCTTATTATTTTGGGATGATTGAATCTGATAATCTGACATTAATTGCAATGTTATATTTACTGAGTGTTACATTATCCCTGCTCTCCTCTATCATACAGTATTGATTTGATCACATGTAGATCTGTTAAAATTATAATGTTTTTAAATCATATCATGTTCATAAATCATTTAAAGAAAGAAAAGCTACAGTTGCAGGATACACACTTGTCTCTCAGTTTTTAAAACATTATTTATTGCTTCGGTTTCTTCTATGGTGTAATATATTACTCTTCTATGAAGCTCTACATAGCGGGATGTTCTGCATTGTAATTAAGGAGTCCTTTGATTTAAAATAACTAAATAATAATGAAAGTTCAAATGTGGAGGAATAAATATTATTTTTAGTGGTTGGGACATTTGTTGATCAGAAACAATGCTTTATTTTTACTTTTGCTCAAAAGCACCACAAGAGGGCGCTGTTTCATTGGTAAATTGCCTTTATTTTGAGGAAGTCAACACTCTTTCTACATCTCTCTCTCTCTCTCTCTCTCTCTCTCTCTCTCTCTTGCTTCTCTTTCTGGCTTTAAAAAACAATCTTAATTGGGATTTCTTGCTTTTTGTAGAGTGCTCTCTGCCGGACACACACACACACACACACACACACACACACACACACACACACACACACACACACACACACTGTCTGTCTCGTTTCTGACAAATGTGATGTTTTGGTGTGCATGTTAATGGGCGCACAGGCATCAAAGAGCATACATTAATATTTACAGCCACTGTGATTTCTTGTTGTGTTTGGTCTCCTGAGGCGACGGGCACATTCTTGCACTCAACAATCTCCTGTTTTCTTCCCGCTTTCAATACATTTTGATATTCCTCTCTCTCTGTAATATTCAGGGTGCAGTTTGAGGGCCGATGTGAAGAAAATACCATCAAAGAGAATTCTAATGAAGACGAGTCTTTTGTTCCGCTCAAATCTTGATTGTCTTCAGACCTCTCGACTCCCTGAAATGGTTTACAGTGTAAATGGCTTTTAACCTGCTGATTTATGATTCTCAACTGCAGATGTGTGTGTGTGTTTATGAATGCCGGCTCAATGTAACTTTTTTAAGAGCATTTGTGGCATGTGGATTACCACAGAAAATAATTTCAACCCATTGGTTCATTTGTAAAGTAAAAACTGTGGCTAGAGTAATGCATGTGCAAGCATTTCGGAGGCTTTCTGGTATCCTTGTGTGTATCATGCTAAATTTACCAGGTTTATCAGCGTTGCATGGGCATGACAGGAGTTCAAAGGTCAGATATAACTTCACACACAAATGTCAGTATTTATATTGCCATAGTCACACGTTGCAATGCACTGATTTCCATCTTGTGGCGAAACTTCTGATGCAGCGTGTATTTTAGCGTTTATCACCTGGTCCTGTGTACTTCCATTGTGAGCAGGGCTGGACTGGTAATCTGGCATACCGGGCATTTTTCCGATGGGCCGACGCACTTTGGGGCTGATCAGGGGAGGACTTGCCATCGGGAGAACCAAGCGGGCCGGTGGGTCGGCCGCGAAACCTGCCGAATGGGCCGCGATAAGCCAAAATGTTCAGCAAACACCCCCCCATGCTCAGCAACATTTGGTTCACCCCCCTTTTGGCCCAGTAGCCATGTAAAATCCCAGGCCGATTTCTCTTCCCAGTCCAGCCCTGATAGTGAGTGCGTTACTGTAAGCATTCTTTTTGTTATTCTTTAAAATGATCTCTCTATCCTGTAGATTTTCTATTCTTTATAGAGTACGTTTATCTTCCCCTCTCTTCTATCCGCAGCTGTAATAACTGTCTTTTAACCCCTGTGTAACTTGTTTGACCTTCTGTTATATACACACTCACAGGCCACGTTATTAGTTTCACCTGTACATCTACTTATTCATGCGATTATCTAATCAGCCAATTGTGTGGCAGCAGTGCAGTGCATAAAACCATGCAGATACGGGTCAGGCGCTTCAGATAATGTTCACATCAACAATCAGTATGGGGAAATAATGTGATCTCAGTGATTTGGACCGTGGCATGATTGTACAGATGTACAGGTTAAATATATTTTCTTTATCTTTTCTTTATTTTTCAAAATCTGTCCTGATTTTCTTAGTTATAAATATATATATCTAGTTAATTTTTGTTGTTAATTTGGTGAGTGTGAGAATGGCGTCGCTCCCAGGTGAGCGTGCGCCATCTCCTTCACTCCGCCATGGATTTAGCTGCGTGCCGGAACAGGGAGTCATGGTTGAAAGTGTGCTGTTAGTGTTGGGAGAACAAATCGGATGTGAAAATATATCTTCGGCATCAAGGATGAACAAAGCAGTAGTGATCTTTCTAAAAGAGGAGCATTTTGTTGCGCAACTTATCGAAAGGTGTGTCGTAATTAATGGAGGTTTCTGTCCAATCTTTCCGTTGGCAATGTTAACATCTAAGGTAATTATCTCCAATGTGCCGCCGTTTATCCCCAACGAAATTATTGAGAGAGAACTCATTAGGTTCGGAAGAAGCCCGATAAAAGCCATAATCACTGGGTTGTAAAAGTTCGGCACTAAAACATGTTGTCAATTCGACGACAAGTTTCCATGTTTTTAAAAGAGCCAACGCTGGATATATTGTTCCGGGCCGTGGATGAAGGTAAGTCGTTTATGATTTATGCTTCACCTGTTGGATTGAAATGTTTTGAATGTGGTGAGGTTGGTCACAAACAGTTCGCTTGTCGTCATAAAGTTCAAGTGAACACTAATGAGGAGAATAATGTTGATAAAGTAGAACGAGAAGAGAATGAGTTGGCTGGAGAAAGTACTCAAATTGAACGAACTGAAACAGTCAGAACAGGCTATAGCTGAAGTGCATGAGTGTGATAATGATGGAATTGAGGTTCAGGAAGTTGTGGTACAAGATGAATATCAGACTGTAGAAGTACAAGATATTAGTGATGAGAATGTTTTGAGTTCTAAGATTGTGAGTACAAGTAAAGTTGCTTACGTATGAGAAAATGCAGAATACTGTGGTAGGCCTAATAGAAGATGAAACTACAGCAGAAATGAGGGATGATGATACGTTCTCTCAAATGTCAGGTGTTTCTGAAACAGGGTCTCAGATGGAAGACAGCAGTCTTTATTTTCTCCAGGAGATAAATGATTTCTGGATGAGGCATTTGAAGAGCGGTACAAATTAGAGATTTTTTTCCGGACACTGAAAAATTGGTGAAATTGGTGGTCATATTGCAGCGTATTGTTGGACTAGATGAAGTGAATAAAAAAAGAGGTTTCGATTGAGGAAACTTCTTACAAAACTGAGAAAGCATAAAGGCTCGTCTTCAAACAAATAGGAAAATGAGTCTGATGCACTGGGTGTTTTTTCTCTCCTATCTTTTTCTGCTATTTACTGTCTCTTTTCCTTTTATTAATATGATGCTAATGAGAATTGGATCTTTTAATATAAATGGAGTGAGAAATCAAACTAAAAGGACAGTATTATCAGAATTTGTAAACATTAGGAATATTGATACAGTGATGTTACAAGAGACTCATTCTGATAGGTCTAATGAAAGAGAATGGGGTTTATGGGGGGAGGGGAAGTATGCACTCAGTCATGGGTCAAATACAAGTGCTGGTGTTGCTGATCTTTTTTCAAAAAAAGTAAATTGTTGATATTTAAAAAAATGGAAGTAGTTGTTACTGGAAGAGCATTATTTGTCCATGCAGAAGTTGAAGGAATACAATTTTTATTTATCATGGAATAATTATGGACAATCCAATTGAAATGCGAAAACTTGCAGTTGATTTATATTCTGCACATTTTAGTGCTGGACAATGTGACTAAGAGAATGCTGCTGACATTTTTCAAGAACTTCCTAAGTTGCAACCTAAACAGAAAGAAACTTTGGATTGTGACATTACTTTAAGAGAGCTCACAGATGCAGTTAAACAACTGTCAGTGGGTTGTTCACTTGGGATTGATGGGATAACCACAGATTTCTATTGTCATTTCTTGAACATTTTGGGACAAGATTTTTATGAAGTAACAAAAGAGTGTTTTGAAAATGGTTATCTTCCAAGCAGCTGTAGATGAGCAGTATTATCCCTGTTACCTAAAAAAGGTGATTTAGGTTTTTTGAAGAATTGGAGGCCTGTTTCTCTTTTATGCACGGATTGAAAAATTTTGACCAAATGTTTAGCAAACAGGTTGAAACGCTATCTGGACATAATTACTCATAGTGATCAAAGTTATTGTGTACCCAAGCAATCTATTATGGATAATCTGTTTCTTTTAAGAGATGCTATTGATTTGAGTTTTAAAGAAAATATTAATATGGGTTTTCTGTCAATAGACCAAGAAAAAGCCTTTGATAGAGGGGACCATGGGTATCTTTTCAAAGTTTTGAGAGCTTTTGGTTTTGGTGACAAGTTTATTTCTTGGATCAAACTATTATATTGTGATGTTTCTGTTTTGGTGAAGGTGGGAGGAGGGCTGAGTGCCTCAATCCATGTAAAAAGAAGAGTCAGGCAAGGGTGCCCACTTTCTGGTCAATTATATATCATTGCCATTAAACCATTATTAAGAAGAATGAAAAGAGATCTTAAAGGGTTTTTAATACCAAATTATTCTAATTGTAATAGAATGGTGTTATCTGCTTATGTTGATGATATAACAGTGTTTTTAAATGGACAAGCATATGTGAACAATCTTGCAAAAAGCATAGAGGTATATGAAAAGGCATCCACTGCAAAAGTACATTGGAGTAAGAGTGAAGGATATGCAGCAGGTCAATGGATAAATCAAAGGCTTCCAGAGTTACCGGCTGGATTAAAGTGGGGCAGAGAAGGTTTTAAGGCCCTGGGTTTTTTTTTTTTTGGTTCTTCTAGGTTTCAGGAGAAAAATTGGGAGGGACTATTGGAGAAGGTGGTGGCATGATTGTCTCGATGGCGATGACTGTTACCACAATTGTCTTATAAGGGGAGAGTTTTGGTTATTAATAACTTGGCTGCTTCCACATTATGGCATAGGCTAATGGTGGGTGAACCGCCAGAAGAATTGGTGACTTCTATACAAAGGACACTAGTAGATTTCTTCTGGAATGGTAAACATTGGATTCGGGCTGCACAATTTTATTTGCCTACTTGTGAAGGAGGACAAGGCTTGATAGACATTAAGAGCAGAATTCAAGCTTTTAGACTGATTTCAGCACAAAAAATTCTCTGTAGAAAAGAACTGACATGGACCGGTACAGCAGGTGCAATTCTGCGAAGAGTAGAGGGGTTGAACTATGATGTACATCTTTTCTGGATACAAATTCAAGAGATGGACCTGAAAGAGACATCCTTTTATAAATCAGTGTTACAGGCATGGGATACAACTTTCAAGATTAAAAGAGTTTTTGAGATTCCTAAAAGCTGGGTGATGGAGGAACCACTTTTTCAAACAAAGTGTACAGGAGAACATGTTGAGAAGAAACTGCACAAAGCTGAAGGATTTTGTCAATCCAGATGGCTGGAAGTCAGTGGAGGATATAATGTACTTGACAGGACTGCGATCTCCACGTCTCGCCATGCGGTTTTTAGAAGAAATACGCTCCTTTTTCCCAGGTTTTCACAGAGAAGTTATCCAAAGAAAGATCTGAAGGAACAGACTGATGTTATTCCTCAAAAGCTGTTAATTTGTTCTTCTTATAACAACAGTATGTTGGAAGACCATCATATAGAGGATTCTGACACTTCTGAGACATGGATAATTGAAGAAATGTCTAAAAAGTGTTTCAATAGCCTATGAGTCAAGACTGTTCATAAAGAGACACTGTAGGAACAGCAGCCATTGAGGTGGACTAGATGCTTTGGACCAACTTTCCCCTTGAGAGATCAGTGGAGGTCCCTGTATAAGTTTCCATTAGAGAAGCAAACTGCAGATTTGCAGTTGAGACTTATTCACAGGGCAATATCTACAAACAGATATGTGGCTCACCTCAATACAGCAGTAAGTGGGGAGTGTTGGTTTTGGTAGTTCACTTAACAAGTCCTGTTGTGTGACAAATGAATTTGTATTGTAAATATATTCCATGCAACCTCTCCATTAATATGAGGTCATTAAAATGGCATGTATACTCATAATACAATTTTAGGAAACATGCATTAGTTTTAGATGAAGTATGACACGTCAAACTTCACTGCATGATGTGTCTTGTCAACTACCCAAATACAGCTTTTCCTGACCCACGCAGACAAAGAGAACAAGTAACAATGTGTGTGCGTTTCAGAGAGGGAGAGAAAGAGGTTTAAATAAATTATAAATGTTATCTGATCTTAAGCAGAGCCACTGAATTAGTAACTTAATTTGAACCTGAGAGCTTGAGAGAAAGAGAGGTTAAGAAAATTTGAGACAGAGGAATACTGGTTGGTTTTGTAACTCTAGAATCAAACAACAGTTTATATTTCTGCCGAGTAAGACTGCCCAGTCTGACAAACAACATCACGAACATCTGAGGAAGAGCCAATGGCACTGTTTAAAGGTGCCCCTCCTCTACTAATCCAACTGATACAACAACAAATTACCAGAAAAACTGATTACATATTCTTATCGTTTGTGTAGAGAGAAGTCAATAAATACTGTGAATAATTTTTAGGGCCTTAAGAAATGTCTCAGTGGCCTTGCTGTAATCATTGTGCCGAGATTATTTTTAAATGTTATCTGTAATTTCATGGTCTAGTTCAGCTCGCTGTTTGGCTTGATGATTCTCTGTACAGGAGCCACAGATGCTCAGAAGAGTGAGAAATTACAAATAGCACAAGGGTTTCCCAACATTTTAAAGGGAAGAAAAAGTCTAAAAGAGCACTAATCATACACAGATGTGCCAGATTTATTCATCATCTGTCTTGTCTGTTTTCAATTAAACATCTATTTACTACTATTATTGTTGTTTCTTGCTTAATATTGGTATTATTACATTTTACTTGCCAATAAAGCACAGTAAACAATGAAACACTGATAGAGAAAAATAGATATGAAAAGAATGAGTTCTGAGCTCAAGAATAAAGCAGCTCAATATAGTCTCTAAAGACACCAACACCATTCAAACCCATTCGAGCCATGAGCTCACAACAAACGGCTCAAGATTTTCTGTTTGAAAGTGAGCAGAGGGACAGTACTTAAGTCAACAGCCAAAACCAGAACCACTTTTTGATCTGCATCCCAACCCAGCATTGCCCCATGCTAAATAGCACACAATGTGAATCAGTATGATCTTCTAAACAAATGACATCTTTTTAATATCTCAGTTCTTTCTTGAGGAAAGTAACAAGATTGTAAGAATATCTTACCCGAAAATGAAAGTTCTGTCATCATTCACTCACCCTTGCATTGTTTCAAACCCTTATGATGTGGAATGTTAGCTTCAGTCACCATTCACTTTCTTTGCATTTTTTTTCCAGAAAAAAATAAACCGAGAAAATTTCGCCATGCACCCTGATGTAATCATCTGTTGAAAAAAGTCTGATTCTGGAAGTTAAATCCCATTCACTTTTTCCACAGAAGATTTGATTATTAAAGATAGCTTCTAAACCTTCAAAGACAGACGTACCATGAGCTCAGAGGTTAATTGATGGTATAAGCTCCTGTTGAAACTTTAGTTTGCGTTATTTCAACTTCTCAAAAAAACACTTTTAAATTCCTGGTGAAGAACTACAGTACACTCCCCATGATCCACCAATCAGTGAATCCCAGTAAACAGGGCTGGACTGGAGAGCTGGCATACCGGCATTTTCCCTGTGGGCCGACGCACTTTGGGGCTGATCAGGGGCGGAAAGGCCATCGGGAGAACCGAGCGGGCCGGTGGGCCGCGTTATACAGGACGGACCACAAGATGGCGCCGCAATATGCGGAAAAGGACAGCAAACAACCACACGCCACCACATTCCCCACCACCACCCACTCAACAACTTTTGGGCAAGTTGCTAATTAAAATCCCTGGGCCAATTTCTCTACCCAGTCTGGCCCTGCCAGTAAACAAAGTGCGCCAAAAGAGCTCTGCAGTGACCGCCCACTCTCATGATGCACTGTGAATGATGCAATCGAGTCACTCTCCCAACAAAATCAAACCATGTATATATTTGTATATAATCAACAACTTTAAATCAATAGTTTTATATTTTTCCATTGTTTTTAATTCGATTTCATTATTCACAATGCTTCATGGGATTGTAGTTCTTTCCCTCATTAATGACGGTAAGTGCACAGTCTTGTACATTTGTATTTTTGTCCAATTTTCGAATGCTTTTTTGCTTCAAATCAAAGTTTGTAATGTGTTTAGAGGTCAATCGATAGTGGATTTTGCCTATACCAATAACTAAGGTGGTGGGAAAGGCCGATTAATTTGATTGATGGTTTTTTAAATCGATTTATTGAATGTCAATGTCTTTACTGAGGCAGGCAAAGACAAAGAGTCCAAAACAAATAAGTTCCGAATTGCAGTTTTTTGTTTTTTTTCAACCAAAATCCCAATAATAACCAGAAAAATTAAGATTTGGTGCATAATGTGGGACTTTAAAGTATAAGCAAGCCCGAAACATACCAGGGACACTTATATTGAAATGATGAAAAAACTATCTGCAACTAGCAACTTAGATTTTTGCCAACAGATACTTCCAAAAAGCAACTATGATATATCGGTCTTCCTCTAGTTGTGATTCTCCTCGGAGCTGGAACATTTTTTTATTGTAAAAAACCTCTGAAAAATTGTTCTGCTCTTGTTCTGTATTCTTTCCTGATTTTAAACTGACCACCCTTTGCACACCCTCAAAATACATCTAATGCTATCTCATTCAAATGCCCCATTAGAGCTTTCACTAGTGTGTAAGGGCACTAAAAGGAGAAACAAATTAGATTTTAGCTCAAGTTAGACTGCTTTTTTTGGGTTGCGACTCACAAGTTGTGAGACACTGCTCTATATTGATCAGTGTTTGTGTAACTGTGTGCGTGGTAATCTTAGTCCCTGTGTGGTAACTCTCTGCGGGCCATCAGGTTCTAGATTGTTCCGTCTCTCTGAGTGGTTTCAACTGCAGCTTTGTGAAGTCTTCCCCTCTTCAATCTGTGTCCACAGCTGAGACCAGTGCTCACCCCAAACACTCTAACTGCCCCCATTGCCCAAACGCCTGGAACGGCACTTCACAATTGTTTCTCTTCCAGCAGGGGCCCAGAGGGGCCGGCGCGAGACACTTGGTATCCTGCCGTAATCTTTTTTCATATGCTGGCCATGTTTGAGCGCGGTCTCGGGCGAGTCCGACAAAAGAATGGAACTCGTAGATCAGGAGGCTTACAAAACCGCTCATAATCCTGCAGCGGCCCGGGCCAAACCTCCAGACTACCCACAGCATGAGAAAAAGATTTGAGCGGTTCTGCGGGCCGTTTCGTCCTCTAATGGGCCTCACTGTATTAATCACAAAGTGCCACAAACACAGAAGCCATATTTATATGCCACACTGTAGCGATATTCTAAATCTGTTTATTAGATTAGGGTTGGTTTTGAGCTTTTTTTAAATTTTTTGTCAAGCCGAATATACAGAATAACAGTTTGCGGGATGGGTGTTGCTCTGTGATGTCATTCTAAATGTGGACTGACCATTTCAAATCCACTTTAGCAGCTTACTGTCATATGTGTTCATCTCTTGAAGGGCAAACACTCAAACAACTTCAAAAACAAACAACTAAAATAAACTTCGAAACATTAAACCCAACCAGCTCTATCATGCTGTGACTGTTTGACTTTACAGCACACTGGAACTTTCATCCTTTTATAAAATTCACACAATCATGTCAACTCTGGAATAATAATGAATAATTATAACTTTAATTATTAGAAGTATATAAATATGATAAATTATATATATTATAAAAACTACTACTACTAATTATTATTATTATTAAATAATAAAATTAATATACATTTTATTTTCATTTTTGATCAATCTTCAAAAACCTTTAATATGAAACAAAAAAATACTTTATTAAATGTTTTAATTTTTAATAAAGATTTACTTAAATGCTCAAGTTTAGTATTTAGAACCTGTACGCATTTCTGTGTTAATTTGCTCACACACACAAACACACTCACACATACCGTACACACACACACACACACTCACACGTACACACAAACACACACACACACACACACACACACATACACTAACTCACAAACTCGCACACACACATACACTCACTCACTCACAAACTCGCACACACACATACACTCACTCACTCACAAACTCACACACTCATACACACACACATACACTCACTCACTCACTCACTCACTCACAAACTCGCACACACACACACACACACACACACACACTCACTCACTCACAAACTCGCGCACACACACACATACACACACACTCACACACACACATGCACACTCACACACACACACACTCACTCACAAACTCGCACACACACACATACACACACACACATGCACACTCACACACTCACTCACAAACTCGCACACACACATACACTCACTCACTCACAAACTCGCACACACACACACACTCATACACACACACACACACATACACTCACTCACTCACAAACTCATACACACACACACACACACTCATACACACACATGCACACTCACACACACATGCACACACATGCACACACACACTCACTCACTCAAAAACTTGCACACACTCACACATAATCACACACGCACACATACACACACTCACACACACAAACACACACAATCAGAATACAAATAGCATAAACCAACTAACAAGCTTTTCAGACCAACGAGACAACAACTGCACACTTTACAATATGGTTCTTTAAATAAATAAATCAACAATTAAAAAAACGAACCCGTTTCAAATCTGTGGAAATTCATCAGTAAAAACGAAACATAAATACTGAAATATAAAGAGAATGACACATAAATGTGATGTGTTAAGTACTTAGCCCTTTTTATTCATTTATTTAGTCAATTATACACTCTTAAAAAAAATCCTCTGTGGATGTCCATACTGGCAGAGCTAAATTTAAAAATGGTCCTACATCCAAATCTTTGAGTTATCTGTGTATTTGACTTATTTAGACAGAAGTTCAAGTCAAACATGATTTATGAAGTCTAAACTGGTGAGCGTTAAGCTTCCACCTTAAAGAAGAGCGTTGAGAGAAAAACAGCTCCGAAAGTGTCATTAGCTTGCGTGCAGTGGCGGCCCATTTGTGTCCATTTGCATGTGGCATGTCACGCAGCTGAGTGTGTAGACGTGGCGATGTAATGACCGCCTGTCACAACACTCGGAGGGAGGCCTGCTCACAGCGCACACCCAAATCAACCCCTGTCAGTCGGCCGCACACGCCGCGCTGGCAACCTGTAATTCCCCCGCATGTTTCCTTCCTGCTCGCGTGGCTAAATGGCACTCGCCGCGGACTGAATCTGCAAAGTTGTGTTTAATAACACTGAAGAACGAGTGATATCTGCGGCGGGGTGCAGTGATGGCGGCCGCGCGGGGTTAAGAGGGATTTTGTCATGACCGCTCGAGCGTGAGTTAATCTGTTCACTGAAACTCTTCATCTTTTCAGCAAGCGATCGCCAAGGAAACGAAAACAATTAAGGCCTGTGGCAAATTGTTTAAACGTTTGTAGCTCAGCACGGCCCTGTTATCTGGCAACACAATCTCACCGCTATCTGTGTGCGTGCTATGTATACTATTATTAGTATTTGAATGTTACATTACAACAATGAATGTCAACACTTGACCTTGAAGATACTATCATTTGACATCAAAATCATCTAATATTGGATGACATTTAAAAAAAATATAAAACTCTATCAGTCAGATATTGCAATGCAAATGAAGAGCTAAATAAAAGCTAAGAAATAATATATACAGTAAGTAAAATTGATGCTAACACTTTCTATGAAGCCCATATTTATCGTGCATTGTGAAGGCATTATAATGCATTAGTAATGTCTCATAATACACCTGATAAAGTTATAACTTCTCATGAATAATTGTAACCACAATTATAATATATAATAATAGTTACCTCTCTCTCTCTCTCTCTCTCTCTCTCTCTCTATATATATATATATAATAGGTATACTTTAAGTAAAGTGACATAAGCAATGTCTTATAAACATCCATAAGATATATTTAAGTGGTTATAAGACACATGAACAAAATACAAAATAACATGCAATGTAGATTTTGAGATATTACGTGAAACACTTGTAAAGTAACATGGTTAAAATATATCAAAAACTCTGTGTATGTATGTTGATGATATATGTGACCAGTCTTGGGTGTTGTAATGTATTGTATGATACAAGTTCATGGCTGTTTATAAGACAATATTGCTTATGTAACTTTAATCAGGCTAAGAGCACGTATAATATGATCATGTTATAAAGTCTTTTAACTGTTTACACTATACAGCATTTATAACATGAACTTTATTAACTGTGTTAACATTGGCTGTTGCGTGTGTTATAATGCATTAAACTCTAAATAGAACTATGAATTGGGGAAGTGTTATAATGTATTATAACTGTGGTTATAAATATTTATGAGAAGTTATAACTTATTATAAGGTGTATTATGAGACATTATGAATGCAGTATATATATATGTATGTATGTATGTATGTATGTATGTATGTATGTATGTCTGTGTGTGTGTGTGTGTGTGTGTGTGTGTGTGTGTGTGTGTGTGTGTGTGTGTGTGTGTGTGTGGTTGTGTGTGTGTGTTTAAATGCTTTTAAAAGATTAATTGCACTATAATTTAATCAGAGCCTTAATTAAGATGACTGCTACACTGAATTCAGATTTACAGACACATTTTCATTAAATATAACAAAAAATCTAGAAATGCAAACTTGAATTTTTCTAAAAATAAGACTTTAAATGGTGCTTGACTTTTGTGCTGGGACTCAAAATCGTTGCATTTTTCATTTTTTGATGGTTCATTTACAAACGTCTGGACAATCTAATTAACTAGAATGAATACGACTTTTCTACATGTTACATATAAAAAAGATTTTCTCAGGGTTACTCCAGTTGACCTGAACAAAATGTGCCTTTTAATTAAAATGTCAAAATATCTGATATATATATATATATATATATATAAATATATATATATATATATATATATATATAAACTTCTATAGGGTGGGTGTTCTCTGTTTTATTTATTTATTTATTTTTATTTTTGTCAGATAACAACAGAATTGACCTGCAGTCTTTCAGCTTTTACTTATTTAACTTTGATGTGTAATAATAATAATAATAATAATAATAATAATAATTTTACTGTCTCTGGACAGTTACGCCACATGTCATTTTTCTTTTTACTTTTAGCCCCAGAAAAATTAACAAAATGACTTTGAACTCAGATATTGAAAACATTTTCATCATAGAAGAGATGTTTTGAAGTAATTGTTTGGTGACCAAATAATCATTGACACCTTATCTATATTATGTGTGAGTGTGTATATATATATGAAATAAGGGAAGTTAAATCATGCAGTGGAATTGGAACCAGAATCGCTAAATTCCTAACCGTTCCCATTCCTTTTGAGGATGCATGAGTTCAAAATCATAAAACAAATTCTTTGTAAGTGCAAGAAACGTAGTGGAGCTGCAATAAGCGTCCATACATCATTTCTGATTAATGAATTCATTTGAGCTCAACAGCATGATATCAGCAGGAAAGCACATTGATATTCACCAAAACATCAACAAAAAACTGGATTCCTTTGAAATGCCCCCAAAAGACGAAACACAGAAGTTGGCCAAACCTGAGAGAGGAACAGAAGAAATTAGTAGTTGAAGAGTATTTTCACTCTTAATTTGTCATTGATGCATAAATCTTGCTGACAGGCAGTGCCGGCGTAATGGCATCGCGTTGGATGGAAAAGCTGTGTAAACTTGCGCAGTTGCAGAAACTGAAAAACTATATGTTGAACATCACCTTATTTGCATAATTTAGCGAAAGCCAATGAGGCAGCACCGAGAGCGCGTGTGGCGGCTGTAAGTGTTTTGGGGTGGGGGGGTGGGGGGGGGTAAATGGGTCGCCTATGGGGATTTCTGCGCTCCGTAGGGGTGGGAAATGAGGAATATTTTTCAAACAGCAGGGGGAAAGGTTTTAAAAGCAGAAACACATGCAGAGATAAAGATGTTAATGCCATGGGGTGCAATGCAGGAAAACTCTTAGCATTGAGAGACAGAGTGAAAAATATAAACTAGGCTGCGTAATTTCGGCATTAAGAGGTCATAATCATGTTTCACTTGTGATATTAAAAGAGAAACGCACATCTTCTCGTGAGAGAACTCCAAAGATAAATAAAAAACAAATAATCATCAGGTAGGACCGGCTAATGGACTGCAGGAATGCGTTACGGCGAGATCATCGCCGCTGTATGTGTGTGTAAACACTGCAGTCATGTGTGTGTGCAAAGGAAGAGTGCTTTTGTCGAGACCCCGGCTAGTCAGATGCACACACACCTCTTGCAAGCAAACATACACACACCTCACGCTGAATGCAGAACAGATGCGTGTGTGTTTCTTTTATTGATGTTTGGACTGACTCTGCCCCGCGCTGACTCAAACACATTTGAGATTCATGCGCGAGAGCTGGCGTTCATGGAAGACTTGCACTGTTGTTTTGGAGCGGTGTCATAAACTATTGCGATTCTAAGAGAAAGCAAGCCAAGTAAGTAGAGGGTCTTTGCGATGACTTTTTTTTGGCACATCAGCCGATGGCGAGTCAATTGAGAAAATTTACAGGCCATTAATCATTTCTTACAGGCCATTAAACGAGTCTTTTGCATTGTTTTAATTAAAATATATATTTTTATGGTATTATTTTTGCCACTCGCAGCATCGTATACGAGATGAGTCAGCCTCCGACTCTTAGTGAAACTGAACCTGTCCTCGTTTCTTTTTTTTCTTTTGATGGTGAGGAATGTTCCACGTATGTGTTGCCAAACAGTTTTGCAGAAATACGAAAAAAACGTTGGGCATCCTAGATAACTTCCACCTTGGACAGGAAGAGGATTCATTTTCTGGAATAGTTTTGCGTTCCCTCAAAAACATTTTTGCGTTTGTGTCAGGGCTGGACTGGGAAGAGAAATCAGCCGGGGTGTTCGCTGTTCTTTTCTGCATATTGCAGTGGTGTTTTGTGGTCGGTTTTACATAACGCGTGGCTCATTTTAGCTTATCTCGGTCCATTCGGCCCGTTTCACGGCCGACCCACCGGCCCACTAGGTTCTCCCGATGGCCACTCCGCCCCGATCGGCCCCAAAATGCATCGGCCCACCTGCCCGCTTGGTTCTTCCCATGGCCAGTCCTACCCTGATCGGCCCCAAAATGCATCGGCCCACTTGCCCGCTTGGTTGCAATCTTGGTTGCAATCTTATGTTCTCTCTCAATAGCTTTTAATTTCCTTGAAATACTTTGCATTCCCTCGCAATACATTTTACGTTCTCTCATAATAGCTTTGCGTTCCCTTACAAAAAGTTCAAATTGTTTGCATGCCCTCGCAAAACATTTTATGGTCTCTGGCAATAGTTTTGCGTTCCTTCCAAAATGTGCCATTCTCTCGTAATAAGTTGTGTGTTATTTTGCAATAATTTGCATTCCCTCACAATAGTTTTGCATTCCATCCTGTAGTAAAACTAACCATGTTTTTTGCCAGAACTATTATGATTATTATGAATAGTCTTGGTTTTGCTGTATTATTACTGTGGATTTATTAGAGGCCAAGCACTGAAGCTGCTATGGCACCTTGTGTATCCATTAATGTTATTATTCTTTTCCCCAGTGGGAGTCTATGGCATCCCATAGAACCGTAAATAGGAAAATTAGTACATTTGGCACACTGATAAAGGTGGGCATCAATAGCCACAAGTCAAATTTTGGGGTCTCTGGGCTAAACTCTATGGCGCCACCACCAGTTCAAACATCCACTTTTCTTTTGTGGATATAGTTTGAACCCACTGACCTGAAACCTGAGAGGTTTGTAGACAGCGCCACCTATATTTCAAAATATAACCCACACTTTTATCTCACACTAACCTAGGCAAGTCACTTTGCATTTGAAATATACATCATAGCCAATCTTTGTGTTTTATGGGTTCTGTAGGACAAATAGGCAATTTAGGGGGCTTGGCCCCGCAATGGATGCTTGCAGCTATATTTACAAAAATGATTGTTAAAATATGATTGCTGTATATTGTAAATTATGTGGTTATGGTTTTACTGCAAATAACAAACTTCAACAATGGTTACTGCAGTAAAACTACGTTTAACTTTTGTAAGGGATGGATGAAGGTATTGCAAGGCAACACAAAAACATTTTGAGGAAATGCAATGGAACGCAAAACATTTTTAACTATTGCAAAGGAAAATAAAACTGTTTCAGAAAATAAATTCCCTTCCTGTCCTATAAGGGATACCATAAACTTCTGATGCCAAAATGTAGAAGTTGCGACAAATGTTTTCCTTAGTAAACTGTTTGTATATCTTTGATTCACTCATGTCACTCGAGGGTCAGGTTATTATTCTTACAATTCAACTAAAAACTTGTAATGCTGCAGTTCCTAATAAAGTAACCGGCCAAATGAACATCATTTATTTACTCGCCAAAGTCCATTTCTACTGGCATTTCACTCTTGCCGAGTGTTACATTTGGTCCCCGAGTAAAATAATGGGACAAACAAACAGTAACATTTGAATATCACAAATTCCAAAAGAGGAGAATAGAATGAGAGAAAGTAACAGACATAGAAAGAAAGAATGAAAGAAAGAAAGAAAGAAAGAAAGAAAGAAAGCAAAATAGTTGAAGAGTATCTGTGGTGGCATTTGGACAGTTCTACAAAGCTGCTTAAAGCCTCTTCAGAGCAGCACAAAGATTAGAGCAGAAATGTGTGTGTGAGAGACAGATAGAGAGAACGAGAGAGAGAGATACTGATGGAGAGAAAGAGAGAGAGAGAGAGGGTGGAGAGCCCAGAGAAGTCTTGGCATTCATTCATCTTTTGAAAGCCAAATACACACATTACACTGAGGAGCAGTCGTCCTTCAGTTAAAGAAAATACAATGAAGGACACGACTCGTTCACTCATACACACCTTACATTAATACGTCTGGGCTCGTTGTGGTGTTTTGTCATCATGTTCAGAGCTGTTTGGGTGAGGACGCAAAGTGCTCTGAGATTTCTTTGTTAGAAAATCAGTTACTGAACTCAAATGAAAGGAAAATGTATAAAATGAAAGGACAAATTCACCCAAAATGAAAATTCTGTCATAATGTAACTCTTGTGTCATTCCAAACTCTTATGACTCACTTTCCTCTGTTTAACTCTTTTCACAATCGGAATCTGGTTTCCATCAGCTGCAGCATCATACAGTATACTCTATTTGCATTAGACACTTAAAGTGGTCATTATTCTACATCCAGACAGCAGTAAATAAATAAGCGACAGGGTTACATCAATGCTCAACATTTAAACTTTGCTATTATAACCTGGAAAACACTCAAATAAATGTGTTTAAATTACACTCTCTCTCCGTGCTGATATTCGGAGAGAGAAGTTTCTTGGCCACATGGAGGCACTGCCTATTTTTGATTAATTTATTTGAATATATATATATATATATATATATTGTTTGACGTTGAAGGGGTGAGGAGGCATTTTGTCAATTCTTAAGTGTCTGACAAGTTGAATAAAGTTTAGCTTGGAGGAAGCACAAGGACATCGAGGAAAGAGCCAAAGAGAGAGAGAGTGATTTGAGTGACATTGCTGCTGACCTCATGACCTTGACGTCTCCCGGAGGGTCACAGTCCCTCAAATCGGGAAAAATGGCATAGCGCAAGAGGTTTTACAGTGACAGGAGGTCATCATCTGACCTCAGCGCTCTCTGGAGCTGTCAAACGACCAGAAGCACTCTCCATTTAGTCAAACAGCGAATAAAACAAATGAAAAGGGAGTCTTTTAAAGACAGGAGCGGTTTGAGAGGACAGAAAGGAAGGACTGCTTTACTTTTCTACGTTCGTTCAGAGCCTTTGCCCAAATGAGCTGATTGCTGTCAGAAAGAGACAGGAACATTTTGGTCATCACAAATAAAATATTGTATATCCTTGTTCCAAGTGAACCCCTGGAAAACCTGGCAATATCAGGGAATTTTAAGGCATGGCAGTTTAAGCTGAAGTGTGTAACTTTTTCAGTGTTAAAAAACTTTCTCCTATCCCAACTTCTTTTGCAGAGACCACTCTAAGTAACCATTCATATTTTGATTTCCTTGAAAACTGTAAAAACTGTCTCTCGTTGGCACTATTATATATTTGGACAGTGATATCCCATATATGATAGTGTGGTGCTGAAGATATAGCTGAAGATGTATTGTGATGGTACTGTGATGGTGATAATATTGAGATGGTTCTGTTGTTGTATCATGGTTATGTTATGGTATGGTGATCATTTGGTGCAGTAATTGTGTTATGGTGATAGTAGTGTGATTGTTCTGTGATTGTGTGATGTTTATATGATAGTGTGGTGATGTATCGTGATGGTACTGTGACTGTTTGATTGTTATAATATTGAGATGGTACTGTTATTTTATCATGGTTATGTAATGGTGTGGTTATCATATTGTTGAATTGTGGTGGTACTGTGTATGATGGTCTTGTGAAAGTGTGGTTTTGAGGATGTAACTGTATTGTGAAGGTACTATGAGTGTATGATGGTCTGGTGGTTATGTGGTTGTGTTGTGATTTGTACTGTGATTGTGTGTTGGTCATATGATAGAGATATATCTTTTTTTATTTTTTAGATTTTAATACTGTGATATTTTATGATGGTGATAATATTGAGATGGTACTGTTATTGTACCATGGTGATATGATGGTGTGGAGATGATGTGGTTGAATTGTGATGGTACTGTTATTGTGTGATGGTGAAAGTATAGTGATGGTAATGTGACTGTGTGATGGTTTGGTGATGATGTGGTTGTTTTGTGATTTGTACTGTGATTGTGTGATGTCATGTGATAGTGTAGTGATGAAGATGAATTTTGATGGAACTGCTATTTTGTGATGGTGACACTATTGAGATGGTACTGTTATTGTACCATGGTGATATGATGGTGTGGTGATGATGTGGTTGAAATGTGATGGTATTGTTATTGTGTGATGGTGAAAGTATAGTGATGGTAATGTGACTGTGTGATGGGGACAATATTGAGATGGTACAGTTATTGTATCACAATGTTGTGATGGTGTGGTGATTATGTAGATGTATTGTGATGGTACTGATATTTTGTGATTGTGATACTATTGTGATGGTACTGTGATTGTGTGGTAATGATGTGGTGGGATTGTGATGGTTCTGTTTATGATAGTTAAGTGAAAGCGTAGTGATGAAGTTGTAGTTGTATTGTGATGGTACTGTTTTTGTGTGATGGTGATACTATTGTGATGGTACTGTAATTGTGTGATGGTGTGATTGGATTGTGATGGTACTGTTATCTTGTGGTGGTGATACTATTGTGATTGTATGCCGCTGCACTGTCTCTTAGTGTGTCTATTGTCCTGTTCATTGTTAGTAATTTACTGTACTGTCCCGTACTTTTTGCATACGTTTGCACGTGCACTTTATATAGGTATGTTATTTAGTCTGTGTAGTCTCATGTGGTTCTGTGTTTGTCTTATGTTGTTTTATGTAGCACCATGGTCCTGGAGGAACGTTGTCTCATTTCACTGTGTACTGTACTAACTGTATATGGTTGAAATGAAAATAAAAACCACTTGACTTGACTTGACTATGATTGTGTGATGGTGTGGTGATGATGTGGTTGTATAGTGATGGTACTGTGATTCTGTGATGGTGTTGTGATGGAGTGGTGATGATGTGGTTGGGTTGTGATAGTCCTGTGTATGATGATGATCATGTGAAAGTGTGGTATTGATGATTTAGTTGTATTGTTATGATACTGTTATTGTGTGGCGGTGATACTTATGTGATGGTACTTTGTGAGATGGTGTGGTGATGACATAGTTGTATAGAGATAGTAATGTGATTGTGTGATGGTGTGGTGATGATGTAATTGTGTTGTGATGGTACTGAGATTGTGTGATGTCTGGTAATGATGTGGTTGGGTTGTGATCATCCTGTGCATGATGGTCTTTTGTAGATAAAAACTTGCTCGCAATCCATAGTGATGTCCGATTTGTCAGTGAGTCATCCTTTTGAGTCAATTAATAGTCTAAATGGTTCACAAATCAAGTTCATTATATAAATTATCATCTGTAAAATGGTCTGAATCAAAATGATTAAAGTATCAAGTCAAGGAAATTGATAACATCTCAAAAGTCAAGATAAATACTACAGAGAAGATATATTTATTCAAGTTTACCTTTGAATATATAAAATAATATTTCACCAGCTATTGCTCTATTATAGAGAATAACATGTTTGCTAGCCACAGTGATATCCCATTTGTCTGGGAACTGTCCTTTTGAGTCACTGTTTTTCAATTAGTTGAAACAGTTTACAATATTTTTAAACATCTGTGTCCAATAATCACAATTGCCTGGACAAGTTATGGAAATTCAAAAAGGGTGGGAACCTTGACCTTTATATATTCTGTTTTAAAAGCTGGTTTTAAATGCTTATGGGGTGTTAGTGTGCAAAAGGCTTTTGAGATAGCTAACCAGCTTTACCACAAAATCCATAATAGTAGACCCGCTTCACCAGCAAGTTTTACTAGAGAATGAAATAGTTATAAAGTTGGTCCACCAGCACAAACCAGCCAAGACCAACATGGCATGTAGGGAGTTGCATGCTGGTTAAGCTTGTCTTTTCAGTAGGGATGCATTTTTTTGACCTTGTCTAATTTTGATGATGGTTTTTAAAGGATGAAATCATGTTACACAACCTGTCCATGTGGACATTTGTCTAGTTTGTAGAGTTTGATTCAAAGGCCGTAAAACCTTTGACATCAACAGCAACAAAGAAGGGAAGTGTTTTCTCCTCCCTTTTTTGGCTATCTTAATTCTACAGGTTTTTCTGCATAGCTACAGTGTTATTTGCATTAAGCATTGTTTTTTCCCTGCTGTCCATGATCCGATCAGAACAGAGCCACCAGTGGAGAAGCACTGCCGCTGATGAAGAGGGCAGAACAGCGATAGTTCAAGTGCCTCTCTGCTGTTTAATCAGAGTCTCTTTCCTAAATGCATTCTGGGAGGAACAACAACAGCGCCCATATCTCGCCTCACAGCAGGTATCGCTGTGCCACGGCAACAAATACCTCCGCCTGACGCGCTTTCGCGATCCCCATCTGCTCTCCCAGGTGCTGTTTAGATTCCAGACCCCCGGGGGATAAACAACAAACTTTTATGCTCTTTTGTAACACAGCAAAACAGTCAGTGATCTCTGTCAGTACCACATGTCACATATAAAATACATCACAATAATGTAGTAGACAGCATATCGCTCACTCGTTTCTGTTGTTGTCTTCAGAGCTTCAGCATTTTTTGCAGAATGTCTGTGTGAACAATCTTTGCTGTGTTTTCCTCTGGGTTTTTAAACAAACACCTTGATTTTCATAAAGAGAGTTGAATGATCAGGTTTGTGGTCTTCTGTAATAAATCAATGTACCTGTATTATTCTTCCCAGCTGGAAGATGAATTGCTTGTTTTATAAAAGATGACTTCTCAAACAGCGTGACAATTACCTGTGTGATTCTCATTATGAAGCGGACAGCAGACACCTCGCACGGTCACGCATGACGGCACAGAGACGCCCATTACACATTAATCATGAGGCCCATCCATACTGCTCCTCCCCCCAAGTTACACAAGTACTCACCCTCACTTTTCTGTCTGTCCGCCAATCAAATCTAATAAACATGTCTGTCTATCTGTCCGATGTTTTACAGTTATATTACGTAATTCCCAAACAAACAACAGTTTTCAGACAGGTTTCCCCAAACACACCTCTTTCCAAACAGATGGTCCTGCTCCAAACGCACCAATTATTAAGGTGTCATGTGGTAAATGGAACAAAGTCACTGTCCAAATGTCTATGCACATTTATGCTTCTTTTACCAGTATTTACAGGATGGTTATTTATTTTATTTAATTACGGTAAATACGGTAAATCTTACAGTGTGTTTAAGGAATACGGACAACTCCTCCATACACACCATAATCTACACAATCATAATTTTCTCTTTGTTCACAGAAGGAAACAGGAAAACTGGAGACTCTGGAGTGGCTCAGAGAACCAAGGCAGGATCTTTATGCACTAAAATAATAAACAAAAGATTTCTCTCAATTCAAAATGACATTGAACTTTATTACATTTACTTCCTATCAGAGAAGACACAAAGTTTAAAGTGCAGTTTTTCCACTTTCCCGTTACAGATGTGAGTGACTGTAAGAGACAGAGAGATGGACAGATGGATATATGGATGTCACAGATATAATCACATGTGATAGACATCAGCGCTTTGAGTTGAGAGAGTCAGAGAGTGATCTGCTTATTCCATTTCTGATGTGCTCTACAGACATAAGGAAAAATCATATTTGGCTCTCAAGAAACGTAATATGCAGCACTTAAGATGGACAACATATTCATTTATTATCACAAATCAATCTCCCAGGCTTCCGTCTGATACAATACACAGGAATCACCACAGGCACCAAACCCTTTTCACTTAAAAGATTTGCTTTTAAGATGTACTTCATTTTTATAGGGATAAATGGAGAAAAGAATGGGCAAGAAAAGATAAAAAATAGGAACTAAAAATGGTTTCCTGTCAGATATATAGCAGCTTATTCCTTGTGATTTCCAGTAAAACCTCCTGAGAAATAACAGAATAGAAACTCAAAGAGAGGGGTCAAATGTGTTGAATGTGACCTTATTTCTGTCATTTTCTTTGAGTTGGCATTGTGATGATGTGATGGTGTAATAATGGTGGGATGTGTGGTGATGATGTGGATGTGTTGTGATACTGTGCTGTGATTGTGTGGTTGTGTTGTGATGCTACTGTGACTGTATGATGGTGATAATATTTAGATGGTACAGTTATTGAATGATGGTGATGTGATGTTGTGGAGATTATGTGGTGATGTGATGGCACTGTGATTCTGTGATGGTAATGATATAATGTGTTAATGATGATGTAGATGTATTATGATGGTACTGTGACTATATGATGGTGATAATATCGAGATGGTACTGTTATTGTATGATGTGATGTCATGGTGTGGTGATGGTGTAGTTGTTTTGTGATGGTACTGTGACTGAGATGTTCATTTGATAGTGAGGTAATGAAGATGTAGATGTATTGTGATGGTACTGTGACTGTACGATGGTGGTAGTATTGAGATTGTACTGTTAATGTATGATGGTAACTTCTGGAATTTAATCAAGGATGGACTTCAAAGACACTGGTCACTAATCTTGCAGTTCAAACACAATCACTGTCTAAATACTGACCCTTAGCACTTAATAAGTTTAATCATTTTTTTAAATTATGTTTTTTTTTAACTATAAAAAAATTCTTATTTACATTATTCATGATGTTAGCCAGAGGGGAACTGGCCCCCACAGTGAGTCTGGTTTCTCCCAAGGTTATTTTTCTCCATTAACCATCATCTTTGGAGTTTTGTGTTCCTTGCCACAGTCGCCTTCGGCTTGCTCACTGGGGTTAATACAAATTATTATTTAATTCTTTTTAAACACTATAAAGAATCATATCTTATCTAATTCCACAACAAGGCTCCAAACAAAAAAATCAATTAAGTAGCCATTGGCTCCTATAGGGGGAAAAACAGGCACCAAATTTTTTCATTTTTAACTCCTTACATTCCTTTTCGTCCCACAGCTCACATGCAAGAAAAACTGCACGTGCTAACAGTGTAGTCTGTGGAGCATTCTTCGCAATTATGTGATCACGTGCATTTTTTATGCTTGTTACTGTCACCGTGTTTTCTCACAGTCCCTTTTTTGAAATGGTTAGTTCCTGCAATGAACTCCGTTTTCCCCGCTATTTCTTTTGATATAAACTTTTGTAATGTATATCGGGAAATGTAATGCAAATTTTAAAATCAAAGGGAGTAAATTTTTACTGTCGCAAATGGCGACCTTGACAGAAATTATACTCGCAAATAAATTTATTTGGTCATAAATGCGACCATTTTTAGTCGCAGTTTGGAGCCCTGCACAAGGATGATGATTTATTGACTTTATAGACATTACATTTTTATCGTCTGTTAATGCTGAACTTCTGTAAAGCTGCTTTGAAATGATGTGTGTTGTGAAAGGCGCTATACAAATAAAATTGACTTGACTTGACATGGTGATGTCATGGTGTGGAGATTATGTTGTTAGGTTGTGATAGTACTGTGATTTAATGTGACAGTTTGGTAATGAAGATGTAGATGCATTGTGATGGTACTGTGACTGTGATGGTGATGATGTGGTTGTGTTGTGATGCTACTGTGACTGTATGATGGTGATAACATTTAGATGGTACAGTTATTGAATGATGGTGATGTGATGTTGTGGAGATTATGTGGTGATGTGATGGCACTGTGATTCTGTGAAGGTCATGTTATAATGTGTTAATGAAGATGTAGATGTATTATGATGGTACTGTGACTATATGATGGTGATAATATCGAGATGGTACTGTTATTGTATGATGTGATGTGATGGTGTGGTGATGGTGTAGGTGTGTTGTGATGGTACTGTGACTGTACAATGGTGATAGTATTGAGATGGTACTGTTAATATATGATGGTGATGTCATGGTGTGGAGATGATGTTGTTAGGTTGTGATGGTCAAGTGACAGTTTGGTAATGAAGATGTAGATGTATTGATGGTGCTGTGACTATATGATGGAGATAATATCGAGATGGTACTGTTATTGTATGATGTGATGTGATGATGTGGTGATGGTGTAGGTGTGTTGTGATGGTACTGTGACTGTACAATGGTGATAGTATTGAGATGGTACTGTTAATATATGATGGTGATGTCATGGTGTGGAGATGATGTTGTTAGGTTGTGATGGTCAAGTGACAGTTTGGTAATGAAGATGTAGATGTATTGATGGTGCTGTGACTAAACGATGGTGATAATATTGAGATGGCACTGTTATTGTTTGATGGTGATGTGGTGATTGTGGTGGTGATGATGATGATGTAGTAGTATTGTGATGGTACTGTGAGTGTGTGATGGTGTGGTAATGATATAGTTGTGTTGTGATGGTACAGAAACTGTTTGATGTCGATAATATTGAGATGGTACTGTTATTGTATGATGGTGATGTGATGGTGTGGTGATGATGTGGTTATGTTGTGATGGTTCTAAAGATGTAGATTTATTTAAATGGTACTGTAACTGTTTGATGGTAATAATATTGAGATGGTACTGTTATTGTATGATGGTGATGTGATGGTTTGGTGATGATGTGGTTATGTTGTGATGGTACTGTGTATGATGATATAGTGTGGTGTTGATGATGATGTAGTTGGATTGTTATCGTACTGGTTTTTTGTGATGGTGTGGTAATGATATAGTTCTATTGTCATGTGATAGTGTGGTGATGATAAATATGTTGTTTTATTGTGATGGTACAGAGATTGCATGATGGCGATGTTTTGGTGTGATGAGTTGATAGTGTGGTGGTATTGTAATGGTGTGATTTTCACATGATGTCTGTTGGTGATTATTTGATTATATATTTTGAGTTTATGTGGAGATGGCGTTGCGATGGTATTACGATGTGATTGCATTTGATAGTGCTGTGATGCTGTTGTAATGGAACTGTGATTATGTTAGTTTGTTATGATGGTCTAATGATGTTGTCGTAGTTTACTGACATCTGGAGCCACAGAATGTTGAAAATGAAGATTATTTAAATTAATTATTAACTAAAAAGTGGAAGACAGAGATTGTGAGTGCTGTGAGGTGTGCATGTGTGTCTGTCAAGATGATGTTATGTAGTTGTAATTCTCAGGAGATGGTGTGATGCTCATGAAACACAGTGCAAATCCATCAGGAGACCTGCAAATGGAGTCTTACATATTTAAAACTGAGGACTCTTATTTCTTCATGACACTACACAATATATCCCAGCCTAGCTCGCCGAGTCTGCCCCTTATATACCTATAATAATCAGCAATTGAATTAAGGAATAAACAAACAAATAATGGTTATATAAAAAGTGGAAGGTCTTTGATTTATTGGTGGTGAGACATAACACAGAAGCAAAGAGTTTCTGTACACACACACACACACACACACACACACACACACGAGTCAGTAAAGCACTCATAAGGAATCAGACTTGCGTGAGGTTGGATGCATTTGGATTTGCTTGCATGACAACAGAACAAAACAGCAGACTTAGCTGGAAGGAAGAAAACTGACACACACACACACACACACACATGAACACAGAGCAGATGGTTCACTTGTGTTTTAGTAACAGTGGCCTTACAAATGCATTAGACTATATGTTGTCTTTAGGAAAATGCCATCAGGAAGAGAAAGCAGTAATTAAGTGTGTTCTCGTACTCACTCAGAGGTTATTTGACAGATTTAATTGTTTTAAATTGTTAAAATAATACTTGTTCCTCTTTGCTTTGATGGGTAAGTATTGTGTGTGAATGAAAGCCGCGACTCCAGTTCATTTAGAGAAACACACAGTTGTGTTTTTGAGTTCTGTGGGGAGAAAATTCATTTAACTGCAGCGAATAAAAGCACAGCAGGAAGTAACTCATCCACATTCACTCTGCAGAACATAGAATGCAGAAAAAAACCATTGACATATCTTTGCTATGACACAATGAACATCTATTCAGACAGTATTTCGAATATTCTCTAAAAAGTGCTGTTAGTTGTTACACGGGATCATAAATGGATTTGTGTGTGTGACTTTATTTAGTATACTTGAGGGACAAAGCTGTCTTCAGAAGTGAGCTTAATCTGACAAAACCTCACTTTGGGGACATCCTCAAGGGTAAAAAAAATCTGAAATTATTCATATGTAAGTAAATGGATATAAGTAAATATTTATAATACAGTTTCTGTTAAGGTTAAAGGAAGATTGATACGAGAAGAATAGAAGTCATGTGTGTGTGACAGGTTTTGTTTACATTCTGGGGATGAAATGTACAACTGATACATAAGTAAAATTAAATAATGTTTTTATTGTTAGTACAAACAGGAAATAATTATATAAATGATGTATCTGAATATATAATTGTAAATCTGAATATATAGTATACTGTATATTTAAATATACCTATACACACATATAATATATATATATATTATTATTATTATTATTATAGGGCTGTCTATCGATTAAACATTTTCATCAAATTAATTATTTGGTGTGCCGATTTAATCATATATTAAATATTTGCTCAAATAACAATAATTCAATATATGATGAAATAATAATAAATATTTATATTTAAATAATTACAAATAATATATATATATTATTGAGAAAATAGGTGGTACTCCAAGCTTGAATTGCTCAGGAATCTTCCTTAATACGGTTAATTTTGTTTTATTTAGATATTTTTTATATATTTAATCGCAACTGAATTAACATGTTAAATATACAGCGCTAATATATACTGTGTATATATATACACATATATTGAATACTTGTAAATCTGAATATATAGTTCATCTATATTTATATAGTAATTATAAATCCTGAAGTTGTAGGTATATGTATGAATTAATAGCTGTAAATCTGAATATATACATTTGAAAATATTGTTATAAATACAAATAAATAGTGAATATATATACTGCAGATTGCATACAAATTTGACCCCAGAAGTGAGCTAAATATGACAAAACCTCACTTTTGGGACATATTGGGATGTTTTCATTAAGAAAACAAAGAAAAAAAAAATTTAATTGAATAATAATAATAATAATAGTCATTTTTATTCTAAAAATGCATATACAATTTTAATGGTTTATGGTGTGGGTTAGGGATAGTCTATAGTAATTATAATTAGCTAATTAGCAGATATATATATATATATATATATTAGGGCTGTCGATTTAATGCATTAATTCAGTGTGATTAATTTGACAAAAAATAACACGTTAAAAAAATGTACGCAATTAATTGCACTGCCCACGTACCATAATAAGGAAGATTCCTGAGAAATGCTTGTAGTACCACCTGTTTACTCCAGGGGGCAGTAAGTGAAACTTCAGCTGTATCAGCAACACACAGTTTATACAGTGAAGAAACACTTCAGTAGATGTTCTTAAAACACTTGAAGGAGCGCAAATGTGATCTAAGGGATCTCAAGATGTGTTTAAAGATTGAGTATTAAACTATATTTAACTTGACATAGTGACCTAAACATTTAATGTTTATGACGCAACACACCCGAGACGCTACACAAGCATGTCTGATACTGGATTGAGATGGTGCAAAATTTGGAAATTACCCATAAATATTTAATCACGAATAAAATCAAAGAAATGTCCTTCAAACTTATTTATAAGCACTACCTCACTCATTATTTTCTTGTAGAGCGTTTTAATTGTGATGTCGATATATTCTGCACATTTTGTGGTCTGCAGGTGGAAACATTTTTTCATTTATTTTGGAGTTGTCCCGACTCGACTTGTTTTTGCTCTGATTTCTGCAAGATTGTTAGAGATCATATTATTCCCAGCTTTCAACTTTGTTTTGAAAATGTTTTATTCTGTTTTTTTTTAGCTATGACACGTCTCTTCATAAGGAATATTATTTGATTAATGTTCTGCTTTTGTTGGCAAAGTTTAATATTCATAAATGTAAGTATGGTGGTTATAAACCATTAATTTTAATTTTTAATTCAGAGGTTCAGCAACACCTAAGAACCATTTCCAATTTGAGTAAAAAGAAAGCTGTAGTGTATTGAAATATGTAAACAATTTGATATTTTTATTAAACTGTTTATTTATTTATTTTCCTTTTTGTTGTTGTTTGTTTTAATATACCTCTTGGCTCTAGATGTAAAAGTTTTGTAAGCATTAATAAAATTATTATAATTTTTTTAATATATATATATATATATATATATATATATATAAATTACATTTTACAAATTAAAAAAATATATTTTTATAAGCTCTCCCGACTGAAAACTCTAGTTTTCACTACTCATAGTTCACCCCAAAATGAAAATTCTGTAATCATATACTCATCCTCGTGTAGTTGCAAACCTGTTTTTTTTCTTCTTCCGTGGAACACAAAAAGAGATGTTAGGCAGTATGTTTGTCTCAGTCACCATTCACATTCATTGTATTTTTTTTCCACACAATGAAAGCAAATGGTGACTGTGGCTGTCAGTCCCTAACGATCTGCCAAACATCTCCTTTTGCGTTCAACGGAAGACAGAAAGTCGTAGAGTTTTGTAAAGACACGAGGGTGAGTAAATAATGACAGATTTTATGTTTATTCAGCGTACTCTCAAACACAACTTCAGGGCTTTAACTACACACACATGCTTGAACACATTAATGTTTATGATGTCACACTCAACTCGTTGATCTTATATGACAAGGAAAACAGTGTGTAAATGCAATAGATACATCTCAGCGTTAAGTCCTCAGCAGTGTGGATTTAATTCAGCGTTCGGAAAAGTCGCGCACTCAAGCGTTTTTCTCCGAGATTGATAAATGGTGGGATCTGAACGTAGTGTTTGAGGGGAATGCAGATATTAAAAATTTGGTCAAGAATCTAATTAGCCGGCAGTAATTAAACAGTCTAGCTGAGGGTCATTAATCTCTTGTGTGGACCTTTGATGTTGTGCATACTGTCCCACCATCATTAATAAAATTCATAATGCGTTTCTTTGTGCCAGTTTATCATTGTTGTGTGTTTTTGTAAGAGCACAGTGCAAGTGTCAACACACATCGCACCAGTTCTCCCCACCTCATTTACTCTCCGCCCAATAACTACCCCACACACAACCTTTGTACGTGTGTGTGTGTGTGTGTGTGTGTGTGTGTGCACGGCCTGTCAGCAAATGCATGAAGTGAAAACACAATGTTGTGTGGCCATTGTGTCCCAGTAATTACATTTCGTACAATCAAGTCTATCGCAAATCAGTCATGCTGTAAATAATACCAAGACGTGCATGTGTCAGCGTGTGTGTGCAAAGTAATTTCTTTCATCATCATCCTCATGTGCTGATCTGAATAGCACCATTTTTACCTTCACTTCACACTTTTAATGGTAACATTAATGTGGTATGTGTGTGTGTGTGTGTGTGTGTGTGTGTGTGTGCATGAGTGAAGGTTGCATTAATTTACTGTTATCTTAATGAGCTGTGCTGTAATGTCTACATGCACCGGTGTAAGTGCTCAATGGAAGAGATACTGTACAGTAGAGAGAGAGTTGGACACCAGACACTGATATGTCTGAGAGCTTAATGGTGGGTTTAATATATTACACCCTGGATTAAGGTTTAATTGTCATGTTTAACACTACACATTAAAATCACTAGTCATTAGTTACTGAAAATTCATCAATGTGCCTCTGTGTAAAATGGTTCCTGGGTCATTTCTAGAACACAGTACATATGTCCCCTCCATACATTGGGGAAAATATTAATTATAACGATTAAGTAAACTTAAGGGTTAATTTAAAATAATTTGACCGCTTGCCATTTTCGTCATGTTCCTGGGTGCAATGCATAATTCCGTGAACGTTTAATGGAGGAATTTTACCAGGGCCGTAAATGCATTGGACACTGAAATACCACCTAATATATCAATGGTTATTTAACGTTACTAACTCTAAATCGTTACATTATTTTAACCAGTTACAGTAAGACTGGTGTTTATTTACTTAAAGAAATATTTCACAACTCGCTTTTGGCGCCCCTCCGTGGACATTTCACCCAGGGAATGGAGCTCACACGTAACTATACGGCCAACAACACTTTCCGCTTTGGCCACTGGGGGGCAGTGTTTCGAATTTCTATAATGGCTAATTCTTATATAACCTATAGTAATTACCTAATATAATAGGTACTATATTACCTGTTACAACACAAATTTTGAAAAAGTTCAAACAGTACGAAAAATGCAAATAAAAACGTCTAGGTTACGTATGTAACCTCCGTTCCCTGATGGAGGTAGCGAGATGTTGTGTTGAAGAAGCGACACTAGGGGTCTCTCTTGAGCGCCGAATATGCCTATGATCTATGAAAAAGGCCAATGAGAAGTTGGCAGATAGTATTTGCATACCCCGCTCCCAGACATACGGGTATAAAAGCAGGGAAATACGTCGAGTTCAATCAGGATTTTTCTGAGGAGCCGGAAATGGTCCGGCCACAACAGTGGCTCGGCTCAGCGACGTGGCTGGGAGGACACAACATAATTTCCTCCATCAGGGAATGGAGGTTACATACGTAATCTAGACGTTCCCCGTCTTTCGCTCACTTTGACGTTGTGTCGAAGAAGCGAAACTAGGGGTCCAATTGAAATCACGCCATTCGCTGAGCCGTGTACGTGTACTGTTGACAAAGGAGCGGGCAGGTATTCTACGTGCAAAGGCGACCAGCTGTGTCAGACTGCACATACCCTTCCCCAATGCCCCAAAAAAGTCATTGGAATCAAGAACAAGGTGACGGGCCGAGCCTGGCTGGGCCTCTTTTCTCTCTATGACCACACCTGCCCAGAAGGGGGAGGTAAGAGTAGCGAATACATCACATGGGTTCTTAGGCGACATGTGGAAAGTGGTGCAGTGGTAGATCCAGCCTCAAGGAAGGGGGAGTTGCTACAACATGGCGACCGGAGGGCAGCTGGGACTGCCTAAGGGAGACACAGGTCCACTTCGTAAGGGGACCGTACCGTGGAAAATACACACAGGGGGGTCCATGTAGCAGTCCTGACCTGTGGAGCACCTTTTCCAGTACAGGGTAGATCAAGTACCCGCAGTGGATTGGGTCGGCGAGTTCCTCCTTTAAGGCGGGTGCCAGCGAGTCTGGGCTAATCCTCGACAAAACAAAAGGCTATCATGAGAATTAACATTTGAATTATCTCTTGCACATGTAACAGCAACATGCGAGATGCAACAAACTGTGCATCTAACACCTCCCTTCTACAGTCTCAACATCTCCCCCTACTCCCCCCTTCTCCTCCTCACTTAAAGCTCACTAAAAACCTATGCAAAGTGAAGTGTGTACAAAAAGTAACTATAACATGTTTGGTATCATTTAAAGTGTCTCAGTGCGCCTGGTAAACTGGTCTCATCCTCCCAGCCATAATGAAAACCAAAAAGAAGTTATAAAATATGAGAGATGTGGTGTGTCCCTTAAAGGTGTGCCCTCCCCCAGATCCTCCATACAAACTATATGTAAATGTACAGGAACCCCCTCAATAGGGGACCCAAATCTAACAGACACCACCATTTGGTTAGCATATTGAATTATTTGGGTATTTATGGAGATGTGGCACATCGTTCGTGGTTCTCTGTAGTCAGACGATCCCACACAGTTTACTGTGTGTAATTTATATCAGGTAACTGGGATGAACTTATTATGTTACCTGGTCAATAAATTGTAAACATTTGATTTTATTCTGACTGACTCTGAAATTGTTTTTCACAAACAGATTAAACGATTCGTATGTTACATTAGAAGTTATGTTGGTCAACTTACATCTGTAATAGTGGTCGTGACCTCTCCTGAAGAAAACGTTAAGTTAAATTCAAGTGTATGCAATTCCATGGGGGCTATACTGACATATCTTTGATTGTGTAAACGTGACCGATCTTAGGTATATAGCAATTACCTCTGTTTGATGATCCAATACTGGCCGCTTGTGATCGTGAGACCCGCAGAGGGGTAAAATATAATTAAAGGAGTTAAAAAAATACCGGTAATCAAACATTCGCTCACTTTTAATGATGCTCAGATATCATTAAAACCTTTTTCATTTATGGAGTCAGATGAAATAATGAGGTAATACATAAGAGAAAATTTATTTCATTTAATCTTGTTGTGTTGCATAAAAAGAGGGGCAGAGCAGGTAACACGGCGTTGGGAGGCGACGACGCATCCCGAGGCTCTGGTGCTGAGAAAAGACTCGAAGCACTTACCTTGCTCCGCACACCCGGCAGGGGGCAGGTTAGTGACTGAGGAGGAGGTCCGGTGGAGGCGTCTTCTAGACTCGTCAGAACCGGCCGGCCGGGGAATAGTCGTGGGGCTGAAGGCCGGTGGGCCGCGTCCAGCATGCCGGAACTCTTGAGATCTGGTGGCAGAGTGCCGTGAGAATGGCATTTGCGGGCAAGGTGACCCAGAGACAAAGGAAATAGCTCTTTTACTGAGAATGTGGGTTCTGCAGCCCCGACTAGGGAGCCTTCCGGGTCCTCGAGAGCGTCTGTGAGGCGGGGGGGTGTCTGTCTTCCTGCGGTGTGCTCAACGCGGGGGCTGAGTAGGAGAAGGGTGTTTCTTGGCCACAGGAAGACACCCTCGGTGAGCAGACGGGGGATGGATGTGCGAAATGGCCTCCGTCTGTTTCTTCACCGTAGAGAACTGCTGGGCGAAGTCCAGTGTCAGTGTCGCCGAAGAGGCTGAACTGGGAGACAGGGGCGTTGAGAAAGCGAGCTTTGTTGGTCTCAAGCATCTCGAAAAAGTTCAGCCACAGATGACGTTCCTGGACCACGAGCGTGGCGATCGCCTGCCCAAGTGACTGCGCTGTGACCTTTGTGGCTCAGGGCTACCCCCGTGGAGATCTTTAAGTGCCTTGGCCTGGTTGACATGCAAGAGGGTCAAGGCTTGCAGGGCGGAAGCGGCATATCCGGCTGCGCTGTAGGCTTTGGCGGTCAATGACGACATCGTCCTACAGGCCTTGGAGGGGAGCACAGGGCGACCCCGCAAGGTGGTAGGGTTTCCGGGGTACAGGTGGAGCGCAACAGCCTTGTCCACCTGGGGAATCACCGTGTACCCGTGGGCCATTTCTCCGTCGAGGGTAGTGAGAGGGGATGAGCGAGTGGCTTTGTGACGAGTGGAGAGGGGTGCTCTCCACGAAGACGTCAGCTCGTCATACAATTCCAGGAAAAAGTGTGAGGCTATGAGTGGCAGACCCCAGGAACCAGTCATCCAACCGCAATGGTTGTGGGGAGGACAGAGGGTTCTCAATCCCGTGGGAAGAAGGAGCAATGTGGGGGGCGGCTGGAGTGGCGTGCTTCCTATTGAAAGCGAGCCGCGACCGCAACGTTGCCATGGTCATGCTCTCGCATTGAGAACATGAACCATCCACATATGCTGCCTCGGTGTGATCGCTGCCCAGACACACGAGACAACTCCTGTGGCCGTCAGAAGCGTAGAGCACTCTACCGCATCCAGGAACTACACAGGAGCAGAATGGCATATTATAAAGACGCGTCCTGAAAAGGATGTTCAACGCCGTTGTGCAAATGTTCTTTTAGAGGAAAATACTCTTTTATAGAGAAAATCACTCTTTTAAATAAACTCTTTTAAGCTTTTTGCACTGTCGAAGCACCCAGGGGCAAACTGCACTGCCGTGCAGAGAAGAAGAAAAGCCGTGGAGGTAACTGAGATTCGTCCTCCGCCATCCGGATTGAGGCGAGTCACCACGCCACCACGAGGACTTAGAGCGCATTGGGAATTCCAAATTATGCCGAAAAGTTTTTTTTTATATGTATTTTATTATATTATATTATGATATTTGGATGGATGGATGGATGGATGGTAATTTTCTGCATAATTCTCATCCTTGAAACTAAATTATATAGATTAACTCCCATCCATCGAAATGCCAATGAAAAGTAAAAGTAAATATATATTCGAAATTATTAACAGCAATGAGAAGAAACATTTGAACACCATATTGAGACTATTATTATTATTATTTATATCAATAAGCTCAACTTTACATACACAATAAACGATTGTTTACTAAAATTAAAGTTTTAAATTTAAGAGAGGATTCTGGAAGAGGAACTTTAGCCATATGTCGAAGAAGCTGTCTGTCACTTTATTTAACCAATCAGATCAGACTAAACTGGTCATCAACATCAATCAATTTTGCTGTTCATAACACCCATTTTTTATTTGTTTTGCTTGCAAACCAGCAAACAGCAATATGCATGATTTTGGCCATATTTAATTGGGGGGGGGGGGCAAAGAAATCTGCCAAAAGTGTGAGTGCCAAAAAAGAAGAAGAAGAAGAAAAAAAAAGTCAGTCAAAGTATTCAGATCACATTTATTTTATGTCAGTATGAATTTACAGATTCACAACATGCAAAGCATTTAACACACACACACACACACACACACACACACACACACACACACACACACACACACACACACACTCACGCATCTCATTGTGAATAAATCCATATGAAAGCAGATAAACATTAGAGTCTATATCAGACCTGCTAAACACAAAGAACTAAATTGAGTGTTTATTCTGAAGCGGTGAAGTGTTTATTAATTGTTAATTACATGTTGCCGGTTATTTAGATCACTTTTCATTCAAGATAATTCACTGGACATGAATTGCAGGGACAGTGAGACCCCCGATCATTCGGAGGTGAAATGTTTTACACTCGACCCTATGATGATAAACATGTCTAATTTAAACTGTAACCTCTGTGTTTCCCATGACCCTACACTGATGTATGAAACATTTAACAGAATAAGTGACGAGCAACTTCTCAAACTGACGTTGTATGGAAAAACTGCATGAAGATTCTTAAAAAAAAATTCTGGAAAATGTAAGAACTTAACTTGGGTTAACTGTTTCTTAAAAGGACCAAATCTGTAGTCCTGGGACAAAATCACATCCTTGCTGGACTCTATAAATGTTCACTATTACACATATAACGGGTTTCTGGCATATGTTCATGTCAGAACACCTAAATGGCATTATATAATCTAAAACAAATTCATAGAAAGCACCGGATCTTTTGATTGTGTGCGAGTACAAACTCCAGAGATGATCATTTTAATCCCTGACTTTAAAAGCCTGGAGAAAAGGAAGCTTTTATCCCAAATCCTGTTCCACAATATGTCAAAAAATGTGCATAATTCACATCTACACAATCTCATAGCGACAAAACACACCCTCTATACTGTAACTCTGGTCCAAAACCTAGTGAGCTGCCTACATAGACAGCATTTTATAGCAACTTGGTGTATTTACAATGAAAAGGCAGTATAAGTAAACTTTTTTAAGGCAGTATTGCTTGTATCTTTCACGGTGAAAGGATTCACAGAATGCATTGCGGTAAATCTTGTGAAAGATGGCAGGCGAGGCGAAATTATAATGACTTTTTAAGGGTTCAAACACAACGTGCTGAAACCCAATTGTAATAGTCAGGATTTTTATTATTGTTAGGACTTTTCTGCCATAAAACTGATAATTCTGATCAAACTGTAAGGCCTAGAGACATTAAAGTAGTACTTTAATAGGGGAATAGTAGTACTCAACCTGGCTACACATGCAAAAGGATTTGCCCCATTGGCCAATGGGGGGTGCTACAGTGAGCAAAACAAATACATTTCAAATTCATAAATCGCAACTCCTGAACTGTATGTCACAGACTCAATTGACTTATATCATTTGAATCACTGGCTCAAGACGAACATAATGTATATCTCTGATTTCATTTCAGTCATGCCATTTTTTCCGCCATATTGGATTTTTTGTAAAGCCTACTTTTTCGAACTAGTCATAGGTCGATCACTCGATTGGAAACAAACAAGTGCATAAAGATTCTCTGCAGACCTAATATCAATAATGAAAAAGAAAAGTCTGAATTTTTTTTTAAATGTCACAACAGCATGCCAGAATGTAAGAATTGGGAGTGCCCACTTTTATTTAAATGGCTAACGGATTGAGATATTTTCACAAAATGTCAGACTCTTATGTATGGGGTCAATCTAAGGACACATGAAAAATGGTGGCACTATACCATTGATAAATGTAAAAATAATCCACTTGAAACTTTGAATGCAGTGCCATCAACCAATCAATTTTCAACAGCTATTAGACAAGGTTAACAAAGACATTGTGGCTCTTTTTGACAGTTGCCCCAAGAGGTCTGTGCAAAATATTAAAAAATAAATAAAAAAAATTGGCCACTGGGAGGCGCTACCATATTTTACTTCCACGTAAATGGTTGTACATTCTGTAGTGTTTCGATGGGTGGCTGTGGATCTCAGGTGGTAGAGCGGGTCGGCCACTAATCGCAGGGTTGGTGGTCCAATTCCCAGCCCACATGACTCCACATGTCGAAGTGTCCTTGGGCAAGACACTGAACCCCAAGGTGCTCCCAATGGCAGACTAGCACCTTGCATGGCAGCTCTGCCGTCATTGGTGTGTGAATGTGTGTGTGTGGAAAGCAGTGGAAAGTGCTTTGAATACCGCTAAGGTTAAAAAGGCTCTATAGAAGTGCAGACCATTTACCATTTCACATAGATACAAGGTATTACCAGTACTGCCGCTCCCTATACACATACTACGCAGTCAGGGTAGGGCACCATCTTACCCTAGGAGGGCACTAGAAAGTCCACCGGCTGGCCTTACTTGCATGTTATACATTATTCAAGGACCCGAAAGCAGTTGCGGAACACAGACGATCGCTTCACACTCATATCACGCTAACTCCCAAAAGACAAGTTAGTTAGTTCACATTTGCAAATGTGATTCTGAAGCAGCGTGTACAATTTGGTGGAGATCGGACAATGAGTGGCACTAAAAGGAATGTTAAAAATCCATATCTTGATGGTCCTCAAACTGATGATTCTGAAAAGTATGGCTAACAGACTGTCTTGTTAATACTTATTATCTTTAAACACATGCACTTAATTAAATATTAGATGCACGTAATCTAATTAAATTTGATCTAATATTTATGTGCTTATTAGGGTATCACACATCACTGGCTTTGCAATTTAGTTGTAAACAAAATACAAAATGTATTAAATTTTAAACATTTACACATTTAGCAGACGCTTTTATCCAAAGCGACTTTCAGTGCAATTATTACAGGGACAATCCCCCCGGAGCAACCTGGAGTTAAGTGCCTTGCTCAAGGACACAATGGTGGTGGCTGTGGGTATCGAACAGGCAACCTTCTGATTACCAGATGTATACTTTAGCCCACTACTCCACCACCCTCCTCAATATACTAATTTTGATTATTCAATAAAGAACCAGAGGTTTAACTACAACCACCTCATGAAAATGTGACCCATATTTGTTCATTGTGAGCAAGAGGTCTAAAGCGCACATAAAACTGTTCTATGGCTTTACATTTTATTCTCATAATTCTGGATAATAATCTGCTGAGCTCTCTCGCTTTCTGTAAGTCACAAATCGACTACATTCACACAGTGAACCAGGCCAAAAATACACCATTTGTACCCAATATTTACAAAAAACAGAACCATGGCAACACTCTCTGATAAGAGGCACGGACTGAAGATGTTGTGAATAGGGCTACAACCCTAACTCACATTGATGTGAATCTGTCACGGGCCACACTGTAAAGAGCTTTACGCTGCTATTGAATCTGAGACAGAACTGCAGAGCTCGGACACCATAGATAAACCAGTGGCTGTAAAGCATAATTATACTCGTGTTCCTCTGATTTTAGCATGTGAATGGAGAATCAGGTCGGACAGGAGTCAGTAGGTAACAAAAAGCTGCCTAACATGCCTTTAACAGGACAAGAGGGTCTGCCGTTACAGTATTTCAGTGCGTGAGAGCAGAATTATAGAGACTCAAACACATTTTACACAGGAATAAGGATTACTGGGGCTGCTCTCTGCAAGGAAAGGCCATTGAACATCAAAAAAACATGCAAGAGAGGAAACTGTAGAAAGGGGATGCTGTAATTGTAGAAGATTCGTTTATGTCAGTCTTCCTCAGCATAAACTCAGGTCTTATTCTGCCCACTTAGACAGGAAGAGACCGTCTGACTGACATGTGGGCCGTTCATACCGAACGTTTTCATGCAAAGCATTTAACAGAACTCAGGTGTCTCGAGGTATATTTTTTAAAGTTGACTTACTTTAACCTGACACAGCATCAATGGAAAAACACATTTGGCGTGAACGGCCCTTAATGTGACCACAGTTTTTGTTTTTAGATGCCATGCCATTTAGGCGTGGGGTTATCTCAAAAAATTGAAGCCACAGAATACACAGATAAAAATAGTAGGTAGTGTGAAAAGCATTTTCGAATTTCTATTTGTCCAAAAGTTTTAAATAGAGATTGTTTTACAGGCTACTAAGCGACTCAAAAAAAACCATCTTAGTGCCTTACCAATGCGTTTGGATCTGCCCCTCACAGCTTCATCTGGGCATCCTTTGACTTCTTCAGGATCCATCACAAACCTTGTCAAGCCTACTTTCAAAATCTGCAGCTCTGTCTTACTACACCAGGCTTGTCCCCACTGGCCTTTACCATGGCCATGGACGTGAAGAGCCTCCAAGTGGGCAGTGGGTGGCTAATGCTTGAAGACTGCACTCCGTTTACCACCCATCAGGGCCTACATGGATGGCATGACAACCATGACAGCAAAATCACTTTGCACCAGATGTATTTAGAGAAGCTTCAAGACAACATCATGGGACCAGAATGAAAATAAAGCCATTAATATCAAGAAGCATCTCTTTTATCAAAGGCAAACTCACAGAGCAAAGTTTTTTATTGATCAGGAACCAATTCCAACAGTGTCAGAGAAGCCAGTCAAAAGTCTTGGAAGATGTTACGACTCAAAGCTAAAGGATAAGTATCAAGCACATGAACTGTGGCAGGAATCCATCAATGGTCTGAAGAATATCGGCCAATCTATACTGCCCAGAAAGTAAAAAATCTGGTGCCTGCAGTTTGGTCTACTATCCCGCTTTATGTGGCCACTGACCATCTATGACGTCCCCCTCACAAGAGTTGAGAACTTGTGGGAGATGGAGACAAGCAGGATAAGATTCTTCATTCATGCAACCTACGACATCCTTCCTACCCCTCAAAATCTCAACAAATAGTGGGGCGAAGATCCATCATGCCCCCTGTGTTCATCATCAGCAACATTTAAGCACATCCTTACTGGAAACAAAGTGAACCTCTTCCAAGGACAGTACACCTGGAGACACAACCAGGTCCTCAAGTGCTTGGCAGCAACTCTGGAAAACAAGAGAACAGCCAATACCTTGCTGACCAGGAGAACCTATCCAGCTCAGCCAGTAGCATTTATCCAGGAAGAGGAACAAAAACAGTGAAAGATCCCACCAAGGATCACTGTACAGCTCGAGGCAGCCCGGGACTGGCAAATGCTAGTGAATGTGGGCCAACTGCTTGCGGTCCCAACAGAAATAGCCATTACTAACTTGAGGCCAGATCTGGTGCTGTGGTCCAACTCTCTCCACACAATCTACATTGTGGAGCTCAAAGTCCATTGGGAAGATGCCGTGCAAGAAGCCTTTGAGAGGAATAATCTGCGATACACCATGCTGGTAGTAGAGGCAGAACAGTGGAGCTGGAGATCAAAGATCTGCCTAGTAGAGGTAGGGTGTCGTAGCTTTGTGGCAACATCCACTGTATGGCTGTTGAGGGACCTAGTGATCAGAGGACAAGCCCTACATCAGACCATCAAGACAACATCGGGCGTGGTAGAGCGGAGTAGTCAGCGGCTCTGGCTCCCAAATGAGTATGCTAGACAGATGCTGATGGGGGTGGTTCTAGGAAGCCAGAACACACTGCTGAACCTACTGGAGATATGTTGGGCGCAGTCAGCAAAACCTTTATGAAAGTAGGAGCCCACTTGACAACCCAAATGATGTGTATGCCCAGCCTTCATCACCTTCAAAACAACAGAATAGCGTAGGTCAGTCCTAGGAGAGGCACATTGGACTTTATTATGTCCTGTTTATCTGAAAACATTTTGTCATCAGATCACTGTTTCACATAGGAATGCATAGCAAAAAATTATTCAAAGTCTGCTGGTTTAAAAGCGTTTTGAATGGTTTCTTTCATCATATAGCAAGTATGGTACTTGGTGAGAATGGTATGTCATGGTGAGAAGTGATGAACGAATGGAAGCGCAGAGCAAATAGAGCAAAACAAAACACCGGTCACTAATTAGAAGACGACAACAACGAGGGTGTTCATTGTTGGGTGAACTAACCCTTTCTTTACAAAGTGTATTAATAATTAACTATAAATAGATCATCATTTTTTCAAATATGCATTTTTATGCTTATTGCCAATATGCCGATGGTTTTATTTCTTTGGTCAATAATTGACAGATAAATATCAGCAGTTGATCCATCAGTGCATTTCTAGTATATTTTGTATGGATTGTGTGTGTGTTGCCTTGGTTTTTAAATGAATTCATAAGTCCTGCTGTCTGTGAGTCTCTAAACCGTCAGTACTTATGCATCGCCTCCTGATCACTGCTGCCAAATATTTCTGCTCTCAAATTCATTAGCATTGGGTGATTAGCAGAATATTTTGGCTTTAAATACAAGTCTAAACTTATTACGTATTTAATCCAATCAGCGACTGTGATAGATTCTGCTGTATGCAGCCATTACATGCCTGATTTCATGTGACTGAAGAGCTAAACTTGGTCAAGCGGCTTGTAACACACCACATGATTCAGCCGATACACAAGCCAAAACTGACATTTAGAGAATAAATGGCACAAACTGTTGGGTCACAGGTCTGTTCTGATAGGATCACAATGTTAAATGTAAAAAGTAAAATACAACAAATAATAATCATGTATGATTTAGACAGCAACATATAACCCACAGTATCAGTTTTTGTATTGACACTATGTTTTTGAACCCCCCCCCCCAAAAGAAAAAAAAAATAAACACATGCACACACACACATACACACACACACACACACACACTCATACACACACACTCACACACATACACTCATACACACACTCACACACACACACACACACTCACGCACACTCATGCACACACACACACACACACACACACACACATTATATTTTGCATAAATAAAATTAAGCCTACATTTAGAACCATTAAGTTTTTTTGACAGTAATTTCCGGACACTTAAAAAAATACAAAATTATGATATTTATTTTGCCAGCACTTTTTACCCTCCAAATCACATTACCGTTAAGCATTTGGACCTTTTAATTTGACTATTTACATTGATGCTTCTCATTACAATAACACCTGAATCAGCAAAATGAAGGGGGTGTTACGATCATGTATGAATATTTTACAATTTCAATGACATATATTTTTTGGAGAATAGCATAGTGAAAAAAATTGCATAACTGTCAAAATGTAAAAAAACAAACAATCTTAATGGCCCTAAAAATTGCCATTTCTATATGCAAAATTTAATTTAAAGGTAAAATAAGATCAGATCATTTTCTTGGCAGGTTTAATAATGTATCTGGTCTAATGTATCAGTAATATCAAGAAGTGTGTATGCAGTCACTTCTGTTTTGAACCATCATGTTGCTGGTGTTTCAGGCAGCTGTGTTTGTTCTAATAGGATTTGAGGGAGATTTACTGTTAAAGTCTGCTGTGGGGTGCTGGGACTGGATTCTTAAAAAGAGAAGCTTTAAACGTCTTGAAAGAACTCAGCCCTGGAGGTGACGCACCGAACGAACGGCCCCTGTGTGGTCTAGAGAGGGATGTTTTCCTGAAAGAGGAGACTCCTGCACTGCTCAGGGGCCCATGGCCGCACCAACGTCTCTCAGACCGAGGGGTGTATGGGATTGGACACTCGTGAACCAAACATGACTGTCAAACCAGAATGTATTTGCATAGATACAGCATCAGAGATCTGCAGGCGAGTCTTACAGCTTGACTCCTGTCTGTCAGTCTGTCTGAAAACACCTTCAATCCTGCAATACTGACCGCAGCTGTGATTCAGTAATCTGACAGACCCTGTCAAAACACACACATATACTGTATTTTTAGTACAAACACAGCATTGTTCTTGTTTGCAGTAGGTGAGCTGCAGAAATAGGATTTGGGCATCTCCTGCTCTTTCTTTATCAGACGGTGTTCAGGATTCAGTCTTAGGGGACGATCAAGCACTCATTATTTTGTTAAAAAACAGCTAGACAGAGTGCAATGGAATGGAACTGAAAGCAGGGGTCTCGAGATGCGTTTTCAAAAGTTGATCTCCTTTAAACCTCTAAAAAAGTGGGGCATATGGTGCCATTGTTTCAATGTGTACATAGAAACACAGCAGACAGAATGCAAGAATGCATCAGAAGTGAACGGCCCCTTATTGGGGATGTCATTTTCCCACTTATTTTGTTTTTCCTTCATTTTCTCAATGACTCTTAGCTATAGAATTTCTGCTTATACATACAAGGGTGATTCAAAAAATAAGGTAACAAGACCTTTCATGAGAGAAAATGTAAATAATGAATGTGTAAAGTAATGAATGGAAATGAGGAGGTGAGAACCGGGTTGACAATTTAAACAACATTTAATTAAATAAAAAGACACACACACAAACACACACTGTAAACTCTCTCTCGCACCACCGTCCGCATTCGGCCTTTATCCCTTTCGGAGGCTTGATTAGCCTGATAAGGGGCCGGGTGTGTAGAATCACGACCCCGCCCTCCGCCCTGCCACATTCCTCCCTCGTTCTCTCAAGCCGGGGAGCCCCTGGCATGACGTCCTTGACTTGACACAGCATCTCAAAATGGTAACACTCATGGCGCAAGACAATGAAAAAATGTCTGTCTAACTTATTTACAGCAGTAAAATTAAAAAAATAATGTATCCTGCGTGAATGGCCCACTTAATTATTTATTCCCACTTAATTATTGCTTAATACTTTTAATTACTTAAACTGGCTGAGCTGGATAGGTTCTCCTGGTCAGCAAGGTATTGGCTGTTCTCTTGTTTTCCAGAGTTGCTGCCAAGCACTTGAGGACCTGGTTGTGTCTCCAGGTGTACTGTCCTTGGAAGAGGTTCACTTTGTTTCCAGTAAGGATGTGCTTAAATGTTGCTGATGATGAACACAGGGGGCATGATGGATCTTCGCCCCACTATTTGTTGAGATTTTGAGGGGTAGGAAGGATGTCGTAGGTTGCACGAATGAAGAATCTTATTTAATTTACCTTTCATGTCAGTAAATCTAAATGTTGGCACCGGATATTTGCACTACAAATAGTAGCAGATAATATTACACCCCTGTTTAAATACTATCATACAGTATAGGAGCATCACTGCAGCGTTTTAAGGTGAACACATACTTGGACTCCAGGGGCTTAAACACAAAAAGGAATGTTGGTGTCATTTTGGAGTCTGACCTTAGTTTCAGTAGTCATTTCAAAGCAAAATCTAAATCAGCCTACTATCAACTTGAAAAATCATAGCGAGAATAAGATGTTTTGAAGGCAGTCAAGATTTTGAGGGACTTGTTCATGCATTCATCACCAGTAGGGTGGATTACTGTAATGGACTTCTCGCCGACCTTCCCAAAAAGACCATTAGACACCCGGAGATCATTCAGAATGCCGCTGCCAGGATTCTCACCCGAACCAAAACATCTGAGCATATTACTCCCATCCTCATGTCTTTACACTGGTTTCCAGTAACATTTAGAATTTATTTTAAAGTACTATTACTCATTTATATATCCTGTAACGGCCTAGGACCTAAATTTACTGCTCAAAGATATAGAGGTGAGTTTCATCATCTGTTATTTTAATTTCTCTGTTGACTGATTGTTGTTGAGTCTCGTGAAGTATATCCCTGGCACCTGTTCTTTCAATTTTGTCTGCAGACGAAGAAAGAAATGAGGTTGTCACGGCATTAATCTCCAGAATCTGTGGACATTGATTTAATTTAATTGTCCCATAAGTCGACACATTTGACACATTTAGAGAGCACCAAATCTCTCAAATCACCGGACCTTGGTCCCATCAGTTGAATGTAGGGATATGGGAGTAGGCCATGATAATGGTGTGAGCCTCTTTGTAGATTACTGACCCATTAAGGTCTTATATTTGTGTATATCCTCCATTGAAAAGAGTCTTATTACAGTAACCGTAGTATTCCTATGGTATTTTGTAGTAAAATCATAGTAAGTACAAAAGTAAACATGGTTACTATATTAACACAATATTACTACAGTAAAACCATAGTTAATTTGATCTGGATCAAACCCTTCTCTCAACTCCCCGACCTTCACTGTGACCAAATCACTTTTATTTATTATTAGAAATGTAAGTGCAGCATAGTTCTAGCGGGAAGTCTAGCAGCTGTACATCATGGCACCATTAGCTAGGTAGCTCCTAGCCAATCACATGCAAGCCATTGCTTTATAAATCTGCTCACAATCTATAACATTGCAACCTCCACCACCTCACCACCACAGGTTGAGTCCCGTACTGCACGGAGGTAGGCTCCTCGCCCCTGCCTCCTATCTCCGGCAGGATATGACGGTTCCGAGTACAACTTCTTCGCACCGCCAGACGGGGCTTACGACAAAGAGAGACGTTACATACCTGTATTATATTCATCAAATAAATGTCATCTTAAATTTCACTCCAGTCTGCGAGTCTTCCTGCTAGAAGTACAATTATAGGAAATATTAAGAGTGAAGACATGGTAAAAAGTGTGACAAAAGGCGGAATTTGAACCCAGATTGTCAGCATGACAATGCTGCACCGTCATTACACCCTGAGCCATTACTGTGGCACAAGGGTGCAGTTTGTCATAAACTAATGTGGTACCACCAGACTATTGGAGTGCAAATAGGTACTCCATTCTCCATTCTGTTAACCCACAAAACGTCTAACCCGTCAACCTGTTCAACATTTCGCATTAATTTCACCAGCAGTTGACCCTCCAAAAAATTGTCAATTAATAACGTTCCACACTTGTATATTTACATGACACCTATTTCAGTTGAACAATCTGACATGTTATATTTAAATAACTATAAATATGTTGAGAGTTAAGAGACGAGAGATTGCGTTTACATCAACAGTGTCCTAGAAAAGCCCCTTTGCAGTGTGTCACAGAATTTCACAGATGAATTCAGGCCTAAACAGAGCGTCTGAAGTTGTTCGCTGGAATCTGGGGTCCATATGGACCCAAAAAGTCAGTGGTTTACACAAGCCTTTCAAAGATGCTGTTTTGTATACAACACTCCTCAATGTTCAAAAGACTTCCAATTACTTGCTTTCCCAGCATTGTAAATATTTTGTAAGGCAGTTGGTTACAAAAAGTGCCTGAAGCCTGGACCTTTTAATTGAAAACAACGCGCTTTATTAAAAGCAAGAGATGCACGCGTTGTGATCGCTGCTGTGGCCTCTCTCAGGGGCCGCACAAAGACCCCTCAGTAGCACCGATTGTCACAGACCCTTCTGAGAAAGCGCAGACTTGTTTATCAATTACTGCGAGATCAGAGCAACGCCGTTCTGAAGAGCCGAGCCGCGATTTATCTTCTCTCTTCAAAGAATCTTGTGTTCCATCTCAGTAAGAAAAGGTTTATGTAAACAGATGCAGAAATAGGCCGTGACCCGTGTCTTTAGCTCCTTCGTCTTTTCTATCTTTCTTTCTCACGTTTGAAACGAGAATCCCCCACGGGCTTGTGTACTCTCTGAATAAGTCTGTGTTTTGACAAAGCAAGGTGAAGGCGTGTAACGATGCATTCTCAGCTCTGGTATTTCTGTGTGTGTCAGGGAAGGTTTGATGTGTGCAGTCTCGTCCTGGATAATGGTCTACCATGGGACCGTTGTCATCACTGTCAATAGAATGGCCGGAGGGATACATACAGTTCGGCTCTACCTTTGTAGCTACTGTTCCCTCATCTGCTGTCTTTCATTCTCTTCCACACTTTCTGGTGTCGTTTGTATTCGTCCGTGTCAGGCAGGTCATTTTATTTCGCCCTGATGTGTCCTGATGGCAGCAGCGTGTAATCAAAGTATTCTGACAGCTCATGGTTCACTCAGAACTCAGTGTGTGTGTGTGTGTGTGTGTGTGTGTGTGTGTGGCCGCAAAACTTTGTCTTTTTCTTCATTTATATCTTCTCACTGTCAAACAGAACCTTGAAGAGGAATGATGTGTTTTCATGTATACGCTTTAACTAGATTCTGTGTCTTTGATATAATTACGCTCCTGAGGGTTGAGGCGGCCGCTGCTTGTGCTGTCTTACGGCTTTGTGAGAAGCGATCAGAACTTTTCATGTGTCAAATGCTCTTTCAAGCTTCACGGCACCTTGCTAAGCGAGAACCATGAATCGCTGAAAAAAGAAAATCCATATAAAACACAAAGTCCAACCGGACCAAAGAGAGAGAGAGAGAGAAAACGTAATTAATATTATTTTATGTTTTGAATTTAGATCAAATGTGGAGATAAAGTACAATATAAATGGTCTATCTATCTATCTATCTATCTATCTATCTATCTATCTATCTATCTATCTATCTATCTATCTGTCTGTCTGTCTGTCTGTCTGTCTGTCTGTCTGTCTATTCATCCATCCATTCATCCATCCATCCATCCATCTACCTTCCATCCATCCATCCATCTACCTTCTGTACATCCATCCATTCATCCATCCATCCATCCATCCTTCCATCCACAGTGGCTATAAAAGTATGTGAACCCTTTGTAATTAGCTGGTTTTCTGCATTAATTGGTCATAAAATGTGATCTCATCTTCATCAAAGTCACAAGTATAGACAAACACAATGTGCTTAAGCTAATTATACAATTTATAACAATTATAATATTTAATGTCTTTATTGAAAACATACCATTAAATATTCACAGTTATTTGGAAAAAAGTAATTGAACCCTTGGATTTAAGAACTGGTAGCTTCGGATTAGATTACACAACGTTCAGAAGTACTTTTGGACAATTCTTCCTCACTTCAGCTCAGCCATATTCATGGGATGTCTGGTGTGAACGGCTCTCTTGAGGTCTTTCCACAGCATCTCTATTGGGTTAAGGTCTGGTCTCTGACTGGGACACTCCAAAAGGTGGATTTTCTTTTTTTTTAAGTCATTCTGCAGTGGATTAAATATGAACATCCACCCTGACATTATCATGTAGGATGTCTTGATAAACTTCAATGTTAGTAAGCAGTCCAGGCCTGAAGCAGCAAAGCAGCCCCAAATCATGATGCTTCCTCCACTGTACTTCAATGTTGGGATGATGTTTTCATGTTGGTATGCGGTGTCCTTTTTGTGCCATATGTAGTGCTGAGTGTTCTTCCCAAACAATTCAACCTTACTTTCATCAGTCCACAAAACATTTTCCCAGTAGCGTTGTGGAGTGTCAAGTTAGTCTATAGCAAAATTCAGGCGTGCAGCAATGTTTTTGTTGAAAAGCAGCGGGTTCATTCATGGTGTCCTGCCATGAACACCATACCTTTTTAATGTTCCAACCTCATTGGTCATTCTGTGGTGCGCCCTTTGAGTCATCTTGGCTGGACGGCCACTTCTAGAGAGAGTACCTATAGTACAAAACCATCTCCATTTATAGACAGTTTGTCTAACTGTGGACAGATGAATATCTAACGGCCACTTCTAGTGAGAGTACCTATAGTACTAAATCATCTCCATTTATAGACAGTTTGTCTAACTGTGAACAGATGAATATCTAACGGCCACTTCTAGTGAGAGTACCTATAGTACTAAATCATCATTTATAGACAGTTTGTCTAACTGTGGACAGATGAATATCTAACGGCCACTTCTAGTGAGAGTACCTATAGTACTAAACCATCTCCATTTATAGACAGTTTGTCTAACTGTGGACAGATGAATATCTAACGGCCACTTCTAGTGAGAGTACCTATAGTACTAAATCATCTCCATTTATAGACAGTTTGTCTAACTGTGGACAGATGAATATCTAACGGCCACTTCTAGTGAGAGTACCTATAGTACTAAATCATCTCCATTTATAGACAGTTTGTCTAACTGTGGACAGATGAATATCTAACGGCCACTTCTAGTGAGAGTACCTATAGTACTAAATCATCTCCATTTATAGACAGTTTGTCTAACTGTGGACAGATGAATATCTAACGGCCACTTCTAGTGAGAGTACCTATAGTACTAAATCATCTCCATTTATAGACAGTTTGTCTAACTGTGCACAGATGAATATCTAACGGCCACTTCTAGTGAGAGTACCTATAGTACTAAATCATCTCCATTTATAGACAGTTTGTCTAATTGTGGACAGATAAAAGTTACATAACTTTGTAACCCTTTCCAGCTTCATCTAAAGCAACAATTCTTGATTGTATGTCTTCAGAGATCTTTTTTTTTTTTTTTCAATGACGTCAGCAGATGCTTCTTGTGAATTGCAAACTCAAAATGTTTGAGTGCTTTTTATAAGTCAAAGTAGCAGTAACCCACACTTCCAATCTAGTTTCATTAATTGGATGCCAGGTTTGCCAACTTCCGACTCTAATTAGCTTTTGTTGACGTCATTAGCCTAGGGGTTCACATACTTTTTCCAACCGACACTGTGAATGATGTACTCAATATGAACTATATGTATCTATCTGTCTGTATGTTTGTTTGTCTGTTTGTCTTCTAAATTGAAAATGGCACCATAAAACAAAGAACAGAATTAAACCGTTATAATGTCACATAAGATATATGCATCAACTATGTTAAATAAATGTAATGACATTGCATAATTAATTAATCTCATTGATTATAAATACATTGAAATCAACCAATTAATTTAATGAATTCAATATCCATGGATTCAATAAGGATTTGTAACATTTAATTTTAGATTCTGCCACTGTATCAATGTTGTGTGTTCCAGTATTTATGCTAATGCACTGTTAGTTAATGTATGTGTGCTAAAACCCCACTTTACCAAAGAATACATACAAATACCCATGAGGTCACATTGATCACCTACATGTATCAATGCCCAGACACCACCTAGCAATGCCATATCCACCATTTAAATCACCCTAGAAGTGTCATAGCAACACACTACAATGATCAAGAACACCCAAATCTATTTTTATGACATTACTGGACGAATGACATTTATTTTTTGACTGTAGACCTCTTTAATGTTTGTGTTTGTATATAAAGGGGCTTCAAGATGTGAGAAACAAAGACATGCCTCTCTCAGTATCATGTGTGATTACACATAAATAAAACCCAACAAAAGCTGTTTTCCACAAACAGGTTCACTTAACATCGCTCGGCTCTGCTAACGTTTCATTTCTCTCGCACAAACAATCGCTCTGTCCTCGTCCTTTATCTGTTTCTCTGCAGGAATGCATTAGTTCCGAGTGTTACATTAATATAAGAGGAGTCAGGGCTAATCTGACAGCAAGGTTTCCGTTAAAGTGAAGACATCACATTTAGCTCTATTAGCAGCCCAACATCACGCTATTAGTGCCACAAGCGTCTGTCACCTACAGTCAAATTTCACTGTTTTCCACTTTTACCACTCCTTCAAATGGACCATAAATACAGCTCACTACATTCAATGAAAAAAGGAAAGACGCTTGGAGAGAAGGAAATTAAAATAGCTTTTATTTATTTATTTTTATAAACCGTACACATTAATGGAGCGAATTTCAGAAAACCTTCAACAGTCTTAAAACAGCTTTATTTATTCCTTAAAGGTTTGATGTGAATTATTTCATTGATTCACGATATTGCTGAATGTTATCGCACCTGCTCATTTTATTATTAACAAAATTTTGCTTGAAGGCCGTTTATTCTAACAGATCAGTTGGTGAGGAATTCTGTCCAAATCCTGCAGGGTTTGTGTATGTTAGGTCAAAATATGAATAAAGAATAAAAGGAGGAGATATCTGACTTTCATGTCCCAGGGGTCGATTCGTATTAAAACCAACAGATATCAACTATTGCATTTTTGTTATTTTGTCTCATTAAAACTGACTTGGAAACTTTTTACCAGGCCTTCATCATTTATTTTTGGTACTTTTAAAATGCCTTTTTGTATAGATTTGAAGGTTTTAGCCTTGTCCCAAACTTTCAATATTGAACTATGATCATGTAAACAAAGAGTGAAATAAATAAATCATCTCAATATGTGAAAAATGATTCATATATGAAAATTATTTTCTATATATATATATGTATAGACAGACAGACAGACGGACAGATGAAAAATAGATAGATAGACAGACAGACAGACAGATGATAGATAGATAGACAGAAAGATGATAGATAGATAGACAGACAGACAGACAGACAGACAGATGAAAAATAGTTAGGCAGACAGATGGTAGATAGATAGATAGACAGACAGACAGATGATAGATAGATAGATAGATAGATAGATAGATAGATAGATAGACAGACAGACAGACAGATGAAAAATAGATAGATAGACAGACAGACAGATGATAGATAGATGGACAGACAGACAGACAGATGATATATAGATAGGTAGACAGACAGACAGACAGACGATGATAGATAGACAGACAGACAGAGTGCTAGATAGACAGACAGATGATAGATAGACAGACAGACAGACAGATGATATATAGTTAGATAGGCAGGCAGACAGACAGACAGACGATGATTGATAGACAGACAGATGATAGACAGACAGACAGACAGACAGACAGAGTGATAGATAGACAGACAGATGATAGATAGACAGACAGAGTGATAGATATACAGACAGACAGACAGATGATAGATAGATAGACAGATGATAGACAGACAGACAGACAGACAGAGTGATAGGCAGACAGATGATAGATAGACAGACAGACAGACAGAGTGATAGATAGACAGACAGACAGATGATAGACAGACAGACAGATGATAGACAGACAGACAGACAGGGTGATAGATATACAGACAGACAGACAGAGTGATAGATATACAGACAGACAGACAGATTGATAGACAGACATACAGACAGACAGAGTGATAGACAGACAGACAGACAGAGTGATAGATAGACAGACAGACAGATGATAGATAGACAGACAGACAGAGTGATAGATAGACATACAGACAGACAGTGATAGATAGACAGACAGACAGAGTGATAGACAGACAGACAGTGATAGACAGACAGACAGACTGATAGATAGACAGACAGACAGACAGAGTGATAGATAGACAGACAGACAGACAGACAGAGTGATAGATAGATATACTGCATGTGTATATATACACCAATCAGCCACAACATTAAATTAAATACAATTAAAATATATATATATATTTTTTTACTATGTTAGTACAATGTTATTATACTGTTATTGTTAATATAAAAATTGTATAAATTAATTTTATTCTTTAATATGAACTTTTTTACATTTTTTTTTTTTTTTTCTGTTGGAACTCCCCCTTTTCTCCATTGGTTGGACAGATAGTCCCACCCCAAACTCATGCCATTGGTTGAGCCAGAGTTGTTATGTTGGGCTGTTTTGGGTTGTGCCACAGAACCACAGTGTTAAACTTTTAGAGAAATCAACCTATCAGTGGTTTACAGGACTTATACTCGACTCTGCATATTAAACTGCCATAGCATACAAGATTTTTCCTGAAGGACAGCTTGATAGAATGAATGGAGATGTGTTTCAGTGTGGCAGATGTGTGCAGATGTGTCGTCTGATGGAGTCAGCGTGCAGTCTGATGAATTCTGATGATCAGCTCCAGTTTAACCTGCGGTTCCTCCTGAACACACAGAACCATTAGAGCCCATTACAGCCCATATGTTCAGCTCTGATCTACAGCAACATCGCCATTCCTCCTCAAGAGTCTCATACAGAATACACATGAATGTAACGTCACCTCTAGACATGAAAAATAAGCAGATTTAACAATATATATTCTATATCCCTAGTCAAAAATAATGCATGAAATCCAGTTTATCCAATAGGATCTTATTTTATTCCTAGACTCATGTTGTACACGTAAAGAAAATCACAAATAGAGCTATAGGCGTTTTAAAACCCTAAAAGATTTAATTAAATTTTTTTCCTGGTCTACATACGCATTTTATCCTATTAGCATCATACTAGTCTCATTGGGAACTTAACATGTGTTCTCAAATATTGTGTGATATATTGAACAACATACTCTATATTGCTTGGTTCCTTAACAAGATGATGTATAATAATTTAACAAAATACCATTGTAGTGTAAAAGATAGACTGACTCTTTTTTTGTTGTTGTCGAGACTTCAAAGTATACAGTATGTTATACAATAATTGACTTTTAATTGATAAGTGTGACAACTAGCCCCAGTGTCCTCTAGAGCAATGTTCAATAAACCCTCTACAAGGACTTCCAAGAGTAGGCCCCTGAATATTCGAAGACACATAAATAAATAAATAAATAAATAAAGTTAAGCTGTAAAAATGATTGTGTAGTGCGTCTCTGCGTGTCTTAATAAAAGATTTATATTCCCGCTTTCAGAGAGCAGCCGAGATGGGATGAGATGTTCGGATTCAGACGTGGAAATGTGCGAGGGAAATATCCATGAGATGTGATTGGATGGGATTTGTGTCCGTTAGGCTGTCCTCGGTAACAGCGCGCTTCTTTGGCTTGTCAAACCGAGCAAATTTTTCCCTCTGACAGGGTCAAACGCAACCGTGGTAAAATCTCCCTGTCAGCTATTCTAATATTAAATATTAGAATTCTCATTGTTATAGGGACTCCTACTAAGAAAGCATAAGCTTCTTCACTTATGAATTTTAAAAGTGCTTAAATCACTGAGATGATTCTCTTTCCCGGTGACCGTAATCTTTAATAGGTCTGTGAGACAGGTAGTGCGATAACCGCACAGAATTAGAGCAATTGTTAAGGAAAAGAAAAGAAGCTAAAGTGCCTCTCTCTCTCTCTCTCTCTCTCTCTCTCTCTCTCTCTCTCTCTCTCTCTCTCTCGTGTGCTTATCACCGACTGCAAAATGTCGTTGAGGGCACTCGGTCCAACTCTCAGGGAGAGCTGAGCTGCTGCTGCCAGCTACACTAAAGCATAGATTACTTTACCAGTTTGGCTTCAATGCCAATTGGATTAAACTCCAGTGCCCTGGGCCCCGCGCTGCCATGTTTGACAGCAAACACGCGTCCGGCTCGCAGACAAGCGCAGACGGACGAATTGGACTTATTCAAAGTTGAGCTGCTACTTTTATCAGCCCCATTTATAGCATTATGAGAGACCTGTCAAAAAGATAAGTGCTTCGATCAGTGCCGCGAACAGCGTGCAGCATAAACTGCCGGCTAAACGTGCCCCTGTGCTCCGACGATTGTTTGCTGGAGAGATTGACCATAACCAACAGGATAATCTGTATCCGCGAGGTGAAATGTGTGAATTTGTTTTGAACAACGTTGAAATGGAGAGCATTTCAACCCCCCCCCCCCCCCCCCCCCCCTCCACACACACACATTACGACCCCTCTGGTTTAAACTCAAAAGGCTTGGCATCCCTCAATAGAATTCAGAAAAATGTCAGAATTCCAGAGCTTTAAAAAATAAAAGAAAAAAGAGCCCAGAACATGAAACATTTCTGAAATATTAGGATTCTGTACATTTAAAAACCACAAGTAAACAAAAAAGTTTTTCCTCTTTTGGAGGATTTGAAAAGTACAAATATTAAATTATTGCCCGTTTTTTGTAATGGGGGCATTACATTCAGTCAAGAAAACAGGACAAGTTTGACAACATTCATCTCATTAATTTATTTTCTGAAAAGATTTGCGTTCCCTCACAAAACGTTTTGCGTTCCCTCACAAAATTCCCTCGCATTCGCTTGTGTTCCTGTTCAAAAAGTTTTCCCTAGCAAATATTATTACATCCCCTAGCAACCGTTTGTGTTCCCTTATGAAAACGTTTGCATTCCTTCACAATAACTTTTGTGTTTCCTTATAAAAACGTTTTTATAAGCAATCGTTTGCATTCCCTGGCAATCACTTGTTTTCCCATATAAAAAGTTTTATGTTCCATCGCAATAATTTGGATTCTCTCACAATAGTTTTGCATTCCCTTACACAAAGCATTCCTTTGCAGTCGTGTGCATTTCCTTACAATTGTTTTGCATTCCCAAAAAAATTAAATAATAAAAGTTTTCCATACCCTCACAATCATTTGCGTTTCCTCACAATAAGTGTTGTGTTCCTGTTCAAAAAGTTTTCCCTTGCAAATATTATTGCATCCTCTTGATACCTTTTATGCTCCTTCGTAATAAATTTTGCTTTTCCTTACATAATGGTTTGTGTCTAGAAAAAAGTTTTCTGTTCCCTCACAATCATTTGTGTTTCCTTGTAATAAGTTTTGTGTTCCCTTACAAAATGTTTTGCGTTCCTTCACAGTCGTGTGCATTCCCTTACAATCGTTTTGCGTTCCCGGAAATTTTTTTTCCGTACCCTCGCAATCTTTAGTGTTTCCTCAAAGTAGTTTTGCATTCCCTTCCAAAAGGTTTTATGTTTCTTTACAAAAAGTTTTGCGTTCCTTCACAGTTGTCTGCATTCATTTATAAAGAGTTTTACATTCCCTTATAAAGAGTTTTACATTCCTTATTAAGAGTTTTACATTCCCTTATAAAGAGTTTTACATTCCTTATTAAGAGTTTTACATTCTCTTATTAAGAGTTTTACATTCTCTTATTAAGAGTTTTACATTCCTTATTAAGAGTTTTACATTCTCTTATTAAGAGTTTTACATTCCTTTATAAAGAGTTTTACATTCCTTATTAAGAGTTTTACATTCCCTTATAAAGAGTTTTACATTCCCTTATAAAGAGTTTTGCATTCCTTATTAAGAGTTTTACATTCCCTTATAAAGAGTTTTACATTCTCTTATTAAGAGTTTTACATTCCCTTATTAAGAGTTTTACATTCCTTTATAAAGAGTTTTACATTCCCTTATTAAGAGTTTTACATTCTCTTATTAAGAGTTTTACATTCCCTTATTAAGAGTTTTACATTCTCTTATAAAGAGTTTTACATTCCCTTATAAAGAGTTTTACATTCCCTTATTAAGAGTTTTACATTCTCTTATTAAGAGTTTTACATTCCCTTATAAAGAGTTTTACATTCCCTTATTAAGAGTTTTACATTCCCTTATAAAGAGTTTTACATTCCCTTATTAAGAGTTTTACATTCTCTTATAAAGAGTTTTACATTCCCTTATAAAGAGTTTTACATTCCCTTATTAAGAGTTTTACATTCCCTTATAAAGAGTTTTACATTCCTTATTAAGAGTTTTACATTCCCTTATAAAGAGTTTTACATTCCCTTATTAAGAGTTTTACATTCCTTTATAAAGAGTTTTACATTCCCTTATTAAGAGTTTTACATTCCCTTATAAAGAGTTTTACATTCCCTTATTAAGAGTTTTACATTCTCTTATTAAGAGTTTTACATTCCTTATTAAGAGTTTTACATTCCCTTATTAAGAGTTTTACATTCCCTTATAAAGAGTTTTACATTCTCTTATTAAGAGTTTTACATTCCTTTATAAAGAGTTTTACATTCCTTATTAAGAGTTTTACATTCCCTTATAAAGAGTTTTACATTCCCTTATTAAGAGTTTTACATTCCTTTATAAAGAGTTTTACATTCCCTTATAAAGAGTTTTACATTCCCTTATTAAGAGTTTTACATTCCCTTATAAAGAGTTTTACATTCCCTTATTAAGAGTTTTACATTCCCTTATAAAGAGTTTTACATTCCCTTATTAAGAGTTTTACATTCCCTTATTAAGAGTTTTACATTCCCTTATAAAGAGTTTTACATTCCCTTATTAAGAGTTTTACATTCCCTTATTAAGAGTTTTACATTCTCTTATTAAGAGTTTTACATTCCCTTATTAAGAGTTTTACATTCCCTTATAAAGAGTTTTACATTCTCTTATTAAGAGTTTTACATTCCCTTATAAAGAGTTTTACATTCTCTTATTAAGAGTTTTACATTCCCTTATAAAGAGTTTTACATTCTCTTATTAAGAGTTTTACATTCCCTTATAAAGAGTTTTGCATTCCTTATTAAGAGTTTTACATTCCCTTATAAAGAGTTTTACATTCTCTTATTAAGAGTTTTACATTCCTTTATAAAGAGTTTTACATTCTCTTATTAAGAGTTTTACATTCCCTTATTAAGAGTTTTACATTCCCTTATAAAGAGTTTTACATTCTCTTATTAAGAGTTTTACATTCCCTTATAAAGAGTTTTACATTCCTTATTAAGAGTTTTACATTCCCTTATAAAGAGTTTTACATTCCCTTATTAAGAGTTTTACATTCTCTTATTAAGAGTTTTACATTCCTTTATAAAGAGTTTTACATTCTCTTATTAAGAGTTTTACATTCCTTTATAAAGAGTTTTACATTCTCTTATTAAGAGTTTTACATTCCTTTATAAAGAGTTTTACATTCCCTTATTAAGAGTTTTACATTCTCTTATTAAGAGTTTTACATTCCCTTATAAAGAGTTTTACATTCCCTTATTAAGAGTTTTACATTCTCTTATTAAGAGTTTTACATTCCCTTATTAAGAGTTTTACATTCCCTTATAAAGAGTTTTACATTCTCTTATTAAGAGTTTTACATTCCCTTATAAAGAGTTTTACATTCTCTTATTAAGAGTTTTACATTCCCTTATAAAGAGTTTTACATTCTCTTATTAAGAGTTTTACATTCCCTTATAAAGAGTTTTGCATTCCTTATTAAGAGTTTTACATTCCCTTATAAAGAGTTTTACATTCTCTTATTAAGAGTTTTACATTCCTTTATAAAGAGTTTTACATTCTCTTATTAAGAGTTTTACATTCCCTTATTAAGAGTTTTACATTCCCTTATAAAGAGTTTTACATTCTCTTATTAAGAGTTTTACATTCCCTTATAAAGAGTTTTACATTCCTTATTAAGAGTTTTACATTCCCTTATAAAGAGTTTTACATTCCCTTATTAAGAGTTTTACATTCTCTTATTAAGAGTTTTACATTCCTTTATAAAGAGTTTTACATTCTCTTATTAAGAGTTTTACATTCCTTTATAAAGAGTTTTACATTCTCTTATTAAGAGTTTTACATTCCTTTATAAAGAGTTTTACATTCCCTTATTAAGAGTTTTACATTCTCTTATTAAGAGTTTTACATTCCCTTATAAAGAGTTTTACATTCTCTTATTAAGAGTTTTACATTCCTTTATAAAGAGTTTTACATTCTCTTATTAAGAGTTTTACATTCCCTTATTAAGAGTTTTACATTCCCTTATAAAGAGTTTTACATTCTCTTATTAAGAGTTTTACATTCCCTTATAAAGAGTTTTACATTCCTTATTAAGAGTTTTACATTCCCTTATAAAGAGTTTTACATTCCCTTATTAAGAGTTTTACATTCTCTTATTAAGAGTTTTACATTCCCTTATAAAGAGTTTTACATTCCCTTATTAAGAGTTTTACATTCCCTTATAAAGAGTTTTACATTCCCTTATTAAGAGTTTTACATTCCCTTATTAAGAGTTTTACATTCCCTTATTAAGAGTTTTACATTCTCTTATTAAGAGTTTTACATTCCCTTATTAAGAGTTTTACATTCCCTTATAAAGAGTTTTACATTCTCTTATTAAGAGTTTTACATTCCCTTATAAAGAGTTTTACATTCTCTTATTAAGAGTTTTACATTCCCTTATAAAGAGTTTTACATTCTCTTATTAAGAGTTTTACATTCCTTTATAAAGAGTTTTACATTCTCTTATTAAGAGTTTTACATTCCCTTATTAAGAGTTTTACATTCCCTTATAAAGAGTTTTACATTCTCTTATTAAGAGTTTTACATTCCCTTATTAAGAGTTTTACATTCCCTTATAAAGAGTTTTACATTCTCTTATTAAGAGTTTTACATTCCCTTATAAAGAGTTTTACATTCCCTTATTAAGAGTTTTACATTCCCTTATAAAGAGTTTTGCATTCCTTATTAAGAGTTTTACATTCCCTTATAAAGAGTTTTACATTCTCTTATTAAGAGTTTTACATTCCCTTATAAAGAGTTTTACATTCCCTTATAAAGAGTTTTACATTCCCTTATAAAGAGTTTTACATTCTCTTATTAAGAGTTTTACATTCCCTTATAAAGAGTTTTACATTCCTTATTAAGAGTTTTACATTCCCTTATAAAGAGTTTTACATTCCCTTATTAAGAGTTTTACATTCTCTTATTAAGAGTTTTACATTCCTTTATAAAGAGTTTTACATTCTCTTATTAAGAGTTTTACATTCCTTTATAAAGAGTTTTACATTCTCTTATTAAGAGTTTTACATTCCTTTATAAAGAGTTTTACATTCCCTTATTAAGAGTTTTACATTCCCTTATTAAGAGTTTTACATTCCCTTATAAAGAGTTTTACATTCTCTTATTAAGAGTTTTACATTCCTTTATAAAGAGTTTTACATTCTCTTATTAAGAGTTTTACATTCCCTTATTAAGAGTTTTACATTCCCTTATAAAGAGTTTTACATTCTCTTATTAAGAGTTTTACATTCCCTTATAAAGAGTTTTACATTCCTTATTAAGAGTTTTACATTCCCTTATAAAGAGTTTTACATTCCCTTATTAAGAGTTTTACATTCTCTTATTAAGAGTTTTACATTCCCTTATAAAGAGTTTTACATTCCCTTATTAAGAGTTTTACATTCCCTTATAAAGAGTTTTACATTCCCTTATTAAGAGTTTTACATTCTCTTATTAAGAGTTTTACATTCTCTTATTAAGAGTTTTACATTCCCTTATAAAGAGTTTTACATTCCCTTATAAAGAGTTTTACATTCTCTTATTAAGAGTTTTACATTCCCTTATAAAGAGTTTTACATTCCCTTATTAAGAGTTTTACATTCTCTTATAAAGAGTTTTACATTCCCTTATTAAGAGTTTTACATTCTCTTATTAAGAGTTTTACATTCCTTATTAAGAGTTTTACATTCTCTTATTAAGAGTTTTACATTCCCTTATTAAGAGTTTTACATTCCCTTATTAAGAGTTTTACATTCCCTTATTAAGAGTTTTACATTCCCTTATAAAGAGTTTTACATTCCCTTATTAAGAGTTTTACATTCCCTTATTAAGAGTTTTACATTCCCTTATAAAGAGTTTTACATTCCCTTATTAAGAGTTTTACATTCTCTTATTAAGAGTTTTATATTCCCTTATAAAGAGTTTTACATTCTCTTATTAAGAGTTTTACATTCCCTTATAAAGAGTTTTACATTCCCTTATTAAGAGTTTTACATTCTCTTATTAAGAGTTTTACATTCCCTTATAAAGTGTTTTACATTCTCTTATTAAGAGTTTTACATTCCCTTATAAAGAGTTTTACATTCCTTATTAAGAGTTTTACATTCCCTTATAAAGAGTTTTACATTCCCTTATTAAGAGTTTTACATTCCCTTATAAAGAGTTTTACATTCCCTTATTAAGAGTTTTACATTCCCTTATAAAGAGTTTTACATTCCCTTATTAAGAGTTTTACATTCCCTTATAAAGAGTTTTACATTCTTTTATTAAGAGTTTTACATTCCTTATTAAGAGTTTTACATTCTCTTATTAATGTAAAATGTATTGCCACGCTTACAAAGTGGCAAAAGCAAATTGTACATGGTTTTATTATAGTAACTATAGACATTATTTACAGTAGTGACATCTTTAAATTGGAATGAAAATGATGCCATGAGGGATAGACTTACTGTCTCTTTAAAGACATGCACTGTATAAATCTATCAAAAAGCTTCTAGGTCAACTCATATTGTCTTGAGTTTTTTTCCCCCCCAATGTTTTACTTCCGGAACAATCCAAAAACACTTTAAACGACTGTACAACCCATTGAAGACACAAAGATGGCACTGTTGTGAATAAGGTCTATAGTTCAACAATGGAATTTGAGAAATGCAAAAATATTGCGTGGGAACACAAATACAAATGTTGTGAATCCTTTAAATAGAATATTGAATTCATGTCATTTATATACTGATTTGATTGCATTTCTAATTAATTAGATTAATTTGATATTCTCAAAGGCATTGTTTATTTAACGCAGTTAACACACTTAAACTCGGTCACCTGCGGCGAAACCCTTGCAAAGATTATGGCGATTGCATATCTGACCAGTCGTCCGATGATTCGTTAAGAATTGCACTTGTATATGTTAAAGTTGTCCATTCACAAAATGTCTTAGATGCTGTCAATATGTTGATATTAACATTTTAGTGTCAATGAAAGTGCACAAAAATGTATGTGTACACTTTACATACGAATATGGACGAAAACGAATGAGATCACCCAGGAAGTAGTTCATATGTGTACATTTCTGAGTTTACATCAGTTATTGTTCCTGACCGACGCTCAGTGTGAAGGTAGAGTTGTGTAGTTGTTTAATGTGTAATTTTGAGGTGGTTTACCGCACCGTTGATTGGTATGTTGTGTAGATTGTTCTTCAGAGTTTTGAGAGGCCAGGCTTTACTCTGGCACAGAAGGTGGAGGGAAATGTTAAATTAATGAGCCTGTGCCAACTCGGCGCAAATGAAACGTGTAAATACATTGATCTTTTTCTCTCTTCCTTTCTTTCGTTTCCCCCTCCCTTCTTCAAGCTAATGGTGTCTTCATGTTTTTTCACATCTCAGCGGAAGAAAAACCTGTTCGGAGTTCTCCGTCACAGCGTCTGCGTAAACAGCGCTCACTCTTATCAGCCGGCGTCTCTCCCCAGGCCATGGCAGATTTTTCATTTAGCTAAAAGCGCGGTGAGAGGTCTATGAGAATGATAATCCTGAGCGGGCCGCAGCTGGTATTTTGCTACCGCGGATGATTAGTGGAATGTTTCTTCATTCGACCTGGAGAAATTCTCTCAGTGGGAAGTTAACATCCGCTTAACTGTCTTCAGAGCTGCGGTTTCATCAGTCGCCATCTGACGCTGCTAAACACACGTGAGAGAGAGGGAGGTGTATTGGTTGAGGAGAAAGGCAGATATGTTTAACAGTGTAAATCGAGAGAGCAGGACCTAGTCTTAATGTTTAATTACTCCACAATTGGGGTGGGCGGAAGACCACAATCTTAAATGACAGTTTTAGCAACAGTATAGACTGGTTGTCACCTTTTACCCCAGTCAATTTCTGCAAAGCCACATATCTTAAAGTCTTCATTTTCACCGTTTATTCCCTGGAAAAGAGAGAGTTAATAGAAAACATGGACCCAATAGCGGGGCATGTTGTCACACTATAAATGGAGAAAGTTGTCACACTGGAACCTGCCATTAAACCAGTTGCTTAGGGGTCATGTAGACATTGGAGGGTGATGGGAAAAAGTGTTCCCACCTATACAACCTCCAAAACTCTCATTTAATGTGCATTACACAATACTTGCATCAACACCATTTTATAGGCTTTTCAGCAGAATTTATAATGTTAAACCACTATGGGGGAATATTGGTTTGGCTAACAAATATTGTAATTCATACTATAAATTGTGTAAAATTATGATATTTAAAGCAAATAAAAATGCTCTGACGTGACTTTAATAAAAATGATCTTTGTCCTTAGAACACATATAAGCAGGGGAGATTCCGGGGGGATGGTAGCACCCCAATAACAAAAACAAGCAAGTACAAACCCCCCAATATTTATACCATGATCAATGGAAACATGTAAATGCTTCACATTGCAACCGCGCCAATCAGGGCTGGACTGGTAATCTGGCATACCGGGAATTATCTCGGTGGGCTGAAGCAATTTGGGGCCGATCAGGGGCGGACTGGCCATCGGGAGAACCAAGCAGGCCAGTGGGTCGGCCGCGAAACATGCCAAATGTGCCGCGATAAGCTAAAATGAGCCGCCGCGTTATGCAGAATGGACCAAAAAACGACAGTGCGAAAAAACACTCAACTACTTGCCAGTTGCCATGTAAAATCCTGGGCAGATTTCCCTTCCCAGTCCAGCCCTGCCCCCAATACTCAAGCCAAATCTACGCCCTTGCATATAAGCCAATTGTTAAAAATCAACCTTTTATACAACAGTTAGTGTTGGTATTCGATCTGATTAGATGAGAGTTGATGTATAGTAACAAAACTGGGACACTCCGCCTGTCCGTGCTCGTGGCGTTCCAAATAGTGCTTGCGATTTTGATTAATTCAGTGACCATTTCTGGTGATTGCATATTTACTCCAGTAGGTGGCGACCTATGCGTGCCTTTTATGTTATGAGTGAATCAATCGAGCATCGACTCAAATGATTCACTAACTGAAACAATGGAAGTGATTGAGAATGATTCGTTCACTAAACAAGATTCATTCAAAAACACTGATTCATTTACAGTATGAACGAAACACCACTAGTGTGAAACCAGTGCAGAGAGCGTGTTGTGCTTGATGCTTTGGCTTCATTTGGAAGTATTTTCTCTGGAGGAGAAGTAATGCATGAACTAACTATCTGATAAGTTAGTTCATATTATTTACTTGTTCTGTTGTACAGTCGCTGCCACTGCATCTTATACACCGTCATAGCACCCAACTCTACACCGAGCTCAAATCCCAGGCTTATCCTCCTCCATTCTTCTCTCAGTATCTCTCTTTTGTGTTCAGGTGTGGGATTCCTTCAGTCGGAATTAAGCGGTGAGCCTGACAGCAGGTTTATCTGCCGTGTTCGACAGGTTTAAACATTCATTAAGTGTTCGGCTTAATTCTCCAGAGCAGGTGTAAATTCTCCGGAGCAGGTGTAACGTCTGCATTTACCATTCCACTAGATCTGCTCATTATTATTTCAGCTCGTCGCTGCTCGATGGAAATTGAATAAATCGCATGAATGTTTCTCTAAACCTCAGTTTCCTCCACCTCCACATTCAGGTGCTCAGACTACAAATTCAGCTGATTACAAACCTCAAATGTCAGATTATTATGAGTCAAGTCATGCATGTTAAATTCAACGCACTTCAACATGTATTAATTGAGTAAAAGATTTACTTGCCCGCACGTCGTTCCAAACCTCTATGACACAAAAGAACGGCCTGCTATAAATCTTTTTGTGTGTTCTACTGAAAACAAGTCTGTCATTTTTGGGTGAACAATCCTTTAAGGAGAATGGATAGTTAAAGTGAATGCAAAGCCATCGTGTGTATGAACCTGAAATTAATATGTGCTCTTCGTGAAATATTTATCCGATAGGCCTAATTACACGAGCCACATTGAGCACCGTTGGAGTGCACTCTTCCGTCGATAAAAGAGCCCAACGTGAACGAGTCAGATTCAGTCACTTATGAAGATCTGTGGGGTGTGCGAGCATTCGGCGGATGTCTCTCTCTCTCTCTCTCTCTCTCTCTGTAGCCTGGGGTCCGAGAGCACCATATGCACAATGAACTCAAACCCTCGTTTGTCCTCGAGAAATGACTCATCTGTGCTTAGACTCGTGTGTCTGTGTGTTACTGAAGATTTCAAGCTCAAATTCAGTAGCAGATACATTTGTTTTTACCCAGCAGTGTTTGGGAGTATCTGACTAAAAGTAGCGATGCAAGTAATTTAACTACATTTTTTTGATAGTGGCTTTTTCAACATAGTTTAGCTTAGTAATAGTTCCAGCTTTTCTCTCAAGTAACATTGGGAAGTGTGATTCATTTTAGCGAATCGCTTCGTTTGGATGACGAGATACCATTAAAATTGTCTGTGCTTCTTTTTGGGAGCCTTGAGTAGCTTTTGAGAAATAGAAAAATAGATACTGCTATTAATCACTAGATGTATAAATTAGCATGATTACTATTTTTCCACATTTAGTGTAAATGTATCTGTTCAAGTTTAGTACAGTCACCTTAATTCAGAAAATTATTATGTCACTCAAATTCAAATATTTAATAATTCAGAAATACAGATATTATATTTATATAGTAAAAATAAAATACAATATTAAATCATTATATAATCTGTAATTTATTCATTATTCATTGTTATTTTATAAAAACAATGCTAACACTTTATTTTAAGGATCCATAATAATGCATTAGTTAATTATGAATAAGACATTAATTAATCATTAACTCAATACACAGTAAGAATATCATAATTTACAACTTATTAAACATCTTTGTGTGTGTGTAGTAGGCAATGTAATTAATGCTGAGTTTCAGAGGTTTTACATTATATTGAGTTTACAAAAAATATTAAGCCAGTAATTTATGCTAATTATTAAAATATTCGTTAACACTTCACAATAAGGTTCCATTAGTTAATGCATTAGGTCTCATGGACTAACAATGAATTATTTATATTTTACAGCATTTATTATTCTTTGTTAATGTTAGTTAATAAAAATACTAAAATACAATTGTTAGTTCCTGTTAGTTCATGTTAGTTCATAGTGCATTTACTAATGTTTATGTTTGTTTGTTCTGTTTTTCTCTCCTTTTTCTCCCCAATCTGTAACGCCCAATTCCCAATGCGCTCCAAGTCCTCATAGTGACTCGCCTCAATCCGGGTGGCGGAGGATGAATCTCAGTTGCCTCCACGTCTGAGACCGTCAAGCCACGCATCTTATCACGTTACCGTGGAGACGTATTGCTTGTAGAGGCTTCACGCTATTCTCCGTGGCATCCACGCACAACTCACCACATGCCCCACTGAGAGCGAGAACAACATTACAGCAACCACGAGGAGGTTACCCCATGTGACTCTACCCTCCCTAGCAACCGGGCCAATTTGGTTAACTTAAAATGTATTGAATATATTTGAATGCTGAAATATTTTTCATTGATAGTTAATGTCAGGGGCGTAGCTTCCAGGGGGGATGGGGGGGTAACCCCCCCCCCCCCCCCCCCCCAATAATTAAAACAAGCAAGTACAACCCCCCCATTATTTATTCTATGATCAATATGATATCTATGCCAGTGGATAATGTTAACTAATGTAACCTTATTGTAAAGTGTTACTAAATAATTCTATTAAAGACAACTTTTTACTAAAGTGTTACTTTTGTCAGTGTTTCAATTACAATGAAACTCTCTGAACATTTTTAATTTGACTGAAAATACTGTCGTAATAACCTAATAAATGTCGAACCAATTAATAACTCGTAAATGCTCGTCAAATTGCCCTTTATTAAGATTTATCTCATCTAATTTTAAGATTTTAACCGTTCATTAGAAGCAAGTGAAACCAATAATAATTTGTTATAATTACTTACTTATTAATGTTAAATAAACATAAATACCATCAAATAAGCGCAAAACAAACTTTCACTTTAGAACAGGGGGACAAGTTGTATTATTAGAAGTTTTTAGCTATTAGGAACAACTTAGTAAACGCAACACTAATGTGTCATAATACTGTTTTAAAATATTTAATAAACTGAAATACCACCTAATAAATGCAAAACAAACTAATAATGTGAATAGGTCAAATTTTCACTTTAGAACAGGGGGCCGTGATGTCTTTAATTTCTAACTTAATTACTGACTTTGTTTAGTAAATTTGATATATGAATTGGCCCTGGATTTTACATAGCAACTGCCCCCAAAAAAAGGGGGGGGGGGGCAGTGGGGGTGTTCGCTGTCCTTTTCTGCTTATCGCGGCGCTGTTTTGTGGTCCATTCAGCATAACACGGTGGCTAATTTTAGCCAATCGCTGCCCATTCGGCACGTTTCGAGGCCGACCCACCGGCCCGCTCGGTTCTCCCGATGGCCAGTCCACCCCTGATCGGCCCCAAAGTGAAAATGGGAAAATGCCCGGTATGCCAGGTTACCAATCCAGCCCTGACTATGACTCGAGTAAGCATTCATTTTCCTGCTCTTATAGATGCATCTTATTCCTGCTGAATTAGTGCATTACTGCGGACCCTTAAACTAAAGTGTTACCAAACAATATATAATCTCATGTACACTGTATACAAACTTAGTGTAGGTAACTACTTTTTAAAGTATAGCCTGACTATTGTTGAACTAGCTAAATTGTCTGTAGCTTTGTACAGTTTCAAAGGCTCTTTTCCAAAATGTACTGTTGACTGTTTACTTGGTTCAAACCCGTCCGAACTACCATCTCTCTCGCTGATTTCTCCACTCTGCTGTTTATTTTTCGGAGGCATGCTGATTGTAAATATGTTGTGTTTGGCATATGATTCCAGGCAGAACATCGGCTGCGGGTCTGCTCTGTGTAAAATCGTTATTCTGGGTCCGTGAACACCAAGGCTTGTTTATCTGTTGGTCTAGACTACGAGGAGCAGCCGACCAAAAATAATGACTTATTTGACAGATATAAACCGCAGAGTTTCATCTTAGCTCCTCCAACTCATCTCATTACAACAAACATACTGATGTTTTGAACTTCTGGGATATCTTGTTCTTAAGTGCATTTAAAAAAAATGTTCACGGTCAATAATAATTCTTACAAAAGTATAACGATGCACTCTTAGAGTTTCTTTACATTTATTTAGCCGAACTAGTCCTTTAGATCGAATACGAATATCATGTTAATCTTATAATTATGATATTAGTATCCAGGAGGGATGTGATTTGTGTAGGAAAGTGCTGTTGAAGTTGGAGTACTTTATTGAGATTAGTCAAAGAGACGGTAGTTTCAAAGCTTTCTCTCTCTGTCTGATCTCGCTCTGAGAGGTTTCACTCGAGATTTTTCTCACCTACCAGGCAGATGGAATTTCTCCAGGACCTGCCAGAGATCTTCACATGTTTCTGCTCGACGACTCAAATCACTCGGGATTATTCTGCGAGATAATACCTGTACAGGCTCAAATCCTGAAGGATGGGATTTACTGAACACAAGCAGCACTAATATGTGACACATTAATCACAAGCTCTGTTAACTTTTATCAGCCCGCGGAGAGAGAATATGTGTGTGTTTAAGCTTACAACACCAACCTGCTCAACGACAATGACAGAGTAAGAAGAGGAGGAGAACACACACACACACACACACACACACACACACACACACACACACGCACACACACGCACGTTAAGAGGTACTTTAAACACGACGAGAGGTTCAACAGCAGGACGTGATGCGATCATGACACACTTGCAGTCCTGAATGTTCAAGAACGATCAGGATTTGTTCTCTATATCTGCTGCATGTAGATCATGTTGCTAAACCTACATTTTTGTTAACTTTTTACGTGGCTCGTTGTACGTATCGGGTCAGTTTCCTGATGAGACGAACTCTGGAGGAGCTACAACAACAACGACTTTAACTTTCACACAAATCACGAGTTCGCCCTGTTCCTCTCACAATGCTATCTTATGACATCTAACGACTTTTACTATAGCGCATGACTCATTTTAACACTTCTGTTACATAATCAACTACATTTCTAAGCTTGTTTGAGAGTGATGGGATTGTGCGGTAGCTCGACTGATGTAAAGAAGCGGGTACGAGTCCTGAAAAGCACGCGTGACCACACGTGAACCGAAAGTGTGATTGAAGCAGCTTATAATGACAATGTTCTGCAACTATCGGTTACGTTTAACGAAGCTGAATACCTTATTCGGAAAGGCATGAATAATGACTTCAAAACAATTAACGGATTCATCCGAATAATATAAAAAAATATTCTTTGACTGATTATCCAAAAAGCACAAGGATAAAACATTGTACAGCCAATAATTCTAAAGTGTAAAACTTATGAATGAAAATGCCGATAGTTGCTTTTTGGAGCTATCGGTTATCAACAAAAATGAATTCTGATATAGTTGCCAATAGTTTTTATTATTATTATTATTATTATTCCTCTGTGGCTGGTGCTGGAGGATTCATAGTATATCAGCAGCATCTAGAGGTGAAATAAAAACAATATTCATCGATATTTTTATCCTCACTTCAATGCAAATTTTTGAATAGTTAATCAAGTGTCCAAAATTAAAGGACGGACATGAAAAGAAAAATGCAACAATTTGGAAATGTCCCCTGTCAGTACAAACATTGTGTCTCCAACTTAAATTTCTGATGAATAAAAAAACCCTAATCTGGGGAAATATATAGGCTATAAAAAGCTTGAATTGGTAAATAATTACATATAGAGTATTGTAACGGAGCCAAGTCTCCGTCATTTCAAAATAAGAGTCCTGAAATAAGAAAGTGTATTTCTGGCTTAACAAAACCACCAATAACATCACTGAACTAATAACAAAGGGACCAATGACAGAACTGAACAGATAAACAAGTTGACAAGACTAATAAACATGAGGGAAACAGGAAACCACATGACTAACACACATGACCAGAAACAGGAGGTAAACTAATTTCAAAATAAAAGACATGAAAACAAAACATTAAAAAAAACCTGCTTAAACATTACACTCCCATTGGGACCAATGATGATTAAGGAGATAAATGAGTTCAGAGTTTAAATGAGCTGCATCTTTATCATTGTGTGTGTTAATGTTTGCGTGTTTGTGTGTGTGTGTGTGTGTGTGTGTAAGTGAGTGTGTGTATGTGTGTGTTAATGTCTGTGTGTATATGTGTGTGTGTGTGTGAGAGTGTGTGTGTGTCTGAGTATGAGTGAGTGTCAAGTCAAGTCAAGTCAATTTTATTTGTATAGCGCCTTTCACAACACACATCGTTTCAAAGCAGCTTTACAGAAGTTCAGCATTAACAGACGATAAAAATGTAATGTCTATAAAGTCGATAAATCATCATCCTTGTGCAGGGCTCCAAACTGCGACTAAAAATGGTCGCATTTGTGACCAAATAAGTGTGTGTGTGTATGTATGTGTGTGTGTGTGTGTGTGTGTGTGTGTGTGTGTTTTTGGGGTCTGGTGGCAAGCAAAGAGTGTTTGGTAAATGATCAGTACTTTAATTACTGTGACCCGACATGCACCAGAGAGTCATATACAGGACACACACACACACACACACACACACACACACACAAATGGAAAGCTATTTACTAGCACAGTGACTGCCGTTCTTATCTTGCAGCATTCCTTCTTAAATATTCCTCAGGTCTCTTTAAAACCTTTTAAGAATTCAGGAAAAAATTGACCTTTTCTAATGACTATTTTTAATTCATGAATATTGTGTGCGGAGCTGATAAATGTGCTGAAAGTGTGTAATTTACAGACATATATTTATCTCCCAGAGCGTCTTCAGGAGAAATTAAGAAGAAGAAAAAAAGAGAGCAGGTAATTGATGAAAGAGGGAAAAATGAAGGGACAAAAGCTGAATTAGAGTCTGAAACATCAAAGAACAGGAGTACGATTGTTAATTATCATCTTTAACTAAACGAAAATTGTGTTTTAAATCGTTCAATTTGCCCTTCACTGCATAAATACAAGAGCAAAAAAATGTCCTTCAAATCTCATCAAATAACAATCAAAACTATTTTAATGTCAGTTTGATCCAAGATCTCACATAATAAGGGAGTTAATGTTTGCCATGACAACTGAATCATTCTCAATTCAACGAAATCTGAAATTTGTCCTGTTCAGTTCAATTGTATTATTTTGGCACACACAAATGTAACAAGATCTGTATTTTGAATATTAAATGAGTGTGTCAGGGGCTGTTCAATCCAAACATGCTCATGCGACAAAAAAGCAAGACGCAACAGGACAAATGAAACAGTACACAGTAGGATCAGACGATACATTTGGAATAATCAGGACCAACAAATACTCTTATAGCATTATTATACATTATATTACACTTTATATATAGCCGATTTATATAGTGCAGATTCACTCCTGCTCTTTCAAGCGGGCATTCGATCTTAACTAAAAGTACTGTTCACTAAAATGCAAAATGATTCATCAGGGATGCACTGGGACAGCCCAGCACAGGGCAATGGTGACACATAAATATAAATATTCCTAATTATGCTTAGCTGAAAATACAGAATTATTTTAAATGCAAATGCTCAAACACAGTCAACCTATAACAACGTGTATATTAAATATGATACACAGCATTTGAAGGCTCCCGTTTCACTCTCTGTTCAAGCTGACGAGTCAAACAACTTATAGTATTTAAGTTTCACATGTTTATGGCACCATCTGGTGATAATTGTGAAAAAAGTGGTTTCAATGTTTATATCGATCTATTTAAAATGAAAAGTGACTGTTATGTTGGGATAAATTACAGCTTATTTGAATAAAGTAAAAGTGAGAGTAATAATTATATTGTTACTGATATTTTAAAATGAGTATTTGCTGAATATAAGCAACTATAAAATTTTGTATATTATTTTATTGAAAAAACCCCCCTTTGAAATCCATGTATAACATATGATACAACAGGTTTTTGATGCATCTCTCTCAATCACCATTACATTACATTCATTTAAAGCCTAAAGAATCAAATATTATACATAAAAAATTGTCTAATATCTAATGGTACTAAAAACTTAAAATGTACACATTTCTGACAGATCTTTCATATGCCCTGCTTTACACGGTTAAAATATTTTTTATATTGCAGTTTTTAAAATATTGTTGTCACCGATTTTATGCTTCTGAAATGGTATTTTTCAAAATTGAAGTTTTAACGGAAGTGCATGCTCGCTTTGACAAGCCACATCTCTGTCCCTGTGTTCCCTTATTTATGGAAACCATATAATACACTTTAAATATGTCGTTGCAGGATTACTAAACGGCAAAAGGCTGCACTTTCAATGTTTCCATATCGCAGTTTCTGATTGCAAAGTGTCAAAATGTCACATTAATATGTTTGTTTAGAGAAATGATGATGCATCAAGTTCACTTTCTTGGAAGGGAGATTTTGTGCATGTTAAAGCTGCACTACAGAACTTTGGGTATTCTGGCGCCATCTGTGGTTGAAACCTAAATTGCAAGCAACTCACTGATGAACAGTTTACGTGAGTTGTGTTTCAGCGCTGCTATTCTGCACAGATGAATCTCACGGTTTGACGTTATGTTATTCGTTTACATTTTTTTGAGGGAGATAAAAAACATTCTTAATTACACTTTTGATAAAAGTGTTTATCCACTACCAATTCGTGTTTGTACGTACGACACGTATCAATTTAAAACGTGTAACTCGTGATGTGGCCGATATGAGTACAACTGAAGACACTCGGTTTAAAAAGAAGTTCCAGAAAAATCTTTAGAAGATTGTCACATTACAGAATTGAACTTTCAGAGCTCAGAAAATGTTCTACTTCTGTTTAAATTCAACCCGACAGGCTGGAAGAAGGAAGCCCGAAGTTCTCAAAGAGAGAAACGCGCACAATGTGTAAATGGAGATTAAATCCAATTTTTGCTTGCTCAGTACTTACAAAACTAAAGCAATTTATATTCCTTCTCTTAACGATCCCTTTTCTCTGATTGCAGTAGTGTAATCTAATTGTAATTATGATAGCATCAGATTTATGCCGGGCCTGACGTGATTGCAGTTACTCATTGCATTAGAAACTAATTTTTGATGAATGATGAAAGCGGCTGTGGAGAATGAGAAATGCTCGTGTTTTTTATCAGTGTGACTGAGGGCTGCGAGTCCCTGCCAGAAGCGCAGAGGGGCAGATATCAGAGACGAGGGGGCGGGGCAAACAGGCCACCCCAATTATACACACAGAGGCTCATTATGTGCCTACAAGCATTGAGAGAGTGAAGTTTGACACGTCAGACACACTCAAAGTATAAGTGTAAGTTTAGACCAACTTTTATAATTATTTAATATATCTATAATACAGCACACCAAGGCCAATTCAGACCAAGAGCGACATGACTCTTTCAAACTCTCTCACACTGAGTGTAACATGAACTTTTGTTTTTGGCCCAAAAATAAACATATGCATAAATTTAAATGTATACATTAAAACAATGCATTTATTTTCAAATATTGCATTGTTTATTTAATCTAATTTAATTGAATCTCACAAAACCTGGCAAGAATGAACAATAGTATTGTGATAAAGTTACATTAACTAACATTAAATAATGCTGTAAAATGTCATTGTTCATTGTTAGTTTAAGGTAAATTGACTAATGTTAGCAAATATAATCGCACTGTAAAATGGTACCAAGAGTTAATATTTAAATTGCATGTACTGTATTTATGCATTGTAGTGTTTGACTTTCAATTTTGCACATTTAAATTATATATATATATATATATATACACACATATTTTATAGTAACTTTTACTGTAAAAAAAATCGTTTAGAGAATCAAGAGAGACATTAATACTCCCAATTTAAGTAACTAGATGCTTCTAGTAATAGGAATTTTGATGGAAAATGTGCTGAAATATCATGAAAATAATGTAAAAAAAACAACTTTAATGACCATAAAAATAAGCTTCATTTTCTACATTCAAAATACGATTTTGGGGACAAATATGACCTGGAAATGTTTTTATGAGAATATAAAAATGGTTTATTAAAGCTACAGTATGTAAGATTTTTTGAACATAGATTCTTTAATGAACAAGTATATCAACAATCCATCTTCCAAACAGGGACGTATTACCGACCGGGCCAATGGGGCCAGTGCCCGGGGGGTCCTTGACTACCAGGGGGTGCCCTGGGCTTTAAGGCTGCATGATCTAGTTTGGTGATCCCCCCATTTGAATACTCTTTTGGGCATGAACAATGAACCCCCCCTTCCCACCCCAACAACAACTTTTGGTTGGAGGGTGGCCCTTGGAGATAATTGGCCCCTGGGCCTTTGCAAATCATAATCCGTCCCTGCTTCCAAACCATGTTTTTGCCTTACCCCGATTCACTACGGTAAGCCTATAATACTGATGAACATTTTAGAGCAATCTGAATGGATTTGGCGGGAAATTGCAGACTTCCGTCATTCGTCAGTGCGTGTTTACATCATGTCCGTAAATACAGAAAAGAAGATCCAGCAACTACAGTGAATTTATACAGTATGTGAGGTGAGGTAGTAGTTTAAAGCTGAAAGCTTGTAGCCACTACAAATGAGCGATATTGCTCTTGGATCAACACAAAACAGGAATCAACAGTTTTCAAAAAAACAACAAAAAAAACAACATGAACTGAAGAGTCTGCTAGCATAAAGGGAAAACGACAGAGCCTGAAGTAAAATACGAAACAACATCGGATTCGCTTTTCAGGGGTGACGACAACGAGATCTTAAAGGATTTAAAACTGACCCAGAGATGTTTTTCTTGCTGGGCAAGTACGATTGGATGGATTATGGTACTGCAATGCTTTCAATTTCACTTTTGAGGAAGGAAGGACATTGGAAACCTTTTAAATGTTATGCTGTTAACAATGGCAATTTCTAATCTAGTTACTAACTTGGTCTTTTTGTCTGCTAGCCAAGATATAGTAGTTTCCACCATTTGATTGTATCTGATATGACTAGCAATCGTTATGTCTAATGTCATTGTTGCCTAACTTTTGTAATGCCCTTTATTTTAAAACAACTGTTTTCAAGCCTGGGTAGATCAGCGAGTATTGACACTGACTTCCACCCCTGGAGTCGTGAGTTTGAATCTCAGGGTGTGCTGAGTGACTCCAGTCTGGTCTCCTAAGCAACCAAATTGGCCCGGTTGCTAGGGAGGGTAGAGTCACATGGGGTAACCTCCTCATGGTCGCTATAATGTGGTTCTCTCTTTCAGTGGGGCACGTGGTGAGTCCTTTTCTGCATTTCAATGCACCGTTTTGTGGTCCGTTCTGCATAACGTGGCAGCTCATTTTAGCTTATCGCGCCCATTCATCACGTTTCGCGGCCACTTGGTTCTCCCGATGGCCAGTCCACCCCTGATCGGCCCTAAAGTGCGTCAGCCCACCGGGAAAATGCCTGGTATGCCAGATTACCAGTCCAGCCCTGGTATCAATGGTACTCCGCAAATCATCAGATTCATCCGCACAGAAGAGCATAGTCGAAACGTCAAAACGATGTTCCTCCGTAAGTTACTTGCAATTTTATGCTTCAACCACTAGAGGGCCAAAAGTTACATAGTGTAGCTTTAAAGTACCAATTGTTTTTTCCTTGTGTAAAAATGTATGATGAAAATGTGATGTTGATATTACTGTAGGTGCAGGTGATGCATTCAGACTGTGTGGTGCAACTCATGATATATTACCTGCTATTACTTTATTGCATGTGTTCTGAGGTACAGCACTGTATAATATAAGGATATATTTAGGTTATGCGTTATCTCATAAACACATGCTCTGCTGTCAGCCTCACCTGACCTATTTCTCCATGACGACACGTTACCGTGACACTCCATCACTAAATAACATTTAAATCTCACCGCAAGCCTTAAACTCTCTCTTTACCAAGCAAGTGTCTAAAATAATCGTACTCTCCAACTGTGGGCGTAGAGAGCCGATGTGGCATTAATCTGATCTGCTGTACTGGTCTAAGATCAGTATTGGTTCTAAACCTGCGTTTAATATGTACAAGCCAGTTTCTACAAATCAGACACACTTTGCATGTACAGAACTACTTTATTCCCTCTCTGTTTGTCTCAGTCAAACAGAAGAACATACTGTATGTATACGGTCATATTTGCTGGTTCAAGTGAGTCGTTATTAGTTAATTAGCTAACAGCTTCATTTCTAAATGGTTCAAACTGAAAACATAAAATGATTGGTTATCAGCCCGGAAACTCCCTATCGGTGCATCCTATTCAGAGCTGCACGTTCTGCCAAAGAGCAGATGTGTATCTTTACAGTCTTGTGAAGATAGAGACGAGTTTTCACTATCCAGTCAATTCCCGATGGCTAAAATTCAGCACTGTTCTTCAATTGTTAAATGTCATATATTACTTAAAGTAAACTGGGTTGCATATGTAGCTTCATGTTGACTCACGTAGGAGGAAGTGAGTGTATAATCTTTACCTGCTGATAACACACCTATTAAAACCGAATCACACTTAAACACACAACACACATTACTGCGCCTCTTCTGACACACAAACACATATTGAGGGAGAATTTATTTATAGTGCCAGGGAGAACACACACACGCACATTCACATTTTAATGCATTTCAAAGGGAATTTTCACGTTTTGATCTCCAGGCGAAACTAGTAAACACACCGCAGCGTGCATTAACCGCTACACGACTGCATATGGAAGAGAAACTCTAAATATATCAAATGAAAATTTATGCGGAATTACCAAGTTGAACAATCTGTTATTTGGTTTGATTTAGCATGCCTGATGGCCCGCTTGCATGGTAACCTGATTTCCAGGTCTCGGCGGAGTCCTTTAACTGCAGCTCACTGTGAGTTATAGTGCACAGATTCCCAGCAGCTTACACAGCAGCAGCCCACACCGCTGATAACCGCTCCAACCTGACCCCAGTCTGAAACGTACCCCTGGATTTTGGGTTATGAGGAAAATACTGAACCGTGGAGAAAAAAATCTATTACCGTAGTGAAGTTATGGTGAAGTACAAGTGCTCACGTTAGTCCAGGAGTGAATCAAATACTGTGTATCTGTTTAATGAATCAATACATGAAGATACAATGAAACATCTTTAGGAGAAGACCAACTATAATCTGCATGTCTGGGATGTGTAAAAAAAAAAAGTATGCCTATTTTAGAAAATCTATATATATATATATAGATTATTTTAATGACAATTAAAGACATTTAAGATGAGACAAAGTCTAATTTCTATCATGTCACTGAAATTGACAGTTGATCTTTATTAAATTATTGTAATTAAAAAAAATCTGTATAAAAGCATTACAACAAATACTACCATGTTGTCAGCATACAATTGAAATAAAATCAGTTTTATAGATTCTCATTATAGAAACAGACAAATTAAAGCCTGTTATTTCATATTTTTGACATAGCAGGTGTTGATTTGTATTGAAGATTTCAACAGATTTCAACTCTTTTCTGTTTGTTATATGAACGTCTCATTGAAACCAACGTGGAAACTTTTTACCAGGTCTTCATACCATTAATGCCATTAATGTATATATTTTACTGTTTTAGCCTTGTACCAAACCCAAACTTTCAATATTAAACCATTAAAATCCATTATATATATATATATATATATATATATATATATATATATATATATATATATATATATATATATATATTTATGGTTTAATATTGAAAGTTGGATCATAGTTTATCATAGTAAGAAAAATTATTAAAAAAAAATAATAAAGTGCATTTTCACACGAGAAGATAGAGAAGTACGTTTTAAGTAAGTTTGGAGCAGAAGAAATAAACCTTGTGTAAATTGTTAGCTTCATGCTAAGCTAAAATGGTATTTCTAGTCATTTTACATGCACATGTTACCAAACACCATCATATTTATTTATCAAGAAAATTCATGTTGGATCATAATTTCTTTTTTTCTAGTAAGACCTTTAATATTAGGGCAAAAACCATATTATTGATAATAATTTGTTTATTGTTTTCCTGTAAAAATATGAAAAAATCCTTAAAAAAAGATCAATTTGATAAATCTTGTTTTAGAAACAACACTGCATAAGATATTTTGGTTTTTCAGAGAATTTATTTTTAACATGTGTATTTAGTCTTTTTTATTTTCAAAACAAGTGAAAAAATTACCAAACTAACCACAACTTAAACCAATTACAACTTAAACATACTAACAGCAACATGAACCAAAAATGTATTGTAATTGTTAACCAATTGGACAAAAGTGTCAGTGAAGAGCATGCTTGAGATGAAATATGAAGTGATGTTTGAAGAATATTTTTTTACCAAAAAGTGTGCAAATATGATTTAATTGTGTTTATATAGCATACATAAAATGTTAGCCATAAAATTAGCTTTAGCAAGACAACAATGGGGGGTGGGGGGTCTGGATATCTCAGCAAGTACAGATGCTGACTTCTACACCTAGAGCCGCTAGTTTGAATCCAGAGTGTGCTGAGTGACTCCAGTCAGGTCTCCAAAGTGCATTGTAACCTCCTCGTGGTCGCTATAATGTGGTTCGATTTCGGTGGGACGTGTGGTGAGTTATGCGTGTATGCTGCAGAGAATAGCGTGAAGCCTCCACACGCGCTACGTCTCTGTGGTGACGCGCTCAACAAGCCACGCGATAAGATGCGCGGATTGACAGTTTCAGATGCGGAGGCAACTGAGATTCATCCTCCGCTGAGTCACTACGCCACCACGAGGACCTAGAGAGCATTAGGAATTGGTTAGGAAAAGGGGAGAGAAAAAAAAGTAATTTCCATCAGCTTCATTTCCAGCACAGAATTCCATTAAACGCAATATAGAATTTGAGATTGGCTGAAAATGAAATTGCGGTGGGAATTTTTACGATAAAAATGACCTAACACATATTAAATAGTATATAAAATTCCCTTTTATTTTTATTTTCATAAGGTTGACCTTTCGTAGAGAGAGAGAGAGAGAGAGAGAGAGAGGTTGCCTGCGTGTGACTGGCCTCAGAGTCTTTAGATAAACTCCCCTGTGCAGGTTGCTTGAGGATATTGTTATTGCATTTTTTAAGCACCCCTCCAGCCCTCTTTCAGAGAACACACACACCTCCATCTGTGCTTATTTCTTAAACACACTCAATTCATCCATGCACAAGAACTCTTGGGCCTGCTGGCCCTCTTTCTCTGTGTGTGTGTTTGACACCTGTATGCCCGCTGGCACGCACAGATCTGTGGAGTGTGTGTTGTGTTTGTTTGTGGTCTGAGGGCATGAGTACACTTACACACTCGAATGAACAACAGAGAAACAAACATGTGTGTGTGTGTGTGTGTGTGAGTGTGGTTAGGGTTAGGTCTAGGGCTAATCCTTGCCGCAGAGGAAGCTCATCTGTAAAGTTCACAGTAAGTTATTGTCTTCTGATAAAATCTCATTGTGAATTAAGCCTAAACTATTTCTATTCAGTTGTCTAATGTGAAGGTTTTTATGCTTAGTGTGATGGTTAGTGTGGTTGTTGGTGTTATTATCATGATTAGTGTGGTGATTCATATTGTTAGTGTAGTTAGTGTGATTGATGTGATGGTTAGTGTGGTTGTGTTGTGTCTGATGAGTTAAGTGAGTTTAGTTGTGTGGGTAGTGTGGTTTATGTTGTGGTTCATTTAATTAGTGTCATAGTTAGTTTGGTTTGTGTTGTGGTTTGGTTAGTGTTGTGGTTTGGTTTATGTTGTAGTTAGTTTAGTTTAAGTTGTGGTTAGTGTAGTGGTAAGTTTGGTCACGACAGGGTGGTTAGTGTTGTGGTTCATGTTGCAGTTAGTTTGGTTAGTGTCATGGTTAGTTTGGTTAGTGTCATGGTTAGTTTGGTTAGTGTCATGTTGGTTTGGTTAGTGTCATGTTAGTTTGGTTAGTGTCATGGTTGGTTTGGTTAGTGTCATGTTAGTTTGGTTAGTGTCATGGTTAGTTTGGTTAGTGTCATGTTAGTTTGGTTAGTGTCATGTTAGTTTGGTTAGTGTCATGGTTAGTTTAGTTAGTGTCATGGTTTGTTTGGTTAGTGTCATGTTGGTTTGGTTAGTGTCATGGTTAGATTGGTTAGTGTCATGGTTAGTTTGGTTAGTGTCATGGTTAGTTTGGTTAGTGTCATGGTTAGATTGGTTAGTGTCATGGTTAGATTGGTTAGTGTCATGGTTAGTTTGGTTAGTGTCATGGTTAGTTTGGTTAGTGTCATGTTGGTTTGGTTAGTGTCATGGTTAGTTTGGTTAGTGTCATAGTTAGTTTGGTTACTGTCATGGTTAGTTTGGTTAGTGTCATGTTGGTTTGGTTAGTGTCATGTTAGTTTGGTTAGTGTCATGGTTAGATTGGTTAGTGTCATGGTTAGTTTGGTTAGTGTCATGTTGGTTTGGTTAGTGTCATGTTGGTTTGGTTAGTGTCATGGTTAGTTTCATTAGTGTCATGTTGGTTTGGTTAGTGTCATGTTGGTTTGGTTAGTGTCATGGTTAGTTTGGTTAGTGTCATGGTTAGTGTCATGTTGGTTTGGTTAGTGTCATGGTTAGTTTGGTTAGTGTTGTGGTTCATGTTGCAGTTAGTTTGGTTAGTGTCATGATTAGTTTGGTTAGTGTCATGGTTAGTTTGGTTAGTGTCATGTTGGTTTGGTTAGTGTCATGGTTACTGTCATGTTGGTTTGGTTAGTGTCATGGTTAGTTTGGTTAGTGTCATGGTTAGTTTGGTTAGTGTCATGGTTACTGTCATGTTGGTTTGGTTAGTGTCATGGTTAGTTTCGTTAGTGTTGTGGTTCATGTTGCAGTTAGTTTGGTTAGTGTCATGGTTAGTTTGGTTAGTGTCATGGATAGTTTGGTTAGTGTCATGTTGGTTTGGTTAGTGTCATGGTTAGTTTGGATAGTGTCATGGTTACTGTCATGTTGGTTTGGTTAGTGTCATGGTTAGTTTGGTTAGTGTCATGGTTAGTTTGGTTAGTGTCATGTTGGTTTGGTTAGTGTCATGTTGGTTTTGTAAGTGTCATGGTTAGTTTGGTTAGTGTCATGTTGGTTTGGTTAGTGTCATGTTAGTTTGGTTAGTGTTGTGGTTAGTTTGGTTAGTGTCATGGTTAGTTTGGTTAGTGTCATGGTTAGTTTGGTTAGTGTCATGTTGGTTTGGTTAGTGTCATGGTTAGTTTGGTTAGTGTCATGGTTAGTTTGGTTAGTGTCATGGTTACTGTCATGTTGGTTTGGTTAGTGTCATGGTTAGTTTCGTTAGTGTTGTGGTTCATGTTGCAGTTAGTTTGGTTAGTGTCATGGTTAGTTTGGTTAGTGTCATGGATAGTTTGGTTAGTGTCATGTTGGTTTGGTTAGTGTCATGGTTAGTTTGGATAGTGTCATGGTTACTGTCATGTTGGTTTGGTTAGTGTCATGGTTAGTTTGGTTAGTGTCATGGTTAGTTTGGTTAGTGTCATGTTGGTTTGGTTAGTGTCATGTTGGTTTTGTAAGTGTCATGGTTAGTTTGGTTAGTGTCATGTTGGTTTGGTTAGTGTCATGTTAGTTTGGTTAGTGTTGTGGTTAGTTTGGTTAGTGTTGTGGTTAGTTTGGTTAGTGTCATGGTTAGTTTGGTTAGTGTCATGGTTAGTTTGGTTAGTGTCATGTTGGTTTGGTTAATGTCATGTTAGTTTGGTTAGTGTCATGTTGGTTTGGTTAGTGTCATGGTTAGTTTGGTTAGTGTCATGTTGGATTGGTTAGTGTCATGGTTAGTTTGGCTAGTGTCATGGTTACTGTCATGTTGGTTTGGTTAGTGTCATGGTTAGTTTGGTTAGTGTCATGGTTAGTTTCGTTAGTGTCATGTTGGCTTGGTTAGTGTTGTGGTTAGTTTGGTTAGTGTTGTGGTTAGTTTGGTTAGTGTTGTGGTTCATGTTGCAGTTAGTTTGGTTAGTGTCATGGTTAGTTTGGTTAGTGTCATGGTTAGTTTCGTTAGTGTCATGGTTTGTTTGGTTAGTGTCATGGTTAGTTTGGATAGTGTCATGGTTAGTTTGGTTAGTGTCATGTTAGTTTGCTTAGTGTCATGGTTAGTTTGGCTAGTGTCATGGTTACTGTCATGTTGGTTTGGTTAGTGTCATGGTTAGTTTGGTTAGTGTCATGGTTAGTTTTGTTAGTGTTATGTTGGTTTGGTTAGTTTTGTGGTTAGTTTGGTTATTGTAGTGGTTCATGTTGCAGTTAGTTTGGTTAGTGTCATGGTTAGTTTCGTTAGTGTCATGGTTTGTTTGGTTAGTGTCATGTTGGTTTGGTTAGTGTCATGGTTAGTTTGGTTAGTGTCATGTTAGTTTGGTTAGTGTCATGGTTAGTTTGGTTAGTGTCATGGTTAGTTTCGTTAGTGTCATGTTGGTTTGGTTAGTGTCATTGTTAGTTTGGTTAGTGTCATGGTTATTGTCATGTTGGTTTGGTTAGTGTCATGGTTAGTTTGGATAGTGTTGTGGTTCATGTTGCAGTTAGTTTGGTTAGTGTCATGGTTAGTTTGGTTAGTGTCATGGTTAGTTTGGTTAGTGTCATGTTGGTTTGGTTAGTGTCATGGTTAGTTTGGCTAGTGTCATGGTTACTGTCATGTTGGTTTGGTTAGTGTCATGGTTAGTTTGGTTAGTGTCATGGTTAGTTTCGTTAGTGTCATGTTGGCTTGGTTAGTGTTGTGGTTAGTTTGGTTAGTGTTGTGGTTCATGTTGCAGTTAGTTTGGTTAGTGTCATGGTTAGTTTGGTTAGTGTCATGGTTAGTTTCGTTAGTGTCATGGTTTGTTTGGTTAGTGTCATGGTTAGTTTGGTTAGTGTCATGGTTAGTTTGGTTAGTGTCATGTTAGTTTGGTTAGTGTCATGGTTAGTTTGGTTAGTGTCATGGTTAGTTTCATTAGTGTCATGGTTTGTTTGGTTAGTGTCATGTTGGTTTGGTTAGTGTCATGGTTAGTTTGGTTAGTGTCATGTTGGTTTGGTTAGTGTCATTGTTAGTTTGATTAGTGTCATGGTTACTGTCATGTTGGTTTGGTTAGTGTTGTGGTTCATGTTGCAGTTAGTTTGGTTAGTGTCATGGTTAGTTTGGTTAGTGTCATGGTTAGTTTGGTTAGTGTCATGTTGGTTTGGTTAGTGTCATGTTAGTTTGGTTAGTGTCATGGTTAGTTTGGTTAGTGTCATGTTGGTTTGGTTAGTGTCATGTTGGTTTGGTTAGTGTCATGTTTAGTTTGGTTAGTGTCATGTTGGTTTGGTTAGTGTCATGTTAGTGTCATGGTTAGTTTGGTTAGTGTCATGTTGGTTTGGTTAGTGTCATTGTTAGTTTGGTTAGTGTCATGGTTTGTTTGGTTAGTGTCATGGTTTGTTTGGTTAGTGTCATGTTGGTTTGGTTAGTGTCATGGTTAGTTTGGTTATTGTCATGGTTAGTTTGGTTAGTGTCATGTTGGTTTGGTTAGTGTCATGTTAGTTTGGTTAGTGTCATGGTTAGTTTGGTTAGTGTCATGGTTAGTTTCGTTAGTGTCATGGTTTGTTTGGTTAGTGTCATGTTGGTTTGGTTAGTGTCATGGTTAATTTGGTTAGTGTTGTGGTTCATGTTGCAGTTAGTTTGGTTAGTGTCATGGTTAGTTTGGTTAGTGTCATGTTGGTTTGGTTAGTGTCATGGTTAGTTTGGCTAGTGTCATGGTTACTGTCATGTTGGTTTGGTTAGTGTCATGGTTAGTTTGGTTAGTGTCATGGTTAGTTTCGTTAGTGTCATGTTGGTTTGGTTAGTGTTGTGGTTAGTTTGGTTAGTGTTGTGGTTCATGTTGCAGTTAGTTTGGTTAGTGTCATGGTTAGTTTGGTTAGTGTCATGGTTAGTTTCGTTAGTGTCATGGTTTGTTTGGTTAGTGTCATGTTGGTTTGGTTAGTGTCATGGTTAGTTTGGTTAGTGTCATGTTGGTTTGGTTAGTGTCATGTTAGTTTGGTTAGTGTCATGGTTTGTTTGGTTAGTGTCATGGTTAGTTTCGTTAGTGTCATGGTTTGTTTGGTTAGTGTCATGTTGGTTTGGTTAGTGTCATGGTTAGTTTGGTTAGTGTCATGTTGGTTTGGTTAGTGTCATGTTAGTTTGGTTAGTGTCATGGTTTGTTTGGTTAGTGTCATGGTTAGTTTGGTTAGTGTCATGGTTAGTTTGGTTAGTGTCATGGTTAGTTTCGTTAGTGTCATGTTTAGTTTGGTTTGTGTCATGGTTAGTTTGGTTAGTGTCATGTTGGTTTGGTTAGTGTCATGTTGGTTTGGTTAGTGTCATGTTAGTTTGGTTAGTGTCATGATTAGTTTGGTTAGTGTCATGTTGGTTTGGTTAGTGTCATGGTTAGTTTGGTTAGTGGTGTGGTTCATGTTGCAGTTAGTTTGGTTAGTGTCATGGTTAGTTTGGTTAGTGTTGTGGTTCATGTTGCAGTTAGTTTGGTTAGTGTCATGGTTAGTTTGGTTAGTGTCATGTTGGTTTGGTTAGTGTCATGGTTAGTTTGACTAGTGTCATGGTTACTGTCATGTTGGTTTGGTTAGTGTCATGGTTAGTTTGGTTAGTGTCATGGTTAGTTTCGTTAGTGTCATGTTGGTTTGGTTAGTGTTGTGGTTAGTTTGGTTAGTGTTGTGGTTCATGTTGCAGTTAGTTTGGTTAGTGTCATGGTTAGTTTGGTTAGTGTCATGGTTTGTTTGGTTAGTGTCATGTTGGTTTGGTTAGTGTCATGGTTAGTTTGGTTAGTGTCATGGTTTGTTTGGTTAGTGTCATGTTGGTTTGGTTAGTGTCATGTTAGTTTGGTTAGTGTCATGGTTTGTTTGGTTAGTGTCATGGTTAGTTTCGTTAGTGTCATGGTTTGTTTGGTTAGTGTCATGTTGGTTTGGTTAGTGTCATGGTTAGTTTGGTTAGTGTCATGTTGGTTTGGTTAGTGTCATTGTTAGTTTGGTTAGTGTCATGGTTACTGTCATGTTTGTTTGGTTAGTGTCATGGTTAGTTTGGTTAGTGGTGTGGTTCATGTTGCAGTTAGTTTGGTTAGTGTCATGGTTAGTTTCGTTAGTGTCATGTTGGTTTGGTTAGTGTCATGTTAGTTTCGTTAGTGTCATGGTTAGTTTGGTTAGTGTCATGGTTAGTTTGGTTTGTGTCATGGTTAGTTTGGTTAGTGTCATGTTGGTTTGGTTAGTGTCATGTTGGTTTGGTTAGTGTCATGTTAGTTTGGTTAGTGTCATGATTAGTTTGGTTAGTGTCAATGTTGGTTTGGTTAGTGTCATGGTTAGTTTGGTTAGTGGTGTGGTTCATGTTGCAGTTAGTTTGGTTAGTGTCATGGTTAGTTTGGTTAGTGTTGTGGTTCATGTTGCAGTTAGTTTGGTTAGTGTCATGGTTAGTTTGGTTAGTGTTGTGGTTCATGTTGCAGTTAGTTTGGTTAGTGTCATGGTTAGTTTGGTTAGTGTTGTGGTTAGTTTGGTTAGTGTTGTGGTTCATGTTGCAGTTAGTTTGGTTAGTGTCATGGTTAGTTTGGTTAGTGTCATGGTTAGTTTGGTTAGTGTTGTGGTTCATGTTGCAGTTAGTTTGGTTAGTGTTGTGGTTCATGTTGCAGTTAGTTTGGTTTGTTCGGTGGTTTTTGTTTTGGTTTGTTTGGTGTAGAAAGTTTGGTTCTTCGGGCAATGGAGGAGTCAGGAGACAACAAAGCAGTACAGGCAAGTCTTTTATTTTCTTCCTTCAGCATCTTGTATTTTACAGCACTCAATTCACGTAGATTCTTCACAGCACTCAATAAGATAACTTGAACGTTTAATGCACTCAGTACACATTGAGTGTTTTGGTCGGTTTGCTTTATGCAGTGGTTTATGTCATGTTAGTTTGTGTTGCTGTTAGTTTGGGATGTGCCCTGGTTTGTTTGGTTAGTATTCACGGTTAGTTTGGTTTGTGATGTGTTTAGTTTGTTTCGTGATAAGGTTGTGGTACTACATTTCTGTTTCTGTCTTATTTCATTCACCTTCCAATGATAACACACACTGGCAGACATATACACATGAGAAATCACTTCTGCAAATACAATCTAAAAAGTTTGTGTGTGTGTGTGTGTGTGTGTGTGTGTGTGTATGTGTGTGTTTCTTTGTTTGGTAACTATTTGATTTGAGCTGTGTAGATCTCAGGTCAGGTTCAGGTTCTTGTGGACTGGGTCAGTCTTTTTCAACAGCACCTCTGTCTCAGCCAGTCAGAGCCTTGCAGCCTGTTCATGATGGTGGGACCCCCCCCATCCCCCCCGATGTCTGTTCAAACTAACTCTAAGTTTTGATTGGCCGATCGGCTCGAGCTGTCACAAATGTCCCCGGAGAGCTCGGCAGATTTCAGACTGGAAAAAAAAAATCAATTTTGCTTCTCTCATGCCTCACCGGCCGCCACAGTCTCTCTGCCGGCCCTCCAATGCCCCGAGCGGTCAGAGGGTCTGGCTTCAGAGGTAGAGGGGTGACAAAATCCATCAGGAGCCAGCGTGTGGAATGTGTACAGGTTTACAGGAACTCTCAGGAGCTCCAACCTGCTTCGCCACACCGCTGCCGGAATAAACCTATTTATCTCTTTCACCCAAACTCCCTCCTCGCCTGGGCCGCAGGGAACCGCCCTGAGCCAGAAAGTTGTTATAAGAGAGAAAGGAAGAGAGCGCGGAAAAAGTGGCAGAATTCAGGGGTGTAAATGACGAATTACTTTTCATCAAGACACAGGAAACACGGCGTGCACCGCACTGCAGCGAGCGGCCGCCTCTGACCTAACGCCTCACAGCAGCCAATATCTTCATTCAAGAAGACAAGCATGAAATTACACAGAAAATGGGATTGTCATGAGCCGGGCCCTTCAAATCTGAGTATCCACTCATTACTGCTCATAGCCACATCATAGCTGTACAAGAGCATGGTACGTGTATGTGTGCGTGTGTGTGTGTGCGCACAGGAGTGCACTTTCATCAAAAGCAATGCTGTTCACTTGAACTGAGAGAAAATGTGAGTTTCCGTGGGTTTTCTGTGCTAAAGTTTGAGGACACATATTAAGTGAACTTAATATGACAAAACCTACCTTTAGTGACATTAGAGGATGTCTTCAATTGAAAAAAAACTATTACTTCAAATGAGACTATTTCAGACTATCTCAGATATCTTATATTACAACTGTGTGTGTGTGTGTGTGTGTGTGTGTGTGTGTGTGTGTGTGTGTTGGGAGAGGGCTGGTGGAAAATATAAACGACTGTTTATGTGTAAATTATGCTAGATATTTGTGTGTCTTTTGTGTCTATTTGTATGTTTATGTAGTCATAAGTATTCACGTCTGTATTTGTGTCTGTCCATTAAAGCAGATTTGCCAAACACACACACACACACACACACACACACACACACAACATTCGCTGCTCATTGACATTATGGAGTCTGATCCGGTACAAGCAGATGCAGCGAGCTTGTTTACAGAACACAGACAAGAAGACACAACATCTAATGAGCAATCAGATGATAATTAGTGAACAAAAGCAAAGCGATGAGGAGTGAGGTGTGTGAATACTAATTAGACAGCAGTGAGAGCGTTAGTGTTCAGGGGAGATTTTACAGGAGCAACACAAGTTTACTGTACTTCTGCGACTGACCAGTGGAGAGGACGTTTCTCACTTCTGTTGAAATAAACTTAGTTTTAAAAAGTCTGGCACCCTAAACTTAATGGGATAGTTCACCCCAAAATGAAAATTCTCTCATCATTTACTCACCCTCATGCCTTCCCAGATGTGTCCACACAAACGACGGTATTTAGAAGTGAATGGTGGCCAGATATTTGTAGCTCAAAAAGGGCATAAAGGCAGCATAAAAGTAATCCATACGACTCCAGTGGTTTAATCCATGTCTTCAGAAGCGATATGATAGGTGTGATCAATATTTAAGTGATTTTTTAAAAATATAAATCTCCACTTTCACTTCCACGTTCTTCTTATTTTTGTTTTTGGCGATTCACATTCTTAGTGTATATCGCCACCTGCTGGGCAGGGAGGAGAATCTATTGTAAACGACTTTAATATTGATATGTTTCTCACCGCTTTTCACCACAACTTCATCTACATTCAGTTACGACAATCTTCTTCCTGGTTTTGGCCTGACGTGTCGTCAACGTAACCCATACATAATGTAACTGCTGTAACCTCAAATTCATAACGTCCACTGAAAAATGTTTTGCTACGGTACGTGACCAAATGTTGAACTAAATAATACATAAAGAAACAGAGATGGTGTTGATGTCAGAGTTACTGTTGTCTTCAGTCGATAGCTGTATTGTCAGTTTTGTCTTGTTTGGTACACAACAATATCACGTTAGCTGGATAACTGGATAGCTAGCTAGCCGCAAGCCAGCTAATACTTCCTACATGGCTGATTTCATGACTGTGATTCAGTTAGCTAGATGACCACATTTGAGTTGAGTTCAGTGGTTGACTAAAGGTTACATTTAGCATTTCATATAAACCCAGGACTGGGAAGAATAATCGGCCCTGGCAATGGCAACTTGGGGGGGTTTGTCCTTTTCGGCATATCGCGGCGGCATTTTGTGCTCCGTTCTGCATAACGCATTTTTGCTTAATGTGGCCCATTCGGCACGTTTCGCGGCCATCCCACCGGCCCACTAGGTTCTCCCGATGGCCAGTCCACCCCTGATCGGCTCCAAAGTGTGTTGGCCCACCAGAAAAATGCCCGGTATGGAAGATTACCAGCCCTGCCCATGGTTAAACTGTAGTGAAAACATGGTTAATTTTTGTAAGGTAAACAAAACAGAAGTCTAATAATTTTCTGTTCACAAATTAGGCTCACAAATTAAAAAAATAACAATAAATGACTTGAATTATGACTAAAATTTATATTTTCAATGATCCATTTTATCCCAAGAAATAATACAAATAAACAGTTATAGAAGTATCATATTGCTACCGACGATGTTGGACCACAAATGATTGGTTTCGGATTTAAAAGAAAACAAGTGGTATCGCCTATTCCTATCTTACACTACAAAATGATGTGGAATAGTGCAGAAGTGTGCCGTTTGGGACGCACCTCTTGGGTTTTACTGGCATGGCGTTGCCTAATCTAGCACAGCAGCTTAGTCCGAGAAGCTGCTTGTGTTTTTAGCTACACGCTCCTGATTGTCTAGATGTAGAACATAAAATGACCCAGTTTATCATTGATGTTGTGGATTGTTCATTTATTAATTTTTTATAAATATTTCGATAATTTTATCACACATCCTAGCTCTGCTGCATTTAAACGTCTCTTTTATTCCCCAGCAGCCTTCAGACACATTTGAAACGGCTGCTTTAATCAGATTGAGTAGACAGATGCCGTTCAGTGTGTGAGCTATTAATGCAGCTCATCCATCAGAGCACAGACACTCCTACACAGTTTCTAAGAAGGGGGTGGAACCACTCTTCTTCTCAGGACACGCCCACTCTTGGAAACAACAGCCCGGTATTGAGGAGAGTTGTTTGAGTTTGAGGCATCAGAATGAAGATTTAATAAAAACTAACATTTACAAGTGTATTCAAAGATAAGTGAACATTAATAATAATGTTGCTGTTTACTTGGCCATCATAGATTTGGCTATTTCTGGAAAGACGAAAACTTGTGAGCATTTTTGCATTATAGTATGAGTATTTAATACTATTATCAGTGTGTGTGTGTGGGGGGGGGGGGGGGGGGGGGGGGTTTGGTTTGGATGGGGGGTGTCCGCTGTCCTTTTCTGCATATCTCGGTGCCGTTTTGTGGTCCGTTCTGCATAATGCAGCGGTTCATTTTAGCTTATCACAGCCCATTCGGCCCATTTCCTGGCCGACACACCGCCCCTGATCGGCCCCAAAGTGTATCGGCCCACCGGGAAAATGTCCGGTATGCCAGATTACCGGTCCAGCCCTGTCCCAAGATAAGTTGAATGAAGTATTATATAATAATACAGTTTTATCCGCTTTTAAAAACTCAGTTTGGTGGCTTGTTTTCTCTGATCAGGAAATGATCACGTGTCTTATGTGCACTGCTTCCTTTATGTCATCATGAAGTATTTCACATGTTTAATGTGCTTTTCTCCTCTAGCTCTCCTTCACTGGAGCTCTGGACGGAGATGCACATTCTGTCCAGCAGACAAATCATTTAATCGCCCATCAGGAGAGGAACACACTGATTGCTCCCTCTTGAACATATAGTTAATGATAATTATACAAGTGCCCCTGAAATGAGACGAGTTACCTAATAAAGATGAACAACCCCCAAGACGCGACTCTCTCTCACTCCCTCTTCCTCTCAAACAGGCCAACACAGTCATATGACAACTCGAAAGAGTTTTGAACCGATTCACGAAAATGAACTGAACTTACCAGCTCTCGTTTAAATAGAGTCGAGACAAGGAAGGCTCAAATAATTAATGATACACTTTATTTGGCCAATTAAAGAAACTTAACGGGCAAATAAAAAGTACATACATTTTTTTTAACCTCATATGACCCTGTGTCCACATGCTTAGATTCATTCCTTCATATTTACTGTCCATTATGACATTGAGAATCAATGGATGCATCCAAAAGCTGAAAATTGTGTCTTTCAGAGGTTTTATATGGAGTTAGAGTGAAAATAAGATGCATTTCAAACTGTTCTGAGACCAGTGCAGACAGACAGCACACTGGAGGTTAAGTCATGCACTAAATAGGGAGCAAGGGAGCATCCTATAGCTCTCCTATAACTGTTCTGAGATCAGTGCAGACAGACAGCACACTGGAGGTTAAGTCATTCCCTAAATAGGGAGCAAGGGAGCATCCTATAGCTCTCCTATAACTGTTCTGAGACCAGTGCAGACAGACAGCACACTGAAGGTTAAGTCATTCCCTAAATAGGGAGCAAGGAAGCATCCTATATCTCTCTATGCAGTTAAGTGCGTTCACTCCTAAAATCTGATCAAAAGTTCAGTTTCTGGCTGCAGATGATGTTTGGATCACTCAACATGTTTGACACACATGGGATGATGATCATCAGTACATAGATTCATCATTTATAATGGATCATTTTATTTGAACATGATTGACAGTGATTGGATGATGCTGGACGTTACATAGAATCTGAATTAATTATGATAATTTATGATGTAATAAAAAAACTTTCTATAGCTTGGCATTATTTAAAATTTCACAACTCAGTCCCGCTGTCCACATGTGAGGACATACAGGAAAACTACATGGAAATTACTGTTGCAATCATCTGATTGGAAATGACTGTACATTTCCAAAAAACAATAAAAATCACAAGGTAGAACATCATATTTTGTTTAGTTGTGGTGCTGTCAATACAGCAAAGGGTGAATATAATTTACACATCACTCCTTTTTGTTTTTATTAGCATTTTTCATACTGTCCCAGCTTTTTCGGAAATGGGGTTGTAAGATTGTGATTGTGATTTTACCTCATTCTTACTTTAAATAAATAATTCAAATGTGTTGTGCTTATGTAATAAATGTTAACTTTTTCCATTTAGGTTTTTCGGAAACGTTTGGGACTTGCCAACACAAATTTGACTCTGGCAAAGTTTCTTTTGGCACAAATGAGTTGAAAGTTATTCAAATGAAAATAAATACAAACTTTAAACATGCCGAGGAAGAATTCACTTCTGCTGCGAGAGAGCTAGATTTCTCTCTCTCTCTCTCTCTCTCTCTCTCTCTCTCTCTCTCTCACACACACACTCCCTCACTCTATCGCTCTCTCGCTCTCTCTCTCTCTCTCTCTCTCTCTCTCTCACACACACTCCCTCACTCTATCGCTCTCTCTCTCTCTCTCTCACACACACACTCCCTCACTCTATCGCTCTCTCGCTCTCTCTCTCTCTCTCTCTCTCTCTCTCTCTCTCTCACACACACACTCCCTCACTCTATCGCTCTCTCTCTCTCTCTCTCTCTCTCTCTCTCTCTCTCTCTCTCTTTCTTTGTCTTGGCAGCTTCTAGAAGTTTTTGTTAAATTTCATAACAAACATTCAAGGGACATTTTGTCAGCTCTTTACAAAACCTCCAAAATCCTGCTGCTGTTGGCATGTGTGCTCGTTTACTGTCCATGTGAGTATAACTGGCCGCAGGGACACGTCTGAATATCTGACATTTGATGTTTTGCATACTGGATCATTTAGACTTACAGACGCTAACTAACCAGAGCACTTTCAGCAATACTGCCAGTAGGTCCTGTAACACATGAAAGAAAAAGCACACCCAAAAATGTATATTCTGTCATTATTTACTCACCCTGTGCTACAAACACAAAAGGTGACAGGGTTTATTTGCCATAAATGAAAGTAAATAGTGAGACTGGTCTGCCATGCTCAAAAAAGGACAAAAAAATTATTTTATTTTTTTCGTTCATTGTTTCTTGTGACATGATGCATGATGTTTGGTCATAAGACGAGTAAACTATATGAACTGCACGAGTAAATAATGAAACTATTTTTCTTTTGGGGTAAAGTATTCCTTTAATCTGATACTTTGGAGTCATTGAAAGAAAACAGGATCAGAGATTGTTATTCTGAAAAGTTGAATAAAGTTCTATGACAGTTTGAGTTTGTTAGCAGAATAAATCTGCTGTAAGAATTCAACGTTCACTCTATTACTATTCTCTCTGATTTATGTAAGAGGGAGGGCGGGGTTATGCTATTTTATCTTATTACATGTATTTTTTTTTCTTATTTCACCATTATTTGCGTGTTATAATAAGCAGATTTGTGAAAGAAAAAAGTAAAAATTCAGAACCTACACTTCTATTAGTCGAAACATGATGAAAATATTAGAATGTGACATGCATTGCAGGAAAATTGCATCTATTTGGTGAAACGACTTAAAAAACATGATCATAATGTGGTCGACCAGGAAATGGAAGCAAATGGAGGACAAGTCACCAAGTCTTGCACTGCTCTGATAAAGAAAACCATTTTTATTAAATGAGGAAAATTAATTTCAGTCAAAAATGACTAAATACCATAGAAGGGTTAAAAAGTAACCCATGGGACATGAAAGAAACACCCATAAAGATTCACATTAATCCAGAACATTATGCAAAACATTATTACTCTAGAATGTTAATCAAATACTTTAAGAGTACATCACGTTTATATATATATATATATATATATATATATATATATATATATATATATATATATATACTGTATATATATATATACTGTATATATACATATATTCAGATATCCCAAAAAAAAATCAATATAATTCACTGAAAACAGGAAGATTAATCAATGAATAATGACTTAAATTACTATCTGTTTTCACACAAATCTATCGTATGACTTCAGCAGACTTGAAATATTGTGCAAGTCTTATGGACTACTTTAATGATACTTCCATGGTGCTTTTTTGGATCATGACAATATCGTGGTCACTATAAACTGTCATTGCATGTTGTAAAGCAGTCCAATGGAAAGGAGGAGGCGAGAACCAGCCTGGCAATATAAATAATAGTTTAATGAAAAACTGAACCAAAAACACACAGAGCAGCTGCCTGTCATTCTCTCTCTCTCTCTCTCTCTCTCTCTCTCTCTCTCGAACCTTTGTCACCGGCCGCCTTTATCCCTCATGCGCCCCCATCAGGCTGATTAGGGACCGGGCGTCCGTTGTTCCAACCTGGCCCCGCCCTCCTCTGCTCTATACTCCTCCCGGCATTGCCTCAGTTCGGGGAGCCCCCGGCATGACGTACACCCCCCCCCCCCTCCTTGCACCCCGTCTGCCGGCAGGTCATCCCCATCTTGCTCGACCTGCATGGAGGCAGGAGGGAAAAAAAACAACAAAACAAAATAGGCAAGGGATAAAGGCCAACACGGAAAAATCACAGATTCTCTGATGCGCCATCACGTGGTCCCCGATCACTCCTCCACCCTCTCAGGCAGATGGCAGCTGCTCCTCCCCGGGCGGACTGGAGACAGACCGACCCCCAGCGGACAGAACGCCCCACCGCATTCTCGGTGACCCATGGGGACTCTCCTCCACCACTGGCAGTGGCCCTACTTCTCCAGGCGGACGGGGAGTCGCTTCCCTCCTCACCTCTGGGGGACGGCAGGACACTTTTCCGCCCCTGGCAGCAGCTCCATCACTCCAGGTGGTTGGGGATTCCAGTCCTCACTCGCCTCGCGGACGGTGGCCATCCCCGCGTCCGGGCGGTCAGGCTACTCCGTCACCAGGCGGATGGCAGTGGTACTCCCCTGGGTGGACAGCTGTGTCGAGGACTCCGTGACGGCAATCCCTCCTCCTTCCCGGGTTTCGGCACCAATGTAAAGCAGTTCAATGGAAAGCAGGAGGCGAGAACCAGCTTGGCAATATAAATAATACTTTAATGAAAAACTGAACACACACAAACATTGTTGTGTATTGTATTCCTAATGTTTCAGGTTTTGTCCTTACGGTGATTCCATACTTGTATCTGTTATATGGTACATGCGCAGAACAACTGTATGCATATTCGTATAGAGAACGAGTCAGTAAAGGCTGCTATGTGAAATGCTCGTGTCAGTGTCATCACTCCAAAGCCGTGCATAAACAGCACTCCACAATGTAACAAACATAAACACACAGAGCAGCTGCCTGTCATTCTCTCTCTCTATAACCGCCGTCACCGGCCGCCTTTATCCTGCCTTTGTCGTTCCAGCCCAGCCCTCCTCCGCTCTACACATGGAAAAGAACTACATAAAGGTACCATATAGTTATAGTCGTTTTTGATAATTTGTCATTTTTAATGCACAGTTTGCGTTTGAAGTTTGTGTTTATCAGTTTGAGAGTTTGGGGTTAAGGATGATGAGTTTTGGGTTCAACAGCGTTGAAGTTAACAGGCTGTTCACAAACATTTATCGAGGCCAAGCTTACACACACTACAGCATGTATTCGCTGGGTGAGTTGCTGCGGCCTTTTGCTCATGTTGTATGCTTGGCTGTGCATGTTATAATAGAGCAGTGTGTGTGTGTGTGTGTGTGTGTGTGTGTGTGGCTGTAGGAAGCTGCATTAGTGTGCTGTTAATGAGCGTGTGTGCTGAGATCGCTCTTCCTGTTGGACTGCTGTGAGGTCATCAGCATTAATGCAGCGGGGCGGTGGATTGAAGCCTGAGAGGGCAGGTGTTTGGGTCATGGGCGCTCTGACAGACCGCTGCAGACCTACAACACATGTTTAATAGAGTCTGGTCAGCTGGAAAGAGTCACATCAATAGAGGGAGAGGCAAATCTATCCAAATTTGCATACTTCTTTACAAGATAGTATGCATACAGCTGTATGTTATGATCTACGAGATTCTAAGTGTCACTACCATATCACTTCTGAAGGCATGGATTTATCCACTGGTGATTTATGGATTATTTTATGATGCCTTCAAAGTTATCCTGAGCTTCAAAGTTTTGGTACCCATTCACTTGTATAGTATGAACCCACAGAGCTGAAATATTATTAGAAGAAAGTAAGTCATAAACATCTGGCATGGCATGAGTGTGATTAAATGATGAGAGAATTTTCATTTTGGGTGAACTCTCCGTTGCAGTGGTACAAAACACATGGTACGTTTATGGTGTTTCTTAAGGTGAGGTCTAATGGTCAAAAATGATGGGATTCCGATATTGAAATATAACGATGATAATAGGCCTGTGCAGATTCAATGCGATTAATTATACAAATAACACGTTAAAAAAATTAACGCAATTAATCATGTTCCCAGACCATAATAAGGAATATTCCTGAGCAACTCAAGCTTGTCGTACCACCTGTTCTCTCCAGGGGGCAGTAAGTGTAACTTCAGCTGTATAGGCAACGAGCAGCTTATACAGAGAACAAACCACACTTACTGACAGCAGACAGCACAAGATGAGAACACACTCTTGCGTTCAAACACAGCTTGATAGAACGCAACTCTGAACGCAGGGATCTCAAGACGTATTTTACTTACATTCAAACTTTGTTTAACTTGACACAGCGACCTAAAAACAGTATGTTTATGATTCAACGCAACCAAAGTGAGATGGTCCAAAAGCATCCGTCTGACGCAGGTGTATTGTTGCGTCTTTAAACGAGCCCTCATAATAAATCTCGAACTGATTGATGAATTCAATTGCAAAATGGTTTGCTGTGAACTGTAGGCCAATGATTTGCTTATGTTCAATAATAAGTTCATGCTTAACTCCTCTGTCACAATAATGTAATGCATTTTAATTATCAATTTTTTATATTACATATGCATAATTTGTAATTATTTAAATATAACTATTTATAGTTATTTCATCATCATATATTGAATTATTGTTACTTGAGGGGCTTTCTCTGTAAATATTTATATGTGTGATTAATTTGCAATTAATTCGACACACCATGTAATTAATTTGATTAAAAACTGTAATCGGTTGATAGCCCTAGTTGATACATATGTAAGAGAGAGCAGGGATTATTGTAACACTCAATAAATGTAGCATTGGTTAGAACTAAATGCAACCATTACACACAACATAACCACCGACCACTGTTACAATTATACAGCATTGATTAAAGAATGTAACATCAACATTCCAATTTCAGTTCCTGTTTAATTGTCTCATTTTAAATTCTAATTTTAATTTTAAATTCTAAACATTTTCAAATAAATGAGCGGACACTACAAAGTGTCACAATTACCCCTGCTCTACCCTGTGATACAATGATAACAAATAAAATCAGAATAATCAGAAAACTTTTATTATCCAGTAACAATGCTGTTGATCAAGTTTGGAACAGAAAAACTGCGGAATGGGCAGAATTGTATGTTTTGTTGCATGCGTTGCATTTCTTGCAATGTATCCATAGCAGACAGACACACATACTGTTCTGTGCGACAAAAGGGGACAAAAAAGTATTTTTTTTCCCTGTTACGACACTTGTAAACAACTCCAAGAAGCAAAGAATGTCACACACAAGTCTCTTCCGTGAAAGAAGCCAAAATTGAAATAATTAACAAAATAATGATCATGTCTTCTTTCTTGCAGAAGCTTAAATCCTGAATGTCCCCGGAGAAAACAGATCATTTACGATTCTGATATAAAATCAATAGATCCTCTTTTACCTTCTTTATTTATTTCTGACAGTCTGACAGAATGAACGAACTGCCCACTTCTAAAACGAGCCATAATTCTGGATTGGTCATATTATGGTTCCCCTAATTGTTCCCCGTCAATTGCCTGTAGAGTATGTAAGTCGACCGAGTTAAATAAGGTAGTTGTTCTTTGTATTCGACCATTATTAAGTTAATTTTAGTGCTGAAGTGAATCACGGGGAACACAGGTCAATATATTTGAGACAGAGAGACGTCAGATGGGACGGTAAGAGTCCATTAGCATCTCACACGCTGATGTTTATTCTACAATCACAAGTGGACATTTCCTCCTCATCCAAGACATATTAGTGTGAGAGGAGCGTCCCTGAATCTACAGAGGAACACTTTCCATATGAGACATTTCTCCCTCACCCTGCTAATGTTCTCTAATGGACTTTAATCTAGTTAAGCTTTAATTAGATCTGGGCTGAAGAAGAGAGCATTATACTGCACTGATGTTTCCTGTGTGAGTATGAAAAGAGTTTGTGTTTTCTTAATTTTAAATAAGTGTTGCGGGATGCAGCAGTGATGCATCTAATGGTCTAAACTCGGACACTGTTGTGAGGTCTGGATTGCATTGTTTGGGTGCAGGCGAAGCTTTCTAAACATATTTTAGTAAGTGCCAGAGGACCGAAGATGTTTGTATTTAAGACTAAATAAATATTTTGTATTCTGGTGTTTGAGTTAAGTGTTGGGATGGGAGAAGGGACTTCCACAAACTTTTGTTACTTCTCCCTCAACCCTAGACTGGAGGAGTACGTAGCAATTGGGGGCTCGTCCGGGATTTGAACCTGGAACCTCTCGCACACAGAGCAAGAATCATACCCCTAGACCAACAAGCTTTAATTGTAAATTTTTTAAAACAAATACCCTCATTTTGTCCCAAATCCATATGACTTTCTCTCTTCAGCAGAACACAAAAGGGGGATTTCAATGTATCTCCGCCTCCATATTTTCAATGAAATGGCTGTGGATAGTGACACATATTAAAGCTCAAAAATTAACCCAAAAGTATCATGAAAGTACAACAGACCTCAAGATTTTCTCTGATTTAAGATTTAACCTCTTCAACTCTGCAGACATGACACTGGGTAATAAGGATTTCAAAATAAAAGTCCCCAGATCCACAAGTCATGCATATGTGGTATCGTTTGAAACAGAACTCAATAACTTTTGCATTTATGTTACATGAAATATTTCATATAGACATGACAGACATGTCATATATCAAACAACAGCTTTCATTCTCTGGAATGTAGCCATGTAGTTTATGTGGTTGTCATAACACCACTATTGGAATGTTTATCAAAAGAATAACAAAGTGAAATATGATCTCTATAAGAAATATACACATAAGTGTCTCATGTGGACCCTTATCACTGTTTCTATAAGCCCCAAATAGCCTCAAACTCTATATCAACTCTTACCTTACGTTGTTTTCTTTACAACGAGTCATTGTTTACATGTCTGTGAGCTTGGTTTGGTAAATAATCCAATCTTATGTCTCAGAAGTTCAGAACAAAATATGTTCTCAACTATTGATGATTAAATGTTATAGAAGCTAAAGATCGAGATTGAGCATCTAGACTCAGAAGTAAAGATATTCAATGAAACAAGAAACAAGTTTAAATGACTTACTGTTGTAAAATTAAAATGAACAGGTTTTATTCAAGTCAAACATATGATAAATATGGTTGAATAAACCATCGGGAAGAATCGAAGATGCATTTCTTTTTCAAGATAAACAAATATTCATGCTTTTTTAAATGTTGCTGTTATTGTAGGTTTTGCTTTCTTAAAACACTTGTTAGAGATGCATTAATAGTATTTGTTAAGTTACTTAAAAATAGTAATCAACTACAAATTACTAATGAAATTGTAATCTGATTACTTTGCTAGTTACTTAAGTTACTTTATAGTTACTTTTAAGTTACTTTCTAAAATGGCTCAACAAATTCAAAATAATGTCTATGGCTGGGTTTCCCGATAATGTTGCTTAATATCGCTATTACAATAATGCTTATCAATGAAGGCTTATTTTATGTAATACTGTATTACGAGTCTTGACATTTAGACCAATCATGTCGCATGTGCAGACTGCGGCGACTGCTTATTGATTTCAATGTGATTTTTTTCAACACTTTGTAGTACCACTCCAATGGTAAAAATACATGAATACAATTTATTAAATGTCCCATTGTCTTTGATAAACTGTGAAAGATACGTTTAAGTTGCACTTAATGGACTTAAGAGCGATTCAAAGCTCTCATTAATTTACAAATGATTTTACGAACTACTTAGATAATGACGATTTTGGGAAACATGCCTTAAATATTAAGTACTACTTAACTGCTGCTAATGTTCTACTTAGGGCTTCGGGAAACCCAGCCTAGATTACTTTCTTGTTTCTCCTTCAAAATGACTCTTTCCAGCACCATAATTCATGTATTCTGCATAAATAATGCAAAGGAAATAAGCATAACCCTAAAATGCACTTAAAAGTAATTAAATGAATTAAAAATCAGTAACTGTAATCTGATTACAAGAATTTTAAATGTAATCAATTACACTACATATGACTAAAAATAATTAGATTACAGTAACAAATTACTTTGAAATTGGATTACACCCAACACCGCATATTAAGAGTATTTTTGGGATTATTTCTGATTATAATAATAAACATGTTAAAAACAGCCCAGTGCAAATGTTAAGATGAGGATAATATATTAAATCAAGTGTAGGTACAATAATAAAGACATACATAAAAAAGATTGTATCTTTACTCATCATATGTAAATGAGGATTCGTTGAATCATTCCTAAATGATTCTAAGGCGACATCCTCCTCTCAGCCTCTCATCCACACTAGAATGACAATTTCCTCCCAAAAATGGAGCGTTTTGAAAATACTTTTGGAAACAGTGTCGTTAGGAAAGTGAAGATGGTGTTTTCAAGCAAGAAACGATTGTTGTGGATGAGGCCTAAATGTGTCTAAACGATTTGCAAATCTGAGCATGCCGCACTTTGGCATGTTTACAACATTCCCATTTCATTCCATTTTGAATCAATGATGAAAACTTGGAAAAATGACAAACAATCATTGAGTCAATAGGACAGTGGTTCTCGACCTTTTCTGGATGAACGCCCCCCTACTTCATTCCCTTACCCCAGCCCCAGTAGTGATATGATAATATTTATTATGAATATATTTCGGCCTAAAGTACAGTTAGTGTTACTATAGTGAATGTGAGGGTGATCATGTCGAATTCTGTGCCAGATTCTAATGGTTTCCGAATCTCGTGCCGTGCCTCTCACTGGCTCTCACAGCGCTGTAATGATAAACGGTGCTGGTTTAAGAGTTTGAGTCTGGTCTGCGAGTAAAAAAGCCTCTGCTCTGCTCTGTACATTGAGCCGTATCCAACTACAGAGACATACGAGTGACTTCAGAATCGGATGAATGGCAGTACAAATGCGCACCAACCCATATCATGGAGAACTGGCATAATCCAAGTCTAGATAAAAGTTTTTATGCAAAGAAGATCTTGACAATCGATTTGAATAACATGACTGATAAACGCCCCCCCATTTGTAACCTTATGCCCCCCTCTCTACTAATTGGCTCTCAGCACCCCCTGGCATTGTTCAAATGCCCCCTGTGGGGTGGTAGCGCCCCCGTTGAGAACCCCTGCAATAGGACAATAATTTGTCAATTTTTTAATTCACCAAAAGAGTACAAGAGCCCCAAGTTCAGGTTTCGTTCTTTTTGGGAGACCCTTAACTTCCACATGGACACATCTGTCTGTTTCTCTCTCACCTTCTCTCTCTTTCATGTCTCTTGGCATAACAAACAGCGCTGCGTACAGGCAGTGTGTGTTTGTATTTTGTTCTCTCTTAATAAAGCACACACACTCTAAACCGCTGCAGGAGTCACACCTTCAACCGCATCTCTCTGTCATTTGTGCAGCTGCTCTGGGTGGGTAAGTTCAAATGAGACCCCGCGGCACACCACAGACGCACCTAAAAACACAATCACACACACACACACACACACACACGCAGACATGATAGCTCTCAGATGCATTTGTGTGTGGCGTCCATCTCTCTTGGTCCCTGGAGGATGGCAAAGGAGTTGAGCGCTCAGAACGAGCCGCATTACCTCCACTCGCAGAGTGACACGTTTGAATCATTTATTAAAAACCTGCGATGGCTGCGCTGCATGCCACATCATGTTAGAACTGAGCACTGCACACACACACGCACGCAAACACACACACACACACACACACACACACAGACACACACACACACACCGCTGATGTGCTCTACTCATCAGGTGAGACAATTGTCTAAGAGATACAATTAACACACTGGCTAAGTGCTTGAGGTTGTGTGGGTGACCTTCTATCAAGTGTGTGTGTGTGTGTGTGTGTGTGTGTGTGTGTGTGTGTGTGTGTCCTTCAGTGCTCTCCATTTGTCTGAATCTTGTTGTTTATGGCTGTGGTGTTTTATTGGTCACTTCAGATGGACAGATGTTGTAGTTGGCTGTTTCCCAGCACAGAGTGACCACAGATGATCACTTAACTACTCCATACTGACCGCTAGAGAAATAAATGACAATAAATGACAAACAACACAAATGATTACAGAACTGGAACAAAATAATTCAAATAACATAGCTGGAAACAGCTATTACGGGGCCAAGCACACCAATGGCATGTGCAGAAATGTCACCGGACATCAGTGATTATGATTTTAAGAAAAGCAGCATAAAAATCATTTAGTCATTATGACACACGCAAAGTTTCTTTAAACTACGGCAAAGCGTCGCAGAGATACACCTCAAATGCTTTTGTGGTGACTTGCCATCAAATTCATTGGTGTGCTATTCGAGAACCATTTTGTCTATCGAAAAGCATTTGAGAACTTTTATTGATAACGACAAATGTTGCACAAATCGGACTTACAGCCCAGGAGGAGTTAAAAAAAAAGGAAAAATGGAAATAGGAAGTGTGGCCATTCATGGCAAATTTAATGTCCGCGTGTATTCGGCAAGACCCAAGGAATCTTAAGAGAGCTGTGATGGGACGATAGGCCAAAATAATCAAATGTTATAAGCATAATTTATTTTCCATCCCTTTTCTCCCCAATTTGGAACACCCAATTCCCAATGCGCTCTAAGTCCTCGTGGTGGCGTAGTGACACTCCTCAATCCGGGTCGAGGAGGACGAATCGACCGTCAATCCGCACATCTTATCACGTGACTTGTTGAGCGCTTTACCATGGAGACGTGGCACGTGTGGAGGCTTCACGCTATTCTCTGCGTCATCCATGCACAACTCACCACACATTATAGTGACCACGAGGAGGTTACCCCATGTGACTCTACCCTCCCTAGCAACCGGGCCAATTCGGTTGCTTATGAGACATGGCTGGAGTCACTCACCACACACTCGATTCAAACTCGTGAATCCAGGGGTGGTAGTCAGCGTCTTTACCCGCTGCGCTATCCAGGTCCCCATCATTATCGAAATTATAAGCAAAAATGTTTTGTTTTTTTCTCATATCTCCTGACCACTAAGTGGCGCTGTGGCGAAACAATGCAGGTACCCTCAAGTCATGGTGGCTATGACATATACCAAGTTTTGTGTCAATGTGCCAAAGCGTTGTGAAGATACAGCCTCACTTCAATTGTCGCTGAATTTGTTGGAGCGCTATTTGAAAACGGTTTGGTCTATCAAAAAGCTTTTGATACATTTTTGTTCTCAGTGTCTCTAGATGATACATACATTTCGTCTAGGCCAAGTTATGGTCTAGGAGTTAGAACAAGTAGGTTTTTCAGAAGAATCGAAATGGTGGAAAAATCGGCAGAAATTGAAAGTGTGGTATGCATTCGACTCGGCATGAGCCAAAGTATCAGAGGAAGAATTTAGACTCTAGTCTCTACGGTTTAAAGGTTACAATCATTAACAAGTGAAACTTTGAACAGTTGGTGGCACTAGTGGTTTTGAATTAGAGACAGAGTGTTCTCTATCAGTGTGCCAAGTTTCATAACTTTCCTATGCACGGTTCTATGGGCTGCTATAGACTACAATGGCGGAAGAAGACAAAGAAGCGGAGCATTTATAAAAAATTTAATTTTTAACTTTAAGGAAAGTTTTTAGGTCATTTTTAGGTTTTGCACACATGAGATTGTGCACAGGAGACACTTTGTCATGACGCTCAATTGTTTTCAATTTTTTGTGCAAGAATCAACATAAAATGCGGTAGACCAACGGTTCCATATTTAGAGCCATTTTTAGGTTCTTAATTATTATAGCTCCAACAAGAGGCAGACATTTGTCCTCAAAATGACCCCATAAATAAGTGTACCAATAATGGTGGAAATATCTCATTCCGTTCAAGAGTTATAACCATTTTCGTAAAAGTAATTGTGCGCACTACATACATTTTGGCATACCTTTGTTTCAATGAATCGAAAGTTCATATATATATATATATATATATGTATATATATAATTATTAATATTGGGACTCCAGGGAATCTTTCTGCACTGATCGGGCAAATCACCTAGGACTAGTTCTAAAATTATTTTGCAAAAAATCCAAAATAGCGGGAAAACGAGTGGGCGGAGCTAAAAGAAAACAGATTCGCCATGACCCAAGGAATCTTACCATTAAAGATGTATTTATTTTGTTTAATATAGCACTCCCTCATTGGCTGTTCGGCTGATTTTATGCGTATGGCTAGCCAGCCGGAGTAGTGCCATTCCCCAAAGTTTCTAGATGCAAGAAATAAAAGATATAAAATATATCGAGAACAGAAATGCAGCTCAGATTCTCTGTTTTCTGAGAGAAGCTTCAGGAATCCTTCTAGTGGTTAGAGTTCTCCACACAGCACAGATCTCTCTGGTTTAAACAGATTTTTCAGGGGTATTAAATGAACAAAAGAGATGCTTCCCCACCCCCAGTAAGAAAGGACTTTTGATCGGTACATTTGCATTCATTTGCTTTGGATCTTTAGCATAATGAATGATGACATTAATGATGTCATCTCTGGGCTGAATTTAGGAATATTCAAGAGAAATGAAAACATTGTCAGAGGATACTACAGACCATTGTCATTATTATTGTCATTATTCTGTATAATAATGAAATAATACTAATAATACAAATATATATATATAAAATAAGTAATTATGCACATATTATAAAAATATATATTTTTAAAAGATACCAAATTATTTTAAATCAAACTTAGATTTAAAATAGGTACTGTCCAATTCAACTGAGGATTTAAGTCTAAAGAATAAGGTTTTAAATAATATTTGTAATATAATTTACAAATTGAGTGCTTGTGGAATATAATGGTATATAATATGGTAACATCCAAATTAACTGGTAAATTCATCTCAAAATAAGACATATTAATTATTGATGATTCTCACAAAAGTGTGAAATTGTCCTGGTCATTTTTACTCCAAACTAAAAAAGAAACTATAAAATATAAATTATAATAAAATAAATTATATTTTGCATATAGAAAATTAAGTCTATTTGTAAAGCCATTATGATTTTTTTTTTAATTGTGACATTGTAATAATAAAAATGCCATCAGTTGCCCCCCCCAAAATCTCAATACTGCAAGGCAAAAAATAAATAAATAAAAAGAATAAATTGGTAATGCTTTCTACGAAGCCCATATTTATAATGCATTGTAAACGCATTAATAATATTTCAAAATACACTTTATATTAATTTATAACTTCTCATAAATATATATAACCACAGTTATAATACATTATAAGACTTCTCTTATTCATAGTTCTATTTAGAGTTTAATGCATTATAACACACGCAACAGCCAATGTTAACACAGTTAATAAAGTTCATGTTATAAATGCTGTATAGTGTAAACAGACAAAAGACTTTATAACATGATCATATTATATGTGTTTTAGCCCGATACTTAAATAAAGTTACAAAATAAACATCATCTGATAAACAGCCGTAACATAACCTTATATCATACAATACATTACATAAAAAGTCAAACTTATATAATGTTAAATAACTCTCCAAATAAGATGCACAAACATTAAAGTTTATTTAAAAGAGTTCAATATTTTCCCAATTGATTACATTAAATGTGTTATTTTGTATTTTGTGCATGTGTAATATTTATAACTTCCAGCATGACTTATAATGTCTTATAACCACTTAAAGATATAGTATGGATGTTTATAAGAAGACATCTTTTGTCACTTAAGGTGTATTATATACAGCATATATTACAAATATAAAATACATTTTAACTTCTGCAGATAAAATGAAATGTTGCAATAATGTATTATACTGTAAGGTATAACTATGAGTAGGAAATTATTGTAATATATTATAATGTGGTTACAATTATTTATGAGAAGTTATAACATATTTTAAGGTGTATTATGAGGCATTATAAATATGATAATATGACTTCATAGAAAGTGTTACTGCAAATTTCAGCCGAAACTTGACAAACATGGTAAATCAAAATTGACATTGAAAGAATAGTAATAATAAAATGTGTTACGGTAATGAGAATAAAATGTGCCTAAACGTCCTGAAAATGCCAAAGAAATAATATAATTAAATCTTAATGGTCCTAAATGTAAAATGTAATTTCATTGTATATTATTTGTATAATATAAATATTGCAGAGTACCAATATTTTATTATAATGATTTGGGGTTAAATATGACAAGGACATTTTCCTGACAATCACCCGTGACAGAATTAACCTAAAAACATCATGTGTGTGACACCAATGAACGATGAACAGTCCAATCACTGAAATAACTCTTTAATGTAACAACTGCACAGTCTTACATGTAAGAATTTCTGCTTTTATCTTCATTTATTTTGAGTAACACATCTAAAGTTGCATGAAATAAAATCAGTATCGTCTCAAGCTAAGAGAGAGAGAGAGAGAGAGAGAGAGAGAGAGCGAGAGATGTTGACAGGTGCAGCTCTACTCATTACATTCTGTCCCATGCATTAAACACACAGTGGGAATAAGAGTGGCATGTTCTCTCTCTCTCTCTCTCTCTCTCTGACTCTCTCTCTGACTCTCTCTCTCTCTCTCCCTTGCTCGCTCTCACACTCTCTCTCTGTCCCCCTCTCTCTCTCTCTCTCTCTCTCCCTTGCTCGCTCTCACACTCTCTCTCTCTCTCTCTCTCCCTTGCTCGCTCTCACACACACTCTCTCTCTCTCTCTCTCTCTCTCTCTCTCTCTCTCTCTCTATGGCTGCAAATAGCTTCATTAACGGCGGCACTGTGGGGTATTTATGAGGGTGAATATGGGCAGGTAGCAGAAGACATTTGTAACCAAACCTCCATTAGAAGGATGAGAGAAGATGCTGCTCCCATGGCGATGCAGAATCCGTCGGCATGGCAATAGGGCACATATTACCCCAATTGGAATGTGGAATGAAAGGCAGGAAAGGGGCGTTTCAAAATGACAGGAGAGGAGTGTGTATGTGAGAACAAAGGAATAGTTCATACAAAAATGACAATTCTGTCATTATTTATTCACCCTTGTGTTGTTCCAAACCAGATGCTGAAATAATGTTCTGCGGAACACAAGTGGAGAATCTCTGAAGAATTTTCACGCAGCTCTTTTCCATACAACAACAGTTCATAGTGACCATGACTGTCAAGCTCTGAAAAGGACTAAAAACATACAACTCATATTTCATATTTCAGCTCTTCTGAAGTCGTTCAATAGCTTTTTGTGAAGAACAGACCCAAAATGTAGGGCATCATTCACTGATAATCTTTCACCTCTGACACTAAAGCAGCATTAGTTCTTGCACGACTAACTGAACGTGATGCTCCAAGTTTGAAGGAAAATTGAGTAAATAATGACAGAACTTTTCCTTTCTACATCAGAATTAAACATCAGGTAAAACTCAAATCACAATGTAAAATTCTCAGAAGTGTTGTATTATGATAATATTAGTGTCCCCGATGGCTGAATGGAATGAGAGCAGAAAGAGACAGAAACAACTGTACAGATGGCCCTGTTTTTCTGATCTAAGTTGAATGTAACAGTTTTTGACACAAAGTACTGCGTTGCATATCGGTTTAGTTCTGACAAGCCACATAATGGGACAGATAGAAGCATCAGAGACAGAGAAAACCTAAAACACACACAAACATTCACTCACACACACAAACACTCACTCACACACACACACTCACTCTCACGCACTCACAAACACAGACACAGACACACACACACACACACACACACACACATATAGTCACACACACACTCACTCTCACGCACACTCACGCACTCACAAACACAGACACAGACACACACACACACACACACATATAGTCACACACACACTCACTCTCTCTCTCTCTCACACACACACTTCCTTACTCACTCACACACACACACACACACAAATAGTCACACACACACTCCCTCACTCTCTCTCTCTCTCTCTCTCTCTCTCTCACACACACACTTTCTTACTCACTCACACACACACACACTCACACAGACACACACTCACACACAGACACACACTCATATAGTCACACACACACACCCTCACTCACTCTCTCTCTCACACACACACACACACACACAGACACTCACACTAATACACACTCACACAAACACACACACACACACACACACACACACTTCCTTACTCACACACACACACAATCACACACACACACACAAACACACACACACACACTCACACAGATACACAAACACACAGACACACACGAAAATAGCAAAAACAAACAAACTACCTCGTAGAGGAACAGTATAATCCAGGCTGGGGCGGACGTAAATGGGGAACAAGGGCCGACCGGATGGAACAGGAACAGGGGAAAAACCAGATTGACATGATCACGAAAACAGACCGACTGGAACAAACAAGACGACCTGGCACAGGACAGCACACACGAGGAGACTTCGGAGAGAAATCAACAGGTTAACGAAACAGGGCAGGTGAGACTAATAAACTAATAATGGGCAAACAAGGAGGCAGGATGTGACGTAAGACAGAGAGACACGCGGCGATGCAGAAACAAAACAATGCCACGTGCTCTCATCAGACAACAAAACACCCGAATGGCATGAGCGCACGTCGTTAAGATGCTCATGCCAACCAATAGAACAGATGAGAGAATGTGTAACATCGCCAAACAAAGTGATGCAACGCACTCTCACTCTAAACAAAGTCTGAGCGTACATCGCAAGGCAAACACCGCACGATGAAGTGACCGAACCTCAGCACAACGTGAAGACCGCTTGTGTCCCGGGCACACAGCGCAAAGGGAACACAACGTACGTTCACGGTCACGAGAGACAGATTATTGAAGCGAGTGCTTGCCGCCAAGATGACAAGCGCAATGCACTCATGCCAATGCAACACAAGACATGGAACATGTGTGTCCCAACACCAAAACCGAAACTGAACCAGACAGACGGGTCAGGACCAGACAAAAGACACGAGACTGATGAAGAGCACATGGCAGAGAAATCAAGCGAAACCATGCGCTCACACAAACACAAGTCAGACATGGGACGATGATGTCAGACTTTCATTCTTTTCTTTTTCAGTTCTATTCTTTTCTTTTTTCTTCCTATCTTTATTTTTCCTTTCTATCTTTATATCTTTCTATCTTTACCTTTTCTTTATTTTTCTGTTCTTTTCTTTTAATTTTTCTTTTATTAATTTTCTTTTCTCTGTTCTGTTCTTTCCTTTCTTTCTTTTCCTTTCTTGTCTTTCTTTCTTTTTCTGTTCAATTTTTTCTTTACTTTTCATCGTTCTTTCATTTTTCTTTCTTCTGTTTATTTCTTTTAGTACTTTAAATCTTTTCTTTCTATTTTCTATCTAACTTTTCCTTTAGTTCCCTTTCTATCTATTTCTTTTTTATGTTCTATTCTTCTTTTCTATTCATTCTTTTCTTTCTGTCCATTTCTTTCTTTCTTTAAATTATTTTAGTTCTTTTAGTCTATTCATTCCTAATTTATATCTATATTTTCCTTTTGTTCTTTTCTCTGTTCTGTTCTTCTTTCTTTTCTATTCTATTATTTCTTTTTTATTTCTGTCATTCTATCATTTCATTTTCTATATTTTTCTGTTCTTCTTTTCTTTTATACCATTCACTCATTTCTTTCTTTTCTTTTTGTTCTTTTCTTTTATCTTTATTTTTAATCTCTCTATCTTTTCCTTTTTATCTGATTTTATTTTCTGTTCATCCATTTCTTTCATTCTTTTTATTCTTTATTCTCTCTATCTTTCTATATTTTCCTTTTCAGTCTATTATCTGTTTTTCTTTTATTTTCATTCTTTCAGTTCTTTATTCATTACGTTTTTATTTTTTACTTTTCATTATTTTTTCTTTACTTACTTTTTTACATTTCTTTCATTCTTTGTTTAAATTATTTTCTTAGTTTGTTTTCTTTACACACAAACACACACACACACACACACACACACGCACACACGCACACATGCACAAACACATGCACACAAACATGTTGGTCTAACTAACTTTATAAGGAATTTCCATAGACATAATGATTTTTATACTGTACAAACTATAGATTCAATACCCTAAACACAAAACAACCCCAAAACCCAACACAACCCCTAAACCCATCACAACCCCCAAAACCCAACACAACCACCAAAACCCAACACAACCACCAAAACCCAACACAACCCCTAAACCCAACACAACCACCAAAACCCAACACAACCCCCAAACCCAACACAACCACCAAAACCCAACACAACCCCTAAACCCAACACAACAACCAAAACACAACACAACCCCCAAAACCCAACACAACCCCTAAACCCAACACAACAACCAAAACACAACACAACCCCCAAAACCCAACACAACCACCAAAACCCAACACAACCCCTAAACCCAACACAACAACCAAAACACAACACAACCCCCAAAACCCAACACAACCCCTAAACCCAACACAACCCCCAAAACCCAACACAACCCCTAAACCCAACACAACAACCAAAACACAACACAACCCCCAAAACCCAACACAACCACCAAAACCCAACACAACCCCTAAACCCAACACAACAACCAAAACACAACACAACCCCCAAAACCCAACACAACCCCTAAACCCAACACAACCCCCAAAACCCAACACAACCCCCAAAACCCAACACAACCCCTAAACCCAACACAACAACCAAAACACAACACAACCACCAAAACCCAACACAACCCCTAAACCCAACACAACAACCAAAACACAACACAACCCCCAAAACCCAACACAACCCCTAAACCCAACACAACCCCCAAAACCCAACACAACCCCCAAAACCCAACACAACCCCTAAACCCAACACAACAACCAAAACACAACACAACCCCCAAAACCCAACACAACCCCTAAACCCAACACAACCCCCAAAACCCAACACAACCCCTAAACCCAACACAACCACCAAAACCCAACACAACCCCCAAAACCCAACACAACCCCTAAACCCAACACAACCACCAAAACCCAACACAACCCCTTAACCCAACACAACCACCAAAACCCAACACAACCACCAAAACCCAACACATCCCCTAAACCCAACACAACCACCAAAACCCAACACAACCCCTAAACCCAACACAACCCCCAAATCCCAACACAACCCCCAAAACCCAACACAACCCCTAAACCCAACACAACCACCAAAACCCAACACAACCCCCAAAACCCAACACAACCCCCAAAACCCAACACAACCACCAAAACCCAACACAACCTCTAAACCCAACACAACCTCTAAACCCAACACCACCTCCAAAACCCAACACAACCCCTAAACCCAACACAACCCCCAAAACCCAACACAACCCCTAAACCCAACACAACCCCCAAAACCCAACACAAGCCCTAAACCCAACACAACCCCCAAAACCCAACACAACCCCCAAAACCCAACACAACCCCTAAACCCAACACAACCCCCAAAACCCAACACAAGCCCTAAACCCAACACAAGCCCTAAACCCAACACAAGCCCTAAACCCAACACCACCCCTAAACCCAACACAAGCCCTAAACCCAACACCACCTCTAAACCCAACACAACCCCTAAACCCAACACAACCCCTAAACCCAACACAACCCCCAAAACCCAACACAAGCCCCAAACCCAACACAAGCCCCTAAACCCAACACATCCTCTAAACCCAACACCACCCCTAAACCCAACACAACCCCTAAACCCAACACATCCCCTAAACCCAACACAACCCCTAAACCCAACACAACCCCTAAAACCCAACACAACCCCTAAACACAACACATCCCCTAAACCCAACACAAGCCCTAAACCCAACACAAGCCCTAAACCCAACACAAGCCCTAAACCCAACACCACCCCTAAACCCAACACCACCCCTAAACCCAACACAAGCCCTAAACCCAACACCACCCCTAAACCAAACACCACCCCTAAACCCAACACAAGCCCTAAACCCAACACCACCCCTAAACCCAACACAAGCCCTAAACCCAACACAACCCTAAAACCCAACACAACCCCTAAACCCAACACAACCCCCAAAACCCAACACATCCCCTAAACCCAAAACAAGCTCCTAAACCCAACACATCCTCTAAACCCAACACCACCCCTAAACCCAACACAACCCCCAAAACCCAACACAACCCCTAAACCCAACACAAGCCCCTAAACCCAACACATCCTCTAAACCCAACACCACCCCTAAACCCAACACAACCCCTAAACCCAACACATCCCCTAAACCCAACACAAGCCCTAAACCCAACACAACCCCTAAACCCAACACATCCTCTAAACCCAACACCACGCCTAAACCCAACACAACCCCTAAACCCAACACAAGCCCTAAACCCAACACAAGCCCCTAAACCCAACACATCCTCTAAACCCAACACCACGCCTAAACCCAACACAACCCCTAAACCCAACACCACCCCTAAACCCAACACCACCCCTAAACCCAACACAAGCCCTAAACCCAACACAAGCCCTAAACCCAACACCACCCCTAAACCTAACGCAACCACTTAACCCAACACAACCCCTAAACCTAACGCATCCACTTAACCCAACGCATCTCCTAAACCCAACACAACCCCTAAACCCAACACAACCCATAAACCCAACACATCCCCTAAACCCAAAACAACCCCTAAACCCAAAACAACCCCTAAACCCAACCCCATCCCTAAACCCAACACATCCCCTAAACCCAACACCACCCCTAAACCCAACACAACCCATAAACCCAACACAACCCCTAAACCCAACACAACCCCTAAACCCAACACATCCCCTAAACCCAACCCAACCCCTAAACCCAACACTAACACCACCCCTAAACCCAACACCACCTCTAAACCCAACACATCCCCTAAACCCAACACATCCCCTAAACCCAACACAACCCCAAACCCAACCCAACCCCTAAACCCAACACTAACACCACCCCTAAACCCAACACCACCTCTAAACCCAACACATCCCCTAAACCCAACACATCCCCTAAACCCAACACAACCCCTAAACCCAACACAGCCCCTAAACCCAACACAACCCCTAATCCCAACACAACCCATAAACCCAACACAACCCCCTAATCCCAACACAACCCATAAACCCAACACAACCCCTAATCCCAACACAACCCATAAACCCAACACAACCACTAAACCTAACACAACCCATAAACCCAACACAACCCCTAATCCCAACACAACCCATAAAACCAACACAACCCTTAAACCCAACACAACCCCTAATCCCAACACAACCCATAAACCCAACACAACCCTTAAACCCAACACAACCCCTAATCCCAACACAACCCATAAACCCAACACAACCCCTAAACCCAACACCACCCCTAAACCCAACACATCCCCTAAACCCAACCCAACCCCTAAACCCAACACTAACACCACCCCTAAACCCAACACCACCTCTAAACCCAACACATCCCCTAAACCCAACACAACCCCTAAACCCAACACAACCCCTAAACCCAACACATCCCCTAAACCCAACACAACCCCTAAACCCAACACAACCCATAAACCCAACACAACCCCTAAACCCAACACATCCCCTAAACCCAACACTAACACCACCCCTAAACCCAACACAACCCCTAAACCCAACACTAACACCACCCCTAAACCCAACACAACCCCTAAACCCAACACTAACACCACCCCTAAACCCAACACAACCCCTAAACCCAACACTAACACCACCCCTAAACCCAACACCACCTCTAAACCCAACACAACCCCTAAACCCAACACATCCCCTAAACCCAACACCACCTCTAAACCCAACACATCCCCTAAACCCAACACAACCCCTAAACCCAACACAACCCCTAAACCCAACACAACCCCTAAACCTAAGGCAACCCCTAAACCCAACACATCCCCTAAAACCCAACACAACCCCTAAAACCCAACACATCCCCTAAACCCAACACATCCCCTAAACCCTCACAAAAAACTTTCTGCATTTTCACATTTTCAATAAAACATTGTTTAATATGTTTTTTAAAGCCATTTAAATCATGGGGACACTAGTATTGTCCTCATAAACCACATAAACATGCACGCACACACACACACACACACACACACACACACACACACTCTCTCTCTCTCTCTCACACACACACACACACACACACACGCACTCACACACACACACACACACAAACACAGATCAAAGAGAGGCAGTTTGTTTTTTGTAACTGCTCTGAAGTTCGGGCCGTGTATAAAATGAGATTTTGTAGACTAGATGAATCTTCTGACCCCAAACACACACATGACCTATGACCCTGATGCCAACAGTTAAACGTGAGTGAGACTTGCTGACCAGAACAAGCAGTGACCCTTAAATCACACCAGTTCACCCTAATATCACACTCACTCGCCCTCTGATCCCCCGCAACACTCCCAAACTCAGACTAAACACAGTGGCCAAAATGTGCTGATACTTTACAAATACACAACAGAATTCACATTAATATGAACATTACACTTCTCTCTCTCTCTCTCTCTCTCTCTCTCTGCATCTCTTTTAACAGACAACGAACCATCTGGGAATATTACCTAAGAGGATGCATATGAACAAGTGTGTGTTGTAAATGAGTGTGTAAGTGTGTTACGGAGATGTGTGTGTGTTATTTCACTCTCTAGGGTCCACGAGATAACGGCAGCTTGAAAAACAGCAGGGTTAAAACACTTCAACCGTATAACTACATACAGACATTTTTGATTTAAAAATATTAAAATATTATTACAGCTTAATAATGATTGTTTTATTGCAGATCAGAACAATATTTCCAACTGCATTTAATGTTACTACACTAAAACAGGGTATTCAAAAATGACAGGAAACTGTTGAGGTGCCACATTCATTTGTTTTAACATTAGAAACAAGTAGATTTTTGTGTAATATATAATGATATATAATAATTCAGTCATCATTTACTCACCCTCACGTTGTTCCAAACCCCTGTTCGCGGAACACAAAAGGTGACATATGAAAGAATATAGGACTCGTCTGTATATTCCAAGTTTTTCTGAAGGCTTATGATACATTTCACTGAAAATGTCCAAAACTTTCCAATTTCATTCTCATTCAGATACCAAAAAAATGCTGCCTCAACACTGCACCCATCCACAGAGCTGGCACAGATGAAGGCAGAGTTTGATGGCATCAGTGTTGATTCCTGCAGACGCAGGTGAGCCCCAGGCAGACATTAGCTGCTCATATTAATTGTCATGTTTGATTGCAGGTTATTAGTGCAGCTGCATTGTTGTTGTTTGTAAACAGGCACGCAGGTAATGCACCGATGATCGCTGCGCTCGGCCCATCTGCTCCCCGCACACACACTTGCATATTCTACGTGTGCTGTATACTCTAATAGGTGAGCGCAGCTGTTTGGCGCTGCTCTCAGGGGTCGCACGTTTGCCTCTTGGCTAACACCCAAATTCTCGTTCAGAGCACTGCTAAACACGAGACCTCTGGTCCCTTGGTGGACCCTCGTGTCCCACCATGATCAGGTGTTGCAGGTGCTGCGTTATACGGCAGACCTGCCTGCGAAGCCCCCCCCCCCCCAAACAGCAAATGCTCTGGCCGCCTCTCTGAGGCATTTCAGACTGTATTGTTCACGGTTGTAATTACATGTGAATTAATTGATAAGGTGGAAAAGCAGCATTGATTTGGTGTCAGTGAGGTTGATCTGAAGTGCACAGCAACTGTAATGAACGTTCAGTTCTGCTCTGACAACTTCACTTACACAACACGTCCACTTCCGAAACAACAGACAACTCTCTCTCGCACACACACAAACACTCAAGACCAGAAAAACCATGCACGCACGCACACACACACATACACACACACACACACACACACACACTCACACACACATAAATACACACACAGACACACACGTACACACACAAACGCACACACATACACACACACACGCATACACACACATTCACACACATACACACACACACACACACACACACACACACATACACACACATTCACACATATACACACACACACACACACACACACACATACACACACACACACACACAAATACTCACACACACATACACACACACACACACACACACACACAAGTATACACAAACGGAAATATGCATATTTGTGTTTCTAGAATTTGCTTTGTGCTGACCTCGATTTACAGTTTGTAAAAAGTCACTTTCCATGAATCCCAAATATGCTGCGCAATAATATACGGTAGTGTCCTAATATAGTGCTGAGGTCTTGACCTTCTCAACTGAGTCAATTAATATTAATCGTGCATCAATGTCATCATTTTGACAATCTGTTAAATTGATATCAGTTCTTGTTGTATTATCAATTAATTTTAATTACTGAAATCATAGTTGTGCTGTGTCCCACATTTTGCATTCAAACCTGTTTCTAGATGATTTTCCCCCATTACAAAAATGTAAAGATTTTAATTTAACTTTTCAGAATGTGAAGCATACAGTGGAGGACAGAGACAAAACAAGCGATATGTCCAACAAGAATGAAAAGAGGATAACATTGGACAATATCGAAAACAGTAGAAAACTAATAGGAATAAAATACAAATAAATAAATAATTAAAAAGTAATTTAAAAAAATAAATAAATTCAAAATAAGAAGCGTTTAATGATTTGTCAAAAAGTTACATGTCATTTTTTTTTTTTTAATTATGACACACAGGAAGTGACATCATTTAGACCCTAAAGTTGGGCTGGGTATTGATACAGATTTCCCGATTCAATTCATTTCTGATTCACAAGCTCTAGATTCAATATCGATTAATATGTTCATCTTTTCTGTCTTTTAACTTTCAAAGTTACCCCTTTAAGTACAATTTGTAAATATTATTGTAATATTAATACATTTTTAATTAATAAAAATTAATCGCAATTAATCGCATTCATAAAGATTTGCTTAGAAAGCCCCTCAAGTAACAATAATTCAATATTTTATATAATAATAAATATTATATAGTTATATTTAAATTATATATATATATTTATAGGGGGCGGCAAAAAAATTGCCCTAGGTGTGGATGTGAGTGTGAGTGTGTGTCTGTCTATGTGTGGCCCTGCGATGGACTGGCGACCTGTCCAGGGTGTACCCCGCCTTTCGCCCAATGTTAGCTGGGATAGGCTCCAGCCCCCCGTGACCCTGTTGACGGACGGATGGATGGATGGATGGATGGATGGATGGATGGATATATTTTTATATATATATTATATAATACAGATAATAATTAATAAATATATAGTATAATAATTTATAAATGATAAATAAATTCTAATTAAATAATAAATTACTAAAATGCATTACATTATTTTGGCACACAAGTAAAGCATTAAAAAAGAGAATACAAAAAGCTTTAGAATGCAATATATTATTTATTTCCACATTATTGTACATAAGCCAATCATTGGCCTACAGTTCACAGTAATCCATTTTGCCACCGAATTCATCAGTCAGTCCGAAATTTATCATGAGGGCTTGTTTAAGGATGCTTCAATGTCTTGATATCCCAGCATTTGGAATCGTGCTCCATCAAGAGCGTGTTCTCATCTTGTGCTGTCTGCTGTCAAGTGTGGTTTGTTCTCTGTATAAGCTGCTCGTTGCCTATACAGCTGGAGTTACACTTACTGCCCCCTGGAGAGAACAGGTGGTACTACAAGCTTGAGTTGCTCAGGAATTTTCCTTATTAAGTTCTGGGGATTAATTGCGTAATTTTTTAACACATTATTTTTTTGTATAATTAATCACACCGAAATAACTTATTACAACGACAGCCCTAATTTTCATCAGTTTTTCATCATACTGGTCAAATTTTAGCTTTTGAAAAATATCCAGATTCTGTCTATTTCAACAATAAGTGTCATATTATGTTGCAGATGTATTTCTGTTGCATGTTTATTGGTTACTTGCACAATTTTTGCTGTTTACATTGATATGTAGAACACTTGCTTAATTGGTACTGTCTCTTTAAGACTACCGGCATAAGCCAGTGAGCGCATATGAGCGGGAGAAGATGTGCACGCTTTCTTTAGTGCATCCATGTGTGATTAGAAATAAATGTTTTGTTTGTTTATTTATTTGTTTGTTTTTAAAAGAGACATTTTACAATGACAAATGAATTGCGTGGATCTCGTCTTTGGACACACAATACATGAAACAAGACAAACCAAACATGTACTCTCAACACGCCGTTAAAGGGTCTTTGTGATAAGAACTTTACATTTTCATTTACACATTTGGCAGATGCATTTATCCAAAGTGACTTACAGTGCACTTATTACAGGGACAATCCCCCCGGAGCAACCTGGAGTTAAGTGTCTTACTCAAGGGCACAATGGTGTTGGCTCTGGGGATCGAACCAGCAACCTTCTGATTACCGGTTATGTGCTTTATCCCACTACACCACTTTTTTTTTTAGACTTTGTCATGGGAACTATCAAATTTATAATAGTGTTTTATTGTGATAATGGCACCACAAAGTTATGGTGAGGTGGTACTATGGTACGCTGATGGTATGAGATGGTAACAGCATGGTATATTGATTTATATCATAGTATTGAATGATTACAAATTGTCATATAACATGTTATTTACAGTACATTGTACTCCAAATGACCTCAGAGAAGACAAAGGTGCCAAAACCCTGGATTTACTTTGTCTAAAAAAGGATTTGTAAATACATTAACATTGTACTTCAAAAAATACCATGACATGCTTCCAAAAACTTGTTTTTACTGTGATACTTTTTGTTAGTGAAGTTCAGCGTCAAGTTTGAAAGTAGTGCCATCATCAAACCTTTATCTTATACTTTTTTATATGATTTATTTTCTGATGTCTGGGTGTTAAAAGTCTTTTCCAAACTCTTGATTTGATTTTGAGGATGTCACATTTTTTAAGATCTAAGAACTGTAGTCTTACAGTAGATAGGACTGAACATGTGTGCATATGATTATGTGTCCTGTAGATGGAGCTGTACTCTACAGTTCAACACATCCACACACTCCTCCACTGCACTCATTTCCTCTCGTCTCGCTCACAGCGGCTCTTTTATTGTGTTTTTCTCGGCTCTCAGTCTGTTTATGTTAATGCAGCAAGTTCATATTGTGGTTATATATGTGTGTGTGTGTGTGTGTGTGTGTGTGTGTGTGAGTGTGTGTGTTAAGTGGGGGGTCAGCTCTTGTATTTAGGGACAATTCCCATGGCATTCTCTGGCTTTAGGGAGCCATGGAAAGTTTCTTCCAAGGATCATCTCATGCCAAGTTCCACAATATCAACTTACACACACACACACACACACACTCACTCGCGCACACTCACACACACACTAACACACATATACACACACTCACTAACACACACACACACGTCTGCATGTGCGCACGCACACACACACACACACACACACTCACTCTCACACACACACTCACTCGCGCGCACACACACACACACACTCATACACTCACACACACACTAACACACACATACACACACACTCACTAACACACACACACACACACATGTCTGCACGCGCGCACACACACTCACACACTCACACTCACACACACACACACTCACTCACTCACTCTCTCTCACACACACACACACACTCACTCTCACACACACTCACTCTCACACTCACTCACACACACACTCACACACACACACACACACATACACACTCACTCTCACGCACACTCACACACACACACACACACACATACACACTCACTCTCACACACACACACACTCACTCTCACACACACACACACACTCACTCACACAAACACACACACACACACACATACATATAAAGAGCCGCAGTTCTCTCTGACATATGTGCGCAATATTTAAGAGTCTGTAAAAACATCTATATGGAAACAGAACAACAGAAGATATCAGAAATGGTGACCTTTCGTGTCATAAATCTGTCAGATTAATACTTCTACACTATATTGTGTTATATATGAACATCATATCATATCATTCTGGCTGTGAATCAATGAAAAACAAATTAATCACATCATTTTCTGTGGATAATAGTGATTAATTGTGATGAATCATCGTACACAATATATTTAAACAAACATTTAATAAAATACTCTATATTTACTTTATACTTTGTCTCAAAGAACTTGCAAGAAATTGGTTAAAATTCTATTTTTTTAAATTCAATTTTTTATTTTTTTTGCTGATAGAGTTCAATTAGACACATTTGTATGGATATGAATCATTGATACAAGTATAAGTATGTACAGTATACATGCCATAAAATAAGTGGAAATGGCGTTATTAAAAGTTGGGCGAAATCTGCTGTTTTACAGTCAAATGAATCAAAAGGGCAGATTTAATTCATATCAAACTTTACTGGCAAGAGAAACTTAAGTGTACATTGCCAATGCATTATTATGTTTATATTATATAGGAGGCCCTTTTGTAAACATCTACTATATAATGAAATACTTGTGTTTTTTTATTTAAAGTTGTCGTTTTACATAGACGGATATATTTTTCCCTACATCATAGAAAACCAGATGCTTCAAACAAAATCAAATTCACACACAAGATAATCAGATGTATAGATCATTAGATAATCCACATGAAGCACAATGTTACATATGACCACCAGGAGATGGCGCCAAATACACGACACAGACTCAATGATGACTCAAATGACACAGAATGAAACTGAATGAGGTGATTACCTTTGAAACGAGTCCACACACAAGATAATCAGATGTATAGATCATTAGATAATCCACATGAAGCACAATGTTACATATGACCACCAGGAGATGGCGCCAAATACATGACACAGACTCAATGATGACTCAAATGACACAGAATGAAACTCATTCTGTGAAATCTCATGACTAAAATCATGTCTGCATGCTATGCAAACCTTTAGTCATTGTTGTGTTTGCATGTGTAATTAGTTCTTATGTACAATTATTATCTTTTATTTGTTTGGAGATGTTTTTGGACACATGATCAATTATTTTTGTAATGTTAGAACTTTTGATTGCTTTGTCATATCAAAAGCGCAGTTTTTTGGAGCCACCTTATTTACACTCAGAGAATGAAAGTCAAATAAGAAAAATAGTACATTTTGGGGTATTTTCTCCCCCCGCAGTTTCTTAGGCTCAGAGTCTCAGAATGTACATAATCTATATCATAAATCATTTTTGACAAGTTTTCTTTACAATGATACCAAACACAAACACTTGACCCTCCTTAGTTATAAGCGTTTAATTTAGTTTATGCCACTGAAACAGGAAATCTTTAAAAACACCTTCAGAGCTTAAAAGCTCAAGGGTTCAAAGAGATATCCGAATATTTGCAGATGGTATATAAGCTAGAGGTTTGAATTGATATAACATTGTATCATTTTGACAGGACAGTTAACAGTATTACTGGCTGATGCTGAACATTTAAATATAACAAATATCGGCCGATCAACCGTTATAAATGGTACTGTTACGTTTGAGTGAACTTTAATGCAGTTGTGTTCAGTGCATTGTAATATCCAGAGATCACAGATCTGATGACATCTTCTGCAGAAATCAACTGTGATCTTAGATCTCTTCATCTCTGTCTGGTGGATGTGGGTGTTAAAGTGTCGCTCTTCAAACTGTTTTTGTTACAATAATGAAAAACACATGCGTTGGTCACAGTTAAGTTCCTCACACAGATGAACATTTCATACTTTTGCGCTGATAACGTATCACTAAATCTCATTTCACTCACACAGACACACACACACACACACACACACACACACACACACACACTGCTCTGCTTCTGTTTGCTGGTGTAAAATGTCTGTTTTCAAGGAAAAGTTCACCAACATATAAAAATTCTTTCATCATTTACTCACCCTTACATCATTCTAAACCAATATGACGTTCCTTCTGATGTGGAACACATAAACACACAAAAAGAAAGTTTCATAAAAGTGGTTTAAGTGCTGTGTTTCAAGGGTGCTAAATTCCAGATGATATCTTTGTATGAGGAACAGACTTAAATTTGAATTATTCACTGAAAATCTTCCCCTCGGCCGCAGGTCTGAAATCAAATATGCACCTTCAGGTTTAATGTCAACGTATTTAGACGTCATTGTTGGTCACTTGTGACCGAAAGGAAAACATGACTTTCAAAACTTTAATTGTATTTTAAAGAGCGACTGGGAAGTTTTTACCTTTTGTATTTGACAGAAGAAAGTCCATCATATGGGCGATTAAATAATGTCAGAATTTTCAGTATTATTCAACACAAAAGTAACTAAAAATGAATTAGTGTATTCATCTTATTTTCTAGTAAATGTGTCTAAACTTCCTTAAAACAAGCCACAATTACTTGAGAAAATGGCATAAAATATCAAGTCTTGTTTTCCGAGACATCTTACAAACGTTTTTTGCGGTTAAAGCTTAAAATAAGAAAAAAAAATGACAATGGGGTAAGAAAAATAAAGTGTACCTATATATATATATTTATATATTTATGTATTTAATTTTGTTCTGGAAAACTAGACACAAAATAAAGAGTACGATTTTTAATTTTTTTTTGCAATGCAGTTAAACCCATCATACTACTCTCTACACCACTGTGTACAAATCTGACCTGTAGAAATGAGACACGGCTGAAAAATGTAGAACATGTGGCTTTCATTGTCTTCTCTGACTGACCAACGACTGGTACCGCAGCGAAGAGGACATAAGTATGTGTGTGTTAACAGAGTTTATTCACAGCAGGTAAACTTTAAACATCTGTGGATTGGTGAAGTTTACTCTGAACAACCCCCTGACTTCCTTCTCTTTTACTCTAACATAAACTGCTGATACAATCAACAGGATTCCAAACACATGGACAGGAAATGTCAGGTTGGTACCTTTAACTCGTGGCGCTCCGAAACGGCATTTACTGTATACACACCATCTCGTTCTGCAAACAACGGAAGACTTAAAAATGTTGTCGTGCATACCAGCCTTTGGACTGTAGGAACTATGAGGATGTTATTGATTGATTACAGCTTTGTATTAAACATCTTCGTTCCTTCCAGGCTTGTAAACGAGCTCAGGGGACCTTCGTTTAAACCTCCTCATCTGCCTTTTGGATGTCCTGCAAGGCAGAATCCAGTTGGTGAGGACGGGCAACTGAATATCGTTGACCCTCACACTCAACAGCGGCGTCCCCCAAGGCTCAGTTTTAGGCCCACTGCTGGGCACTTCTTCCTGTACACACTTGACTGTGTGGTCTCTCGTGGCTTTAGCTCCATTGTGAAGTTTGCTGAGGTCATTTTTTTAAGGGCCTGATCACAGTTCACAAAGACAGGATGTGGAGGAAGAGATTCTGACATAGGCCTGTTGCGATTAAATAATCATACGATAGCTATTATTTGATCTAGGCATGTTTATTTGAGATAACCACGCTAATTGTGCACTTTTAAATTCCTGTCTCATTTCACTATCCAAAGAAGTGCCACGAATGGAATGTTTTTGTGTCTCATTTTCCGGAGATATTGCGTTCTGGCTCAGAAGATCAGATCAGTTTAGATGTTGGAAAGACAGTTTAGATAAAAATCGAATTATGATGAATGCCATAAAGTGGAAACAAACTTTCTTTTAATTATGGCCAGCAACTCTTTATTATAACATCATCTTTACAATTATTGATATTATGTGAAATGTTCATTACTTGGGCAGCAGTTGCAACATAAGTTCTCACTTAATTTATATTTTCATAAACATAGAGTGTGATAATGAGTTATGATCTCTCAGTTCATTTGTAACAAAGAAACACACACACACACACACACACACACACACACACACACACTCACACACACACTCACATACACTCACACACAGACACACACACACACTCACACACACACACACACTCACATACACTCACACACAGACAAACACACACACATACACACACACACACACTCACATACACTCACACACACACACACACACACACACACACACACACACACACACACACACTCACACATACACTCACATACACACACACACACACACACTCACATACACTCACACACAGACACACACATACACACTCACACATACACACACACACACACACACACACACACACATACACTCACACACACACTCACACACATACACACACACATACACACTCTTACACAGACACAAACTCACACACACACAAAACACTCTGGTTGTGCTCTTGTAGCATCAATGCTTCACTACACCATGGACCTGACAGCACTCAGCAAATACAGTGTGTTTAAAATAAACTGGGTTTAGAAATATTCACACAGACCGGAGGGTTTAAAGGTGTTTTATCAAGGGAAATGCACTTCAGATATACAATACACACACACACACACACACACACAGACAGACAGACACCCCAGGAGTTTTCAAAGGTGCTTCCTGTGTTGTGTGTCAGAGGGCTCCTGGTTCTCTCAAGTCTTCCTGAGGCGTACATTAAATTACTAACTGCCATTGCAAAACACACAAACACACACACTTATCAACTGACATACCAGGCCGAGCATGCCAGGTACAATTACATCACCTGCTGCCCACAACCACAGCGGCTACAGAGACAATCAGCCTGCAGCTAACTGCTCTCTTATCTGCTCTGTGCTGACCACACACACACACACACACACACACACACACACACTGTACAGTTTTTACAGAACACATCTTTGAAGTCACTTAAAGGAATAGTTCACCAAAATGAATACGGTGACAGAATTTTCATTTTTGGGTGAACTTTTTCCTTTAGAAAGTTCTGTTTAAAACCACAGTTTTCAGATCAGATTGCTCCCTGGCAACCAGTATTATGATGTCATAATAATAATAGGCAATAGACTGACAACATAAATGTCAAAATCGAGTCATTGTTTGTAAGTGATGCATCAGATAACTGCCAAGCGCTATTACAGCGGCTGCAAAAACTGCTTTATGTTCTTTGGATGCCACTTACTAGTGTAAAAGAGACTAAACAGATGTCTAATTCGCTGTTTTGCCATATGGGGGACAGAGCGAGTTTACATGCACGTCACATGGAGAAATCAGGAATAGAAGGTTTTACAAAATGATAAACATCATTTGCAGCTCCCAAATGAACCCAATCCAGTCTCATGACAAGCGAGATCGTTAGAAATGGTACGAGTTGGCTTATTACTGTTTACAAAACCAACAGAATCGGTTTCATGCAGTTCCTGGTCGTTTTAATCATTTATTTTAAATTTACATTTTCATATATGCATTTGGCTTTTACTTCCAGTGCACTTATTACAGGGACAATCCCCCCGGAGCAACCTGGAGTTAAGTGTCTTGCTCAAGGACACAATGGTGGTGGCTGTGGGGGTCGAACCAGCAACCTTCTGATTACCAGTTATGTGCTTTAGCCCACTACGCCACCACCACTCCAAAGGCATTTTTGTTCACCTTTGCACGATAATCAACTAGACACCCTGTAAACAGTTTGGGAGTTTACATAAATTATGAATAAAAGATCAAGAATGAAATTTTGCTTAAAATTGAATAATCCTAAACTTAATCCCACCTAACCCAAAATGAAACGTTATTAGATGAAAAGTTTCATGCATAGCCTTGTCCAAACAGGATGTGTTGTATGTGTCTCACTAAATCTGCTCTCTTGGCATTTTCAGAGATGATGTTGATGCAAGGAAAAACATCCTTCACTACGGATCACTTTCTTCGGAAAACTCTTGTAAACTGAGTAAACTTTTGTTTGTGATGGTGATGTTTGTGTCTTGTTATCGCTAGTTCTGATGGGAGCCGCTGCGCTTCATCCTTTGTGAGCCAAAATGCAATACTCAGCCGGGATGCTGAAGCGCGAGTTCTGCGTCGTTGTTTATTTGATGTGACCTGGAGGCAGCTCACGATATGCAGCCCAATTTAAGAGTGCAGAGGATCGGCTTTCTGTGCATAACTGGCCCTGCTGCCTGATCTAACGCTGTAAACTGCCTGTACGTCCCTCTCTACTGTCAGAAACACACGCCGGCATGCTCCGCTGAGCAAACTGCAATTCAGCAGCACTATCACACACACACACACACACACTGTCTCTCTTTCTCTATAGATGCATGTGTTTTTTCTCTTTGTTTTTCTCACTCATCAGACGAACGCTTTCCCCTTCGCAGCATCTAAGCAAACAAATCGTGCGCGTGTCTAACAGAATTCACTTGGGTCAAATGGACCACAAACCTTTATTTTGTGTGTGTGTGTGTGTGTGTGTATGTGTGTGTGTGTGTGTGTGTGTGTGTTCCTTTAACTCCGGACACTTTTGGCCCAGTGAAGTTTTACAAATCAAACTCCCTTTAAACACACTTTTCAAAGTCACTAGTTAATTTCATTTGTTTACTACCAATCTCCATCTGTGGAAACACATGCATCACAGACGCATTCTGTCGTTTTTCACGAGCTGTCGTGTCATTTCCACAACACTTACATTCACCAGTCATACGGTGGTGGAAACTACATTTTAAAGACTTTTCGGTAGCACTTTACATTTACATTCCCTTTGTAAAGGGTTTATAAAGGGGCTTATTAATGATTAATAACTCATCTAAAAATGTGTTATAAATCGTTTATGTGCAGTTATAACAACATGAATAAAAAGGGAAACTTTTCTTTGCAATTCCTGCCAAATAGTGAGCCAGTTTTAACTCATGTTATAAATGCTTAATAAAGGTACTTGTTCATACTTATTTTAATCAAAATCATGAAAAGTCATAATAATTGATGTAATGATCCAGCAGAAATAGACTAGTATAGAGATTAAAAGGTGTTATAAACCTTTTACAAAGGGAATGTAAATATAAAGTTTTACCCACTTTCGGAATAAAATGTCGGACTCCTTTGTTACTCCATAGGCTAGTTTCATAGCTAGCATGTTATGTATCCTAAATACACTTAATTTCATACTATTTTCATACTTTACTTTTTGCATAATTAAACAAAAATAAAGCTTGATTGGAAATGACACCCAATAATATATATATATATATATATATATATATATATATATATATATATATTCTGCTAATAAGTTATATTTACCTTGAAATTGTCTCCATGGTAAAGAAATACAAAAAATAAATAAATCTGAGGAAAAGTCATAATTTGTGTACAAAGTGATATAATCCTCTTCACACAATAAATATTATTGGAAGTACATTATATATTTTTTTATTTAATAAATAATAATAATAATAATAATATGAATGATAAATAATTAATAATAATTAATATCATGTATATTTTATAAATTAATATTCCAGTTTATTTGTAAGATTATTGCACTGTATAACATGTAACTGATTATATAAAAGTTAATTAGATAGAAATTTTAGTGATTTAATTTTGTTAAAAACTACTCAATTTATTATTGAAAATATTTTATGAAATTGAAATGCGTAAAACGTATATATGTATAAATATCTAAATATATAATACATTTGAAAAGCAGGGTCGGTTCATCCTATGGGTTTTATGGGCATGTGCCCAGGGGGCCAGGCCACTAGGGGGCCTTTGCGAGCAAATGCGTCCGTGTAGCGCATAAGTCCGGTAAAATTGTAAGTCCAAGTGTCCGGAGTACTTTGATCCAACCCTATCAAAAAGTAGCAAAAATAAATGAATGCACTGTTACAATTTTCCATTTTTTTCTGAATAATTCTCCTCAAAATTAATATTCTGTCATAATTTACTCACCCTTAATTAATTCAAAACTCGTATGACCTTGTTTCTTCTGCAGAACACAAAAGGAAAAATGTTTTGAATTTATCCCGGTTCATCTTTTCAGCATAATGGCAGTAGATAGTGACTCACATTAAAGCTTAAAAAAGGACCCAAAAGTATCATAAAAGTAGTCAATGCATTTGAGGTATCATATTCCAAGTCTTCTGAAGATATATGATTAGTTTTGGTGGAAACATCCCCAAATTTGAGTCATTTTTCAGTGAAAACCTTGTCATGAGCACGTGTGGCACACAAACAACACTTTTAAGCACTAAGCAACACAAGTTCTTGAATGAACTTAATTATTGATCTTTTTTTAATCATATGAAGACTTGACAAATGGGACCACTTTTAAGTTACTTTTGGGTCCTTTTTTAGCTTTAAAGTGAGTCAACATCCACTGCCACTGTATTCATAAGACGGAGCAGATTATTCATTAAAAAATGTTTCCATATGTGTTCCGTGTAAGAAATTCATATGGGATTGGAATGACATGAGGGTGAGTAAATAATGAAAGAATTGTCACTTTTGGGCTAACCATTCCTTTAATGTGACCATCATATAACAAAACAAAAAAGTAGAATTACATTACTTTTAATAAAAAGTAATTCCTTGGGACATTAAAGTGCCTGCAGTTGACAGATCAGACTGCATTAATTAGGGTGATGTTTGATTGACAGCTGCGGTTTGGCCCGCTCCTCCCATCTGATCACCTGTCTTTATGTACGTGTCATATTTGAAAAGGATTTTAGGATTGGCAGGAATTGTAGAAGGTGTATCTGTCAGGAGGAGGTGAACTGGAATCGGATGACTTTATCTCGGCGGTTTAGTGTAAAGTTTCATGAGCTCTTTGCCAGAGAGTGAGATGAAGGTGAGCGCAAATGTCGGCTCTGAGCGCCGACACATTCTCATGCAAATATGCCTGCCTGCATTTCCAGCCCCTAATAGCTCCTTACAAATTATGTGTCATTACAACGAACTTTATTTAAACAAATTTAATACGTCTTTAATCAAGGAGGAGAATGTTCTCAAAGGTCAAACACCAAATCAAGCTGCAGCTTTACGCTCTCACACTATTAGCTCACGGGGAGGAGAGTTATTTCATACACAAGCCATTCTCCTCCAACCTTTATTTACATTTTTATTCACTTATTAAATTGTATTTCATTACACACACTCACTCACACACACACACACACACACACACATACACTCACTCACTCACACACATACACTCACTCACACACACACACACACACACACACACACACACACACATACACTCACACACACACACTCACAAACACACATACACACACACTCACTCACTCACACACACACACACATACACTCACTCACACACACACACATACACACACTCACACACACACACACACACACTCACACATACACACACACACACACATAAACTCACACACACACTCATACACTCACTCACACACACACATACACTCACACATACACACACTCACACACACACACACACATACACTCACACACACACTCACAAACACACATACACACACACACACACATATACTCACTCTCACACACACACTCACACACACACACACACACACTCACTCACTCACACACACACACACACATACACACACACACACACACACACACACACTCGCGCACATACGCACACATACACACACACACAGAAACACACTCACTCACACACACATATATACTCACTCTCACACACACTCACTCACATACACACTCACACATACACACATACACACATACACACACTCACTCACTCACACACACACTCACTCACACACACACACACATACACACACTCACACACACACACACTCACATACAAACATACACACACACACACTCGCGCACATACGCACACACACACACACACACACACACACACACACACATTTATAAGCCTATGAGTCTTAGAGTGGAGAAAGAAAGTGTTTGTAAAAATTAAAATAATGTGGGTGTGATTTTTAGGACAAAAAGGTCACACAACTGTAAACACACTTTACACAACTCCACACACTAAACAATTAACTACAAGGTAAACACTCAACTCTATTCACTAAACACCACCCTAAACACTACTCTACAGACTTATCAATCAACTCTAAGAGTTGTGTTTCATTTGTAGAGAGGAGTCTTTATTGTGTAGAGTTCAGTGTTTATTGTGTAGAGTTGATTATTTAGTGAATAGAGTTGAGTCTAGAGTTGTGTTTAGTGTGTATAATTAGGTGTTCAGTGTGAATAGTTGTGTTTATTTGTAGAGTTCAGTTTTCTGTTGTGTTTAAAATTGTGTTTAGCGTGTAGAGTTGATTGTGTAGAGAGTAGATTTGAGTGTTAAGATTTGTGTTTAGTGTTAAGAGTTGAGCATTTTTTGTGTAGAGTAGAGTCTAGATTTAAGTGTCTAGAGTTATATCCTATGCAGAGTTGTCTCTTTATTTTGTAGAGTTAATTGCTTAGTGTATAGAGTTGAGAGTTTATCTTTGTTTAGTGTGCCAAGTTAGGTGTTCAGTGTGAAGAGTTGTTTAAATGTGTAGAGTTGTGTTTAAAGTTGTGTTTAGTGTGTGAAGCTGATTGATTAGTGTGTAGATTTGAGTGTTATATTTCTGTCTGGTGTATGGAGTTGAACATGTATTGTGTAGAGTTGGTTGTTCAGTGTGTATAGTTAAGTGTTTAGTGTGTATAAGTGTTGTGTTTATTGTGCAGAGTTCAGTGTTTTTGCTTAGTGTGGAGAGTTGAGTGTTTTTGTAGAGTTGAGTGTTGAAATTTGTTCTGTTTGTAGAGTTAAGTGTATAGATGTGTGTTTATTGTGTAGAGTTCAGTGTTTAGTCTGTAGAATTGAGTTTTTATAGTAGATTATTTAGTATAGAGTGTTAATTGCTTAATGTGTAAAGTTAGGGGGTATTGAGTAGAGTTGGTTTAGTTTGTTGAGTTGATTGTGTAGTGTGTATTTGAGTGTTTAGATTTGTGCTTAGTGTATCGAGTCAAACATTTATTGTGTAGAGATGAAATCTAAACACACAACTCTACACACTGAACAATTAACTCTGCACACTAAACACTGAACTCTACACTAAACACAAAGACACTGGACTCTAAAGAATAAAAACAGAATTCTACACACGTATCCAACAGCTATAAACACAACTCTAAACACTCAACTCGACACTAAACGCACAACTCTACAAACACTCAACAAACAATAAGGAAACACTACCACACAACTCTACATACTAAACACAACTCTAAACACTCAACTCGACACTAAACGCACAACTCTACAAACACTCAACAAACAATAAGGAAACACTACCACACAACTCTACATACTAAACACAACTCTAAACACTCAACTCGACACTAAACGCACAACTCTACAAACACTCAACAAACAATAAGGAAACACTACCACACAACTCTACACACTAAACGCAACTCTAAACACTCAACTCGACACTAAACGCACAACTCTACAAACACTCAACAAACAATAAGGAAACACTACCACACAACTCTACACACTAAACACAACTCTAAACACTCAACTTGACACAATAAACTATCAATTCTACACCAAAACACTCAACAAACAATAAGAAAACACTACCACACAACTCTACACACTAAACACAACTCTAAACACTCAACTCGACACTAAACGCACAACTCTACAAACACTCAACAAACAATAAGGAAACACTACCACACAACTCTACACACTAAACACAACTCTAAACACTCAACTCGACACTAAACGCACAACTCTACAAACACTCAACAAACAATGAGGAAACACTACCACACAACTCTACATAATAAACACAACTCTAAACACTCAACTCGACACTAAACGCACAACTCTACAAACACTCAACAAACAATAAGGAAACACTACCACACAACTCTACACACTAAACACAACTCTAAACACTCAACTCGACACTAAACGCACAACTCTACAAACACTCAACAAACAATAAGGAAACACTACCACACAACTCTACATACTAAACACAACTCTAAACACTCAACTCGACACTAAACGCACAACTCTACAAACACTTAACAAACAATAAGAAAACACTACCACACAACTCTACACACTAAACACAACTCTAAACACTCAACTCGACACTAAACGCACAACTCTACAAACACTCAACAAACAATAAGGAAACACTACCACACAACTCTACACACTAAACACAACTCTAAACACTCAACTCGACACTAAACGCACAACTCTACAAACACTCAACAAACAATGAGGAAACACTACCACACAACTCTACATAATAAACACAACTCTAAACACTCAACTCGACACTAAACGCACAACTCTACAAACACTCAACAAACAATAAGGAAACACTACCACACAACTCTACACACTAAACACAACTCTAAACACTCAACTCGACACCAAACGCACAACTCTACAAACACTCAACAAACAATGAGGAAACACGACCGCACAACTCTACACACTAAACACAACTCTAAACACTCAACTCGACACAATAAACTATCAATTCTACACCAAAACACTCAACAAACAATAAGAAAACACTACCACACAACCCTACACACTAAACACAACTCTAAACACTCAACTCGACACTAAACGCACAACTCTACAAACACTCAACAAACAATAAGGAAACACTACCACACAACTCTACATACTAAACACAACTCTAAACACTCAACTCGACACTAAACGCACAACTCTACAAACACTCAACAAACAATAAGGAAACACTACCACACAACTCTACATACTAAACACAACTCTAAACACTCAATTCGACACTAAACGCACAACTCTACAAACACTCAACAAACAATAAGGAAACACTACCACACAACTCTACACACTAAACACAACTCTAAACACTCAACTCGACACTAAACGCACAACTCTACAAACACTCAACAAACAATAAGGAAACACTACCACACAACTCTACACACTAAACGCAACTCTAAACACTCAACTCGACACTAAACGCACAACTCTACAAACACTCAACAAACAATAAGGAAACACTACCACACAACTCTACACACTAAACGCAACTCTAAACACTCAACTCGACACTAAACGCACAACTCTACAAACACTCAACAAACAATAAGGAAACACTACCACACAACTCTACACACTAAACGCAACTCTAAACACTCAACTCGACACTAAACGCACAACTCTACAAACACTCAACAAACAATAAGGAAACACTACCACACAACTCTACATACTAAACACAACTCTAAACACTCAACTCGACACTAAACGCACAACTCTACAAACACTCAACAAACAATAAGGAAACACTACCACACAACTCTACATACTAAACACAACTCTAAACACTCAACTCGACACTAAACGCACAACTCTACAAACACTCGACAAACAATAAGGAAACACTACCACACAACTCTACATACTAAACACAACTCTAAACACTCAACTCGACACTAAACGCACAACTCTACAAACACTCAACAAACAATAAGGAAACACTACCACACAACTCTACATACTAAACACAACTCTAAACACTCAACTCGACACTAAACGCACAACTCTACAAACACTCAACAAACAATAAGGAAACACTACCACACAACTCTACACAATCTTTACCAACTAAAGGACTAAAAAAACAAACATTATATGTTAAACACCGTCAGTCCACAGGCCTGTTATCAGGGTTTTATGTTTGTGACATTCATGTCCTCTCCTCTGAATAAGATTGTGTTTTTCTCTGTATGTTTTGTGAGTTCTGCTGGTTGAAATGTTCACAATAAAGCACACTGAATCCTGAAACCCGCTCTGTGTCCCAGTAATATAAGCGCATGTCTAATTTAAACATGTATGCTTGCAGCCATCAAATCTCCATATCTAATGTTCCAGAGACTTTCATATTAATGTCACAGATTTTAAATTAGCACATAACATCACATAGAACCCGTCTTAGTTTTGCAAAAACTGAGGGCACCATGTCACAACATCAGCTCATTTTTCTCAGTCTCAGAGAAAGACTAAATGAACGATAATAAAAAGATTGAATTGTAGAGTAAAAATTCAGTGTCCTGCCAGGTAAAATTTGCACTCAAATACTTCTACAATATTTCACTTTGTACAGAAAATTTGAGACAACACATTTTTAGCAGTTATCTTTACCTGCTAACTGTAATGTTCCAGGTTCAATACAGGTTATACAAGCTAAACGTTATCTAGCTAAATTACTGTACTGGCTTTATATGGTAATCTCAGGAGTTGAAAGATAAGATACATAGACATGATTTTTTAATGCTTATCCCAGTGCAATGTCTTACCCCACAGGCTTCCATTGTAAGTGCATTACTGTAAAGTGATTGTTGCATTGGTTTTACGAGAGGTTCATTGTTGCATAATGCCTTCTGTTTCACTATTATCTTTTCTCTTCAACTTTATGCAACAAAAGCAATAAACAATCAATTCTACACAACTGACACAATAAACACATAATTCTATACAATAAACACAAAAACAGTAAACTCTAATCATTTAACACAATAAACACACAAATCTACATAGCAGACACAATAAACACTGACATTTACACGACAAACTCTCAACACTGCACACTAAACACAATAAATGCTCAACACTACAAGATAAACACCATACATGCTCAACACACACAATAAAAACAATAAACACTTAACTCTACTCATTAAACAATCAACTCTACCCAATAATCACTCAAATCTACAGAGTGGACACTTTAAACACTCAATTCTACAGAATAAACACAATAAACCATCAACATTACACACTAAACACTCAACTACACAATAATCACTCAAATCTACAAAGTGGACACTTTAAACACTAAACTCTACAGAATAAACACAATAACCTCTCAACACTACACAATAAACACTCAAATCTACAGAGTGGACACTTAAAACACTCAGTACAGAATAAATAATAAACTCTACACAAGAAACACTCAAATCTGCAGAGTGGACACTTTAAACACTCAATTCTACAGAATAAACACTAAACACTACACATTAAACACAATAAATGCACAATATAAACACCATGCATGCTCAACACTATACAATAAACACTTAATACTACACAATAAACACTCAACTCTACAAACTAATCTCTCAAATCTACAGAGTGGAAACTTTAAATACTCAATTCTACACAATAAACACAATTAACACTCAACATTACACAATAAACACAATTAACACTCAACACTACAAGAAACACACAATACATGCTCAACACTACACAATGATCACTCAACTCTACATAGAAATTGCTCAAATCTACAGAATGGACACTTTAAACACTCAAAACTACACAATAAACACAATACATGCTCAACTCTACACAATAATCACTCAAGTCTACAGAACAGACACTTTAAACACTCAATTCTACACAATAAACACAATACATGCTCAACTCTACACAATAATCACTCAAGTCTACAGAACAGACACTTTAAACACTCAATTCTACACAATAAAAACAATACATGCTCAACTCTACACAATAATCACTCGTCTACAGAACAGACACTTTAAACACTCAATTCTACACAATAAACACAATACATGCTCAACTCTACACAATAAATGCCCAGCACTACACAAGAAACACTTATCTCTACACAGTAGATACAATAAATATTCAACTCTATGCAATTACACTTAACACTACACATTAAACACAAAAACACTCAACACTTCATAATAAATGCAATAAACAATCATTCCACATTAAACACAATAAACACTAGAAAATAAGTACTCAACACTACACAATAAACACAATTAAGCCCTAATTCTACACAAAAACTAAATACATGCTCAACGCTACACAATAAACACTCAACTCTACACAAGCACCTAACTGTACACAACAAACACAATAAAAATTAACTATACACAATAAACATGCAATACGACACAATAATCAACCACACTCTACACAATAAACAGTCAAATCTGCACAATTAAAATAAATGCTCTCCCCAACACAATAAACGCACAACACTTCACAGTAAACATAATAAACACTCAACTGTAGACAACAAACACAATAAATACTCAGCACTACACAAACATGATAAACAAGGTCAGTAAAAGTTTCAATCACACTAGTCTCGTGTAAACATGTATTATGTTTAATGTCTTGACCCATAGACTTCAATTGAAAGTGCTTTATTGTAAATCATTTGTACTTGTTTTAACGAACTGAAGGGCCAGACATGTGTCCTTGCATAATGCCTATTGTTTCACTATTTAAGCAGTCTGTATATGTCAGAGTATGCTGCAAAGTAGCAGGCTGGAATTCTATTCTGAACATAGAAAACATCACTGTAGCATGTGTGTGTGTGTGTGTGTGTGTGTGTGTGTGTGTGTGTGTGTGTGTGTGTGTGTGTGTGTGTTGGCTATTGTTCAGTTTTCTTAACCCTTGCTTTGCAAATGTGTGTTCTTGGGGTGGCATTTACTCTGAATGAATTGCTCGCTTAGACACAGCAAAGTAAATAAAAGTCAGCAGGGGCTGATAGTATGAAAAATGGATTTTCATTACCGTTTCATTGATTGTGGTAAATAAGGGGCCCGCGGCCCGCGCAACGCTAATAATTTAATCTAAGGTGACACCGACCAAAACGCATGTGGACCAAAATCCTCCCCGCATATTAAATGAAGTGCCTCAAGACAAGCGGCATCAGCGCATTTAAATGCATGCAGATTGCAGTCTAACCTATTTAAAAACAGAAATTAAACATTGTTGTCATAAATCACATTTGCCGCTACGGATATGCCTGGTTATGTGAGCGTTTACCGGAAACCGCAAAGGTTGAAGTATCCAGTGCATTAAATTGCACAGGGATAATTAACACTTTTCTTGTGGCTATTTATAAGGAATGGAAAATGGAGTCGGTTGGACGGTGACAACACGGTAATTCTGATGCAAAATAAACCTTTGGTGCTGGCCGCTGGGGGAGGGTCCGCCTCAGTTCACCGCTTCTTGCGAGAGGCGATCTTCTATATTCTGCCCTCGGATGAATATGTGTGTGCCCCGCTGTTCAAACATTGAAATATTCTAATGATATTTTAGCCTTTCATTTAGGCAGACACCAGCGACTAATAGTGTCTGTAGCACAGTGACACGCAGAGAAAGATTTCATGTGCGAACTCACCTTGTCTATGGGCTGTGACAAGGGAAGTGTCAAACACACACTCACTTGAACACACACACCCTGATAGAATCAAAAAGAAACACTTGCCCTGTGGCAGCTCTGAGCCCTGGAGCCAAAGTGCTTTAACAGGGTGTGCAGACTGTCACCAATTAGTAGCTGTTAGCGGAGCTGGCGAGGGTGTCCTAATTTGACAGCTCTATCTCAGAGGTGCTGACCTGCGTCGCCTCCGCGAGCTCTCGCCCGAGATCTCGCCCGAGATCCACACGTTCAGTTAGTGTGAACGCAGACTCACCTGCTCAGAGCCCAGTGTTTGTGAAACTTCATATCTGACGCTTTAACAGCTTTTCTGAGTTCTTGAGCACTGGCCCTAATGATTACAGTTGTTCACAGGGTCCGCAAGTAAAGGAATAGAATTAGGGTGTCATTATTTACTAACACCCATGTCATTCCAGTTCATATGCTGCAGTTTATTTATATATTTTATTTTTTGCAAAACATAAAAGGATACTTTTTTCAGCAAAAGTAGTTCAGGAGCGAGATCATTTTACTGCATGTTGAGAGCATTTGCGTAGAATTGGGGCGGGGGCGTTGCAACGTGGTACCTGTTACTTTTCTCAGCGCTGACCAGGATGGGCCAATCACAGTCGTTTATTATTACTGGACAAGGATTTAAAAAAAAATGCTTTTATAGATAAATGCTGAGGCGGATTGTCATTCACAGGTATGAATCCTTGCAACTATCAACTTTTATTAGAAATAATTTCCAATGTAAAATGTATCCAATGAGATATAAAATGTTCTGAGATTTAAATGCAGATGCATGGAGGATTCCATGGAGCGTCAAGCGCCCCCTGCAGGAATAAAACATTATCAGTGGCACAGTCAGTGGCTAACAACATGTGCAGTTTCAGTTTGGAGGTCTGTTACCCACACAAAACTTTCGAATGAAATTAGAAAACACGAGTGTCCAAAAAAATAAGATCCACACAAAAATGTTTTAAAAATATATCTATTTAGTAATATCAAACGAGCAAGAGTGCTATATGGCCCTACATCAGCACTGCTGTAATTACCAACGGGGGCATCCAAAGGGGGTATTTCTCCCTATTTCGTGGTAGCCGCGCAAGAGTCGATCACTATATGAGAAACAGCGATGTCCTCCGCCATTTTTAAACAGTGTGTATCCAATGTGGAAACTCGGTAAGCGTCTTGAGTTCTGTAATCAAACAGTCCTTTTTGTCTCTCAGCTGCGATGAGCCTTAATTCTGAAATTGTTCATTTAAAGCCGTTTAAAACAATGTACTAGCTTAAGTAATGTAGCGGTAATACGAGCGATCACGGAGCGCTGTTCTATGTAAACACTGACTAACGGATTCACTTTACGTCACCATCTGGCTCATGTTACACACAAAAATGATCTTTTGCCACCACCTGATGGCTAACATATGTAATGGCATCCATACAATCACAATACAGCCTCTATTGTATAAACCTACACACCTGTATCTATTGTTCACATGCTTTCGTTGTTTTCTCCCCCACCACCCCATCTCCACAGGTTTAGGTTCCATCCTGGGCTCAGGTAAGCTCCACTCCTCTTCCGTTTTTTTGATTGCCTCCGGCAGGATCTGAATGTTCAAGCTGACTGCTGAACCATAGGATGGCGCTTACGACAAATATTATACGTTTCTCTACATTTGCAATAATTCCAATCATCCCGAGTATTTTCAGTTAGAAATCGGCATTGATACCCAGTTCTAATTTCAAAACAGGTTGAACGATAATTAATGGCAAGTTTAATAAATTTTTTAAAACACAAAGAATGTAATTTTAGAAATGAAATTAACATTTAAATAACTACACAATTAAAGCTAATTTTACTGTATCATGTTGCAGCTTCTCAAGCAAGTAACTCTTTTTTTACTCATCAAAGCAAATAATTTCACAAATGTAGCATTTGGTAAGTGTTAATTTTGGTCACTGGTTGAAGTTCCTGTCTCATGTAAATTCAGAACAATTTGGTTAATACTTTATTTTGAATTTTAATTCCATTTTCAAGTACCCACGATAACACAAGTGTACATGTTGATTATCGTGGTATCCCGTATTATTGAATACCAGCACATGTATCCCAGGGTCTGAAATGAAGGGGGCGAAAATGGCACCAAAATGGTCAAAAATGAGCCCCAAAATGCAGAAACTGCCCCAGTAATATTTTTTTTTCTGTTTTTATTTATAACATCTGATGTACTCTTAATATTCTATTCTGAGCCTAATTTTTATTTTAATAAAAGGATGACACAGTATATTTTTATATATGTTTACAGAAAAAAGCCACAAAAAAAAGCCCCTGAAAATCAAATCTAACGGGGCAATTAAAGACCTTTATGGAAAAGTGAATTTCTGACACTGATGTATAAGATAAAAGAGAAAGAGGCAGAAATTGAAGGGGTTATTCACTGATAATTTTTTATAACTCATTTCACAAGGACTACTTTTAGGATACTTTCATTGTGCTTTACTGGTGTTTTTCATGTTTGTGTTCACTATGAACTGTCATATGGAAAAAAGCTGCATAAGAATTCTTCTTTTCTATTCCACTGAAAAAGAATAACATGAAACAACATGAGAGTGAGTAAATAATGACAGAATGTTTATTTCTCGGTGAACTATCCCTTTGACAATGAGGGAATGAGTATGCACGAGTGATTTGGTTAAACAAATGAGGGAATGTGTTTTTGAGTGATATCCTAACGAAGTGTCAAATGGCCAAGCTAACTGTAACGCTAAGCTACGGTAATGTTCCTCCCTGCACCGCTGCTTCTACGTGACTGACCTTTCCTCAGTTTACCCACGTTTCCTGAATCATTTCAATTATAGAGCTTCATTACCACGCACGTCAGGGCTCCGTCCGTACAGCTGCACATACAAATGTTCTCTCCTGTTTGCAGGAATAAACGCTGCGATGGAATTCGACCCTTGGGGGTGAAGAAGAGCTTCAGCCGTAATCCATAATGTCTCTAATGAGGAGGAAATCCAGTCACACTCGTCAATGTTAATCCAACACACACTGGATTACCTTCTCGTGAGAGCTGATGGATTTGTTAAAATGGTTAGCATTTTGTCTTTATTCCTAGAGAACTAGCAACTCTTTTCTTCTGGTTTTGTGTTGCATAACGAATAGCTCGTTTCTCCCTCTGTTTGTTCTGTTTGTGAGTCTGTCCATCTCGAGACGTGCTTTTTTACTTCCAAACTGTTTAATACTGTTAAACACAGTGTCCCCAAAATACTGCGTTTATGATGCAACCAAAATGAGATGTGTGCATTGACATGTCTTTTGAAAAGTGTTTATAATACATCTACGAGTCATTTGCATAACGGATCGCTGTTGACTTTAGCCAATGAAAGGCTTTTGTTCAGTGGTATGGAAATAATAATATATTGCCTTCTAAAAACACTTTTTGTTTTGCCTAATAAATGCTTTACTTGTCTGACTCAATCATGCAATATAGTTTAATAATCTGAATTATTAGATTTATTATATATCATATTCAAAATTATTTGACTTGTTCTGTATATACGTATTAGGGCTGCCGATTTAACACATTAATTCTGTGCGATGAATTATACAGAAAAAAATGCATTAAAATGCAAAGAATTAATCATGTCCCCGGACCGTAATAAGGAATATTCTTTCCATCTGAGCGATTGAAACTTGTAGTACCACCTGTTTTCTCCAGGGGGCAGTAAGCGTAACTTCAGCTGTATAGGCAGCTTTGTAAAAGTGGGTTATGGGAAAGGAAGAGGCGAGAACCGGCTTGAAAATATAAATAATAGTTTTAAAATAAAACACAACCAAAAGACACATACACACACATATGATGGACAGCAGCCTGTAAACGCTCTCTCTCTGTCGCACCACCATCCGCAGTCGGCCTTTATCCCTCTCAGAGGCTTGATTAGCCTGATAAGGTGCCGGGTGTGTAAAATCACGACCCAACCCTGCCCTCCGCCCTGTCACAAGCTTATACAGAGAACAAACCACACTTACTGACAGCAGACAGCACAAGATGAGAACACGCTCTTGCATACAAACACAGCTTGATGGAACACAAATCTGAACACAGGGATGTCAAGACATATTTTACTAAGTTTCATACTACGTTAAACCTGACACAGTGACCTAAAAACGGTATGCTTATGACCAGGGATGAATTATCAACTGTGCCAATGGGGCCAGTGCTCAGGAGCTCTTGACTACCAGGGGCCCTTGTCTGCCCGGGGGGGTGGGGGTGGGGGGGGGGGTGTCCTGGGCTTTAAGGTTACACAAACCAGTTTGGCGATCCCCCTGCTCGAAAACCCATTCAACAACTTTAGGGCATGAAAGCCCCCCATACGGTCAACAACTTTTGGAGGGGGGGGGGCCCTTGGAGATAATTGGCCCCGGGGCCTATGCAAGTCATAATCAGTCTCTGCTGATGCACCAGAAGTGTCCGTCTGAGGCAGGTGTACATTGATGCGTCCTTAAACAAGCCCTTATAATAAATCTAAAAATCCAAATCATCATGTAATCATATGCAAACATCATATAAAATATGTTGATCATAGTAACCATAGTTTTTACCAATATACTATAGTTATAACAGTGGTTGCTACTACAGTACAATAGGCCTTTTCGTAGACCGCAATGACGCGATTTCACCTTATTTAGCAGCGTAAATCTAGCAAACTTTTTTTATATGATAATTTTTTTTAAATATTGAGTGTAAGTTTATAACCTGCTTTTATAACCTGGAATTAGTTTTAAAAAATAGCTGAATTACCTCAGCTGCGAGGGGGTTTCGATTACAGCTGCTGAGAGAGTGACAGTAAATTTGGCATCGTCTCCCATCTGACTGTCGTAATCCACCGCTCTCTGTTATTTGTTATTCTGGAAAGTCATTCAAATGTAATAGTGGGTTTTTTCTTTTGCACTTGGAGCAAATGGGTAAGTGAATATAATATATGCCATGTTCTCCCATTCACCGCTGTCAAAGTTGAACATGCCATCGTTTCCTTCTGCGTTCCAAAACCCAAAGTGTGAAAAAGGTCTATTGTGGTATCTTGGTGTTAGCCACTGTTGTCATCGAAACAAGAAATGAGACGTATTATACTGTTTAAACAGGCTAATGCCATTTGTACTTATACATAAAATATTCACATACTTGTTTTAATGAAAATGCCTACAAGTGAGTATCCAATTGGTTTGAAGGACATTCCATTACAATACATAATGATTTCACAGCAGTAACGTTAATTAAAATAACTATGGTATTTTGGTGGAATCTATAATTCGTAAATTGTAATTTCTTATTTTACTTTTTGTAAGTAAAACTACCCAGGCCATACAAATAGGTATACTCCAGAAAGGGAAAAACAATAATTGATTATTCAGGACAATTAGCAAAGACAAACACAGGCTAAACATTTCCTCTTTCAGCAAATGGTTAGGGCCTCTGGCTGTGATATAATTACTCCGATTAGCACATTAAGATCATATTCACAATCCCCCGATGTTCATCAAATGATTTTTACACTAAATATGAACTCAAACATGAGGGCGAAGCCTCCAGTGTTCCAGGCGGTGATAAATGGAGGGCATTTCTTCTTCTGGATGTGTTTAAGGGCTCTGCATCGAATAAATACAATTCTAAATAACCTAAATACTTCCTATGGTGAAAGGCAAGATTTTGGTCCTTCATGCTGCAATGTCTGACTCGAGAAAGCTGAAATACTTTCAAAACAGTGTCTTCAAACACAGCACTCATGATGTGTACTCATGGTGAGAAACAATGAGACCTGACACAGCTAAAAACGATGTTTATACGGCCCAACAATTATAATAAAGGATCCCACTTTATTTTTGGCGTCTTTAACTACTATGTACTTCATTATTAACATTACTAAACATACAATGCAATGTACATATTGTGTAACAGCATGTTGGTCTGCAAAATTCTCAATAGATTCATTTTTGCTTCTACTGAGGTTGAGGTATGGGTAGGTTTAGGGTTAGGATTGTAACACAATCGGGGCTGTTCCCAAAGGACACGTTCTTGCATTCGAGAAGCGCTAGACGGAGTGCAGCTGAATGAAGTGCAGGGGTCTTGTGATGAGTTTTTCAAATCTTTATCACTTTAAACTTAGCATAAAGTCTTTTCAAAAACGTGTTATCCCTTTTTCTCCCAATTTGGGATGCCCAAATCCCACTACTTAGAATGTCCTCGTGGTGGCACTGTTTCTCGCCACAATCCAGTTGTCGGAGAACAAGTCTCAGTTGCCTCCGCTTCTGAGACCGTCAATCGGTGCATCTGATCACGTGACTCGTTGTGCATGACACCGCGGAGACTCACAGCATGTGGAGACTCATGCTACTCTCCACGATCCACACACAACTAAACACACGCACAATTGAGAGAACCACTAATCACCACCACGAGGAGGTTACCCCATGTGACTCTACCCTCCCTAGCAACCGGGCCAATTTGGTTGCTTAGGAGACCTGGCTGGATTCACTCAGCACGCCCAGGATTCAAACTCGTAACTCCAGGGGTGATAGTCAGCGTCAATACTCGCTGAGATACCCAGGCCCCACACACACAGTCTTAAAGATGTGACGTTTATGCATAAAATACAAAAACAACAACAACGAAACAAGATGCAAAGGCGATGATGGCTGTCTGATGCATGTGTTCATAGACCGCAGATGGAAAGCAAGAACGTGTCCTTTGCGAACATCCCCTAACTCAGGTATTCTGGTGTAAATGTACAAAGTAACACATAAGGGGCTGTTCAAACATGATATTTTCTTGCCTTAAAAAAAGCAGCTGTGTCCTGTGTGAAAGGCCCCCTAGTTTTCAAAGATCAGATAACAAAATAGTTTTATGTGTGCTGTGTTTGTCAGAAGAGGACATGTCGTGTCTGATTGGATAGAAATCACGGATGGTCAAAGACTACTGAATGAGTGTGTTAATATCAGCAGAGGAATGTGTGTGTGTTTAAAACTCATTACTGCTTCAAACTGTAGCTTTGGGATGTTTTAGGAAGTTACAGTCACTTTCAGTCGAATCAGTGGGTGGTCAGAGGATACTTGTGTAACCGGCCATGGTCGCCCCGCTCCGAACGGGACTCTAATCGGCATCTCCGGCATGGGAGGCAGGTGCGCTAACAAGGAGGCTAGTTGCTAGTGCACCTCTTGAGGTCAGGAGAGTGAGGTTTACACATTGCACAGCTAGCTACCAGCTGGCTCACATTACACATGTTCCTCTCTATTGTACCTCCATCTGTTTCTGTTTGACCTCTGACCTGCTCTGTGTAATTGCTCAGCCTGAAAGTCTGTTATGTTTTGTAACAGTGGTTGTAATAGGTGCATGCTTTATATCCAAAATCATATATCATGTCAGTTATACTTGACCACAGAGCATTTATAATTATATATATATATATATATATATATATATGACATGGACTGATAGAACTCACAAAGGGTTTTGAACTCTGTGTTTGAACACACATTTACACATTTGGACATTTAACTCCAAATCTCTTGATCTTACAGAGATATAGCCCTCGTGACAACTTCCCCAAGTCACAACTACTGTAGCCCCGGTCACCCCTACATATTGCGTTCTGTGTAAATAGTGCAAGTAATGGAAGTATGCTATTCCAAGCATATACTAACTCTTCAATTCATTGTTCACGCCTACTAGGGTTTGCTCCTGTATTCTTGGGCTTTAACCGCTATGCTACCATCAACCTTGGACTGAATGTTTTATTTGCCTAGTGTTGTATTCAGCCCAAATTTCCCTTTGACAAACTGGCTTAAGAATTGTACGCCAACATGCTCCAAGTGCTGCTTGTACTTTCTTATTGTTTATTAATCATTCCTGGCCTCATTAGTATATTTGAGGTGTGCGTACACTCTGAAATGCCACCCATAATGGCGGGGCAAGTGTGAAATGTTTTATTACAGGCAAATCAAACGCAGGTTCCCTGAAGCAGCTGAGAATCAGGGGAGATTAGTCATCTAAAGCGCTCTCATCACGTTGTTTCCGGGCCGTATCACCTTACAGATCTATAATGAAACATAACAAGGTTTCCGTATCATTCAGAGATTAGAGAGGTGCATTTGAGAAGGCAACATCTATCAAAAGACTCTCATTTATAATTTATAAAAAGCACTTGTTAAAGGTCAATATCTGACACGCATTTTACATCGTCGAGAGAAAATTAAACGAGAATTCACTGATATTGATCCAAGGTGTTTCGGAAGCTTCCTCTGAAGTGAAGCAGCGATAATGGCGAGTTATCACAGGAAGAAATGACAATGAAGAGAAATTAAAAGCAAGATTTCTCAGAGTTTTCTGATTGGTCAGCTGCAGTGCTGCACTTCATTTGCATTTCCTCGCCATCAAATTTACATTTTCACTGCCAACCATGTTAGAATAAAATGATCCATTATAAATGGTGAATCTATGTACTGATGATCATTGTCCCATGTGTGTCAAACATGTTGATCCAAACATCATCTGCAGCCTGAAACTGAACTTTTGATCAGATTTTTGGAGTGAACGCACTTAACTGCATAGAGAGATATAGGATGTTCCCTTGCTCCCTATTTAGGGAATGACAACCTCCAGTGTGCTGTCTGTCTGCACTGGTCTCAGAACAGTTTGATATGCACCTTATTTTCATCCTAACTCCATATAAAGCCTCTGGAAGACACATCTTCCAGCTTTTTGATGCATACATTTATTCTCATTGTGTTAATGCACAGTACATATATAGGAATGCATTTATTAATGTTAATGAATGCAATCGTATTGTACAATGACATAAAAAAAAAAAAAGTATATTAAAATGAAGTTAAATGACCCATAGATGTGTTAATGTTGCAAGTTTTTCAAATTAACAAACAAGTTTTTTTTTCCTACTTTTGAGGGAATAATGTCTCAAAATCCACGTATGTGGACGTCTTATTTATCAATGCACTGACGTGCAGAAAATGAACTAATTTTTTAAAGTGGCATATCAAACGAAACTAGAGATGCTTCTCTTTACAACCAAACAGGTTTCAATGAGAAAGCATAAAGAGATTTGTTACCAGAGGCACTTTTGTTGGTGCTGCACCCATAGAAGTGCTTCAAGGTCATGCTGTTGTGTCACGTGACTCGGTGCGGCAGACGTTTAACCCTTAAATGACAGTCTAGAGGCTTGTGAACAGCATTTAATGGTTTCTATTCAATTAAATTATGCATTCATATAGCGAAGCCAAAATACAATGTCCACACATGTGGACGCATGGTCGCGCAAGGTTAACGCTTAGATAATTATCATAAAATAAGTCTTGCGACTTGTATGACGTGTCATATTTCAAGTATTCTGAAGGCATACAATTTAAGCTATTTTTAAGATTCTCTCACAATTTAATCTTCTCTTAATGCTCATAAACGTGCAAAGGAGAGCCATGGTGGAAGTCAAAATTTTTACTGCAAAACCACTCAAATTCCTTTTGTAATGTCCCACACCCACACATGCTGTTATGAAACATTCTGGTTTTGTAAAGGTCCTGATATTTGAGTATTATTAATAAGTAAAAACCTTTAGATCAAAGCGTATTTAAAGATTATGAAATGGATCCAAACTGTTGACTGGTAGTGTAGATATTAAATTGATGTGTAACATAATATTGGTACCGCTTTCTAATAACTAGTCGTTAATAAACATTATATAATGCTACACAGATCTGAAGCTCATGTTCATTCAATTATGAATATATATAAATTATAATTTGTATCGTTATATGATTCCCTTAGGATCAATTTTTAAAAAACATGGCTTGAGTTATCACTGCTATGCGGATGATGATACACAAATGTATCTGCCCCTGAAGCATAAAAACAGTCTGAAGTCTGTCTGATGTTAAGGCCTGGATGTCTTTATGTTTTTTTTACATTTTAATGAGAGTAAAAAGTGAAATTATTGTGTTAGGCTCTTCAGAAGCCCCTAAAACTTCTCATTTAAATTTCAGTTAAAACTTGGGGGTCTTTTTTGATAGTGCCCTTAAATTTGACAAGCAAATAAACTCTTAGAGTAAACTTAGAGTACTTGCTAAAGTGAAGTCCTTTCTGTCAATCAAACACTTTGAAACAGCGATACATGCTTTTATCACCTCTAGACTGGACTATTGTAATTCCCTATATTTGGGAATAAACAACTCTTCCATATCTAGATTACAGATTGTTCAAAATGCAGCAGCGAGACTTTTAACGGGTGTCCGTAAATGTAAATGTGAGTACATTACTCCTGTGTTAGTGTCTTTACATTGGCTTCCTGTCCGATCTCGAATTGATTTTTAAGTGCTCTTGTTAGTATTTACATTGTTAAATGGCCGAGCCCCTGCCTGTCTCTCCGACCTTTTGTGTGAACACCGTCCAGGAAGAGCTCTTACGTCCGCCAACCAGAGTTTATTAACTGTTCATAAGTCGAAGCTAAAATCTAGGGGTGATCGAGCGTTCACCATAGCCGTGCCTAAACTGTGGAACACCTCAAATATAAATATAATGCACATGAATCAAGGTTTCAAGACATCTTATAACTGCACTCGAAAAATTATTTTAAGATTTATGCATTTCAGTTATATAAAAAAGAAGGGGTGTGGTTCGGTGGGCGATCTCATCACTGCTTTTTATAGATGATGTGGTCATCATGTCATCATCGGCTCATGACGTTAAACTCTAACTGGATCACTTGGCAGTCGAGTGTGAAGCGGCTGGGACGAGGATTAGCACCTCTAAATCTGACGCCATGGTTCTCAGCAGGAAACCGATGGAGTGTGTACTCCGGGTAGGGAAGGAGGTATTGCCCCAAGTGAAGGAGTTCAAGTACCTCGGGGTCTTGTTCATGAGTGAGGGGACAGTGGAGCGGGAGGTTGGCCGGAGTATCGGGGCAGCGGGGGCGGTATTGCACTCGCTCTGTCGCACCATTGTCATGAAAAGAGAGTTGAGCCGGAAGTCAAAGCTCTCGATCTACCGGTCAAATTTCGTTCCTACCCTCAACTATGGTCATGAAGGCTGGGTCATGACCGAAAGAACTAGGTCGTGAGTACAAGCGGCTTCCTCAGAAGGGTGGCGGGCTTCTCCCTTAGAGATAGGGTGAGGAGCTCAGTCATCCGCGAGGAGCTCGGAGTAGAGCCGCTGCTCCTTTGCGTCGAAAGGAGTCAGTTGAGGTGGTTTGGGCATCTGGTAAGGATGCCCCCTGGGTGCCTCCCTAGGGAGGTGTTTCAGGCACGTCCAGCTGGGAGGAGGCCTCGGGGAAGACCCAGGACTAGGTGGAGAGATTACATCTACACACAGGTCTGGGAACGCCTCTGGGTCCCCCAGTCAGAGCTGCTTAATGTGGCTCGGGATAGGGAAGTTTGGGGCCCCCCGCTGGAGCTGCTGCCCCCTCAACCCAACTTCGGATAAGTGGTTGAAGATGGATGGATAGATAGAATTTTTCAGTAATCTTTAACTAAATAAAATACAAATATTTTATATTGACTCATTTATATTGAAATTGAAATGCGTACATCTTAAAAAAATGGGAAAAATATTAATTTTAGTATATTTAATGAACATTAACAAATCATATGTTTTTGTTAAGCGTCATAATATAATGTTTGTTAATGCTATTATTAAAACATATTATATAGTATTGCCATATGTTTTTTGGGGGGTCGTGTTGTTCTCATTGTTCATACATAGTCAAACTCATTGTTCATAAATGACATTCAGAGGGAAACAGCGTGCTCAACCGCATCTCCACAGTGCTCACGAATGTGACGGCAGGTCGAATGTCATGCGGAGTTAACAGCACGTGATGAATGAAGCTCAAGGTGTGCAGTCACCTGAAGCTGCTGTTTTTACAGCTGCGGGAATCACTCACACCCCCCTCACAATTCATTTTTTCCTTTCCTCTGAGCTGGCTGTGAGATTCTCTAAACAGCGCTGGTCTGGACTGTCTCACAGAGATGAAGGTGCTAATTTAAAGAGTCGAGTGCCAGAAAAAGTTGAAGAGAAATAAATAAATGTGGCACGTTTCAAAGTTCATTACTGAGGTGGGCTTTCCTCTGCTGTCAAACATCTTCATTAAACAAATCAACCGTCCACCTCTTAATGAAAGCACATGGATCAGACAGCTTCCACCGTTCACAGAAAGAGAAAAAAAGGGGGAAACTTGCCTCATTCCTCACTGTTTGTTTCTTTTACAGGCGTTCAGTGAAATAAGACCCCTCATTCATTACTCTGTGTAGAAGATTGGATATTTAAGGGCCAAACACTGCAATTGCATGGCACCTTATTGTTTTTGTTAGCGAAATTTTATTTGTATTAGTGACTTTTTTCACTTGAAAATGGGAGTCTATGGAAGTAGAAACATTTTGAGGAAAGGAACTGTCGCCTGACACATTTGGATCATTTGAGCTGATTAAAAATAAGTATTTTCTAATTTCTTATTTCTTAAATATACTGTGAAATCAAAAATTGTCAAATTTGATATTTATAACCATTACTGAATTGCACCCTAGTGAATTAGACAATAGAGTATAGATGGCAGGCTGTACTGATGCTTTGGTAGACTTTATTAGGGGGTGTTCACACTAGGCAGGTTTGGTTCGATTAAAACGAACTCTGGTGCGATTGCTCTGTTAGTGTGGTTCATTTGAACAAGTGTGAACGCTGCCATCCAAACCTTGGTGCGCACCAAACAAGTGGTCCGAGACCGCCTGAAAAGTGGGTCTCAGTCCACTTCCAAACGAACTCTGGTGCGGTTCGATTGATATATGAACGCAACATGGATCAAAGACGTCTAAACGGACCAAAAACAGGAAGTAATTTGCCTAATACTGACCTCAAGCATACCTGGTTCTTCTCATCATAGGAGCGATGTTGCCCATTACAGTTGGGGACAGGAGTCGGAATCGCCCGTCAGACATCCTTGCAGCATATCTTCATTTGTGTGTGTGCAGCGGAGGAATTCCTGGCATTGTTTTGACGCCTTTACACATTTATTAACTCTTCGTTTGTTCTCAGCAGGTAAAAATACCACCATATATGCATATATACATCCAACGAGCACATTTCGCCAGCATTGTTTTGGATGTTCGGTAAAAGCTGTCCAATCAGGTCATGATGTTTTCCTGATGTCTTTGGTTTTGTATCGTTAGGTTTGGTGTTAAAAATCCCAGTGTGAACGCTAAATCAACCAGGACTAAATGTATCATTTTCATTAGAGGACCAAGAGAACTAAGAGATCCGAGAACTACAAGTGTGAACACACCCTTAAACATTTTAACATTTATTGCATGGAAAAGAGATGCAATGATCGTTGTTGGTGACTGAGGCTGTCATTCTGCTGAACATCTCCTTTCATTCTCCACAGAGGAAAGAAAGTTGGGTTTGGAACGATATGAGGGTGAGTAAAGAAGAACTGTTTTCGAGAATAAACAGTATGTTGAGTTAACTTTATCTTGACCAATTGGTTCATTGTTTCTTCTTGTTTTAAGCATCATTTGAGTCACTATTTAGTGAGGTTTATTCTTAAAACATGAAGAAAATTTTAAAGGGGTTAGTTCACCCAAAAATCCCAATTCTGTCATAGTTTTCTCTCAGGTTATTCCAAATTCAACAAATGACCTTTCATCTGTGGAACATGATTTGTGTTTACAGTTTAACAGTTTAACCTTCACTTCCGCTACATTTATCTCATTTGAGTTTAACTTCTGAAAACTGTCCACTGGCCTGACATCAATAAAACGCAAATGACTTCCAGATGATCCACAAAACACACACACTGAAAATCTTTTGAACACTATTGAATCTGATGAACACAGTCGTACCCTGAAAAAATGTTTTTGTGGTGAAGTAAATAGAGCAGAAAGATTAAGTAGCTTCTACATTGAATACGTTTTTTTGGGCCATTCCCCAATTTGTAACGTCCAAGTCCTCGTGGTGGCGCAGTGACTCGCCTCAATCCAGTTGGCGGAGGATGAATCTCAGTTGCCTTCGCGTCTGAGACCGTCAATACGGGCATCTTATCATGTGACTTATTGAGCGTGTTACCGTGGAGACGTAGCACGTGTGGAGGCATCCACACACAACTCACCACACGCCCCACCAAGAGCGAGAACCACATTATAGTGACCACGAGGAAGTTACCCCATGTGACTCTACCCTCCCTAGCAACCGGGACAATTTGGTTGCTAAGGAGACCTGACTGGAGTCACTCAGCACGCCCTGCTGGGCTCAAAATCTCAACTCCTGATGTGATAGTCAGCGGCAATACTCACTGAGATACCCCGACCCCCCCTAAGTGTGAAACTTGAAAATATGAAGTAAATTCTACATGTGTACTCAATTCAATCATATAAAATGTAATGCTCTAGCTTATAAGTAAATTCATGATTGTTTGTTATCTTTACAATGTGTCATCATGTTTTAAAGTGGAAAACCTTGTCATATTTATTCACTAATTTGAGTCAATTTCACAGGTGAATAAAATAAGTCAGATTTTCTTAACTTTCCGAAGCACACAGCAGGTTTGAATCATTAATGAGCTTGCATAGTTTCATTGTTTGCAAGTTGATTTCCACCATTTCTGTTGTTGTTTTTCTTACTATGTTTGGCATCTTCTCATTTTGTGAAATCTCAAGTTCATTTTCTACTTAAAGTTGCCGGTTTCATGTTTCATGATGATTGTTACTGTCGTTGTGTTTTGTGCACCACGTGTTGAGGTCACACATTGTATTTTTAATGCCAGTAATGCAAGGTGATGTCGTCTTCTACATAACATGCATTAAGCTTCCCTGTCGAAGGCGTTTGTGTTGCATGTGGTTTATGTTTAAAAATGTATGTAAGGAAACTCAAAATGTTCTTTTGAATTTTACTTAGTTTAAGTAGCATGTGTTTCAGATTAGTGAGTAAAATTTACTGTATTAACTAAAATGTTTCAATTAAATTTACTCAATATTGTGTCATGAAGTAGATTTGAACTAATTTTATACCATTAAAATGTACTTGCAAAAAACTAGTGAAATTAAAATTAAGTACTGTAAATCTGGCTAGTCATTTTTGATTTTCAGTGAGTTATAAGCGGGGTGTAAGTCAAGCATCTCTATTACTATTGCTCACGGTAATTTGAACAAACCTAGAAACTCTAGTATTTAACGTTCAGTGTGTAAGTCATCCTGCAGTGTTTTTTGCTCCAGACATGAATGATACCTCTAATCATGTTGTTACGTCTAGAGGCGTATTGCTGCCTATCTGTGTGTGTGTGTCTGTGTGTGTGTGTGTGTGTGTGTGTCTGTGTGTGTTTGTCTTTCTGTTGTGCTTGCTCCCTCTCTTTCTCTCTCTCCCCCTTCTCTCTCTCTTTCTCTCTCTCTCTCCCCTTCTCTCTCGCAGGCGCAGGCATGGATTGAAAGGTCCCGTGGACGAGTCAGGGTGTCGTTGAAGTTGGGGTGTAGAGTGTCAAAGTGGATATATACTGTATATGTTGAGCCATTTTTAACTTTGTGATATTGATGGATTTCTTTTCTTCACCTGTTCCCTTTTCGGTTTGAACCTTGTTTATGTGGCAAGTGAACGCCCCTGATTGTAAATAGTGTATTTAGTGTATATAACTGTTTCTTCACCACGGAGTTGGGTGCCATTGATTTTTACTAAACATACACTTTGTCATGTTTCTTGGTTTAATCAGGTAGTAAGGTAAGACCTCTGTACTATTGTTTACTGTAAGTAATTTAATAATTTTTTGGGGGTACAGTTATTTTGACCTTGCTCAACCGTGAAGTCAAATTTTGCTTCTTAATAAAAAGACAAAAGAAAGAGTGAGAAATCTTTATTGATGTTACACCTCGACCCTAGACTGGGGTCGTGACATAAATTGGGGGCTCGTCAAAAAGCTGATTGACAAAATGGAAAACCAAACACCTGTATAAACCCTTCTAGTGACTGCACATGGGGTACACCCTTTCATCTTTTTCGTCTGGCTGCTTTCATTTTGGGGTTTGATATATTTACCTTCATGCTAAATCTAAGCATGGAGCAGTTTAATCGTTGCAGGAAGGATGATCCCCCTTTGTGCGTAAAAGAAGGAGCCCAAACAAACTCCATTTTTTTCCAATTGTGTGGACATTCCTGAGTGTTCACCTGCCTCTCCTTCTTTCTCTCAGCTTCCCTCGGTGGTTTTGCCGGTCACTTCCATTCAAGCTTCTTTACAAGAGGTGGGTGTCTCATCGGTATTCGATATGAGCAAACATATCAATCTGGTGCCAACTTTCAGAGAATCTGAAGTAGACTCATATTTTACTGCTTACGAGTGATTGGCAGCTACGCTACATTGGCCAAAGGAAATGTGGGTTCTATTGTTACAATGTAAGCTTGTGAGAAAAGCTCAGGACGTGTGTTCCTCATTGTCAATAGAGCAAAGTCTTGATAACGATGTGGTTAAAAAGACTGTTCTCCGTGCTTATGATCTATTGCCTGAGGCTTATAGACAGAAATTCAGAGCTCATAAGAAAGCAGACAAACAAACATTTGTGGAGTTTGCAAGGGCAAAAAAACCCTCTTTGACAAGTGGTGTGCTGATAGCAAGAGAAGAACTTTTGAAAACTTAAGGGAGTTACTTTTATTGGAAGATTTCAAAAGTTGTGTGCCTGAAAATTTGGTTGTGCATTTATATGAGCAGAAAGTAACATCTCTCTCAGCAGCCGCTGTGATCGCTGATGAGTTTGTGCTTATACACAGAACTGCTTTCTCTCCTGTGGTGAGATTTGATAAGGTCGCTGTCCAGAGTGCTGAAGCGCAGGTGAAGGGAGCCATGGGAGGTAGTTCCAAGTATGGCAGAGGTGGGGCATACACAGGACTCAAAGCTGCTCAAAGACGGTCAGGTGATGGGTGGGTATGTTTTTACTGCCTTGATGCTGGTCAACGTATCTCTGACTGTGAGGCCTGGAAGAAGAAAAATTAATTAGTTAAAGGTGTACTCAGTAATTGTAATCCAATATTTTTTTTTTGTCAACTTTGCAAATATCTCCTCACAGTCTGCTAGCTGTATGATCTGTGGGTGGGTATTTGTACACACCCATTGCTCTGTAAATGGGACAAAAACAAAGTGGATCAGACTGATCCACACAACACTACTCCAGCCAATCAGCAACGAGGGGTGGTTCTTGCACGTGCACAGGATGGGGGGTGGGAGTAGAGTGAGAGGGAAATTCATTTGAAGAGCGACGGAAAATCTGGCTGATGCAGACTTTCTAAACTCAAAGGAGGACAAATGAAAAACAGACCAAGAGAAAAAGGTCAGACCAATATAAACTAAAAAAGATGGATTATGATATATCGAGGACTAGGAGCACCTATCTTCTCAATAGACGCAAGTGCCTTGGGAGTGGGTGCTGTGTTATTATAAGAAAGTGAGTTACCACCCAGTGTGTTATTTTTCAAAAAATGATCTACAGTCCAACTAAACTACAACACAATTGAGAAAGAAGCCCTAGTGTTGCTCCTAGCCCTTCAACACTTGAGGTTAATGTGGGGTTCAGTGCTTTACCTGTGGTAGTAGATATTGACCACAATCCCCTTGTCTCCCTCATGTGCATGTCCAGGTTCGTTTTTCATGGCCAAAAGGTTTTTCAAGCGGGGGGTTGCGTAGCCTTAAAGCCCAGGGCACCCCCGGGAAGTCAAGGGCCCCTGGGCACTGGCCCCATTGGCTCAGTCGGTAATCCGTCCCTGACCTCGACCCTAGACCAGGGTCGTAACAATGTGTATTGTCGAGGAGAGGTGTGCTGTTACTTTACTAAGCGATCACGCTGGCCATTTGCACCTGAAAAAAACAGAACAAAACAAAACATAGACTTACATTGAAGGAGGAGCTCCAGTCATATCTACTGAACAGAGTATCTGATAGACTTGAGGGTGCAGGTCTCTTTTGACTTGGACCAGTTTGTTACTCCCTGGCAATCATCCTAGCATAATGTGCACAAGCAAGCACCCCTCACATTTTCTTAAGAACATGTTCAAATCTAGCATTAAGAAAGAGACGTTTAATGCTCAGATCTGTATCAGTGTGTCCTGTTTTTCAATAGTTGTTTCACTCATAGTTTCACGGCTCTGGGCCAACGACCTCCCTCATGATGGGCCGCCCTCCTGCTTGGGCTCCTGTTAGGAGGGAAAAACCCTTCTGATACTTCAGACAACCTTGAGGGGCTAAAAGAGCCAGAGGTATCTAACAGAAGACCCCCAACACACACACACACACACACACACAATCAGAAGAGATGTGTTTCCTTCTAGCCTTCCGCAGTCAGACTTTCAAAAGCTCCATCATTAAAACTGTGCCCTGGGACAACCACCGAAACACCCCCCCCCCCCCCCCCCCCCCCCCAAAACACACACACACACACACATATTCTGTTCCCCACAAAAGCCTTTATAAACTTCAGCCAACTAACCACTTCCAGTGAAATAAAAAAATATATGAAATAAGGTCAAAAACAGACACAGACAGACAGACAGACAGACAGACAGACAGACAGATAGATAGTTAGATAGATAGATAGATAGATAGATAGATAGATAGATAGATAGATAGATAGATAGATAGATAGATAGATAGATAGGCTGACATGCATATCTCATACAGGGACCAGGGAGCTAATCGCCATCCAGACAATGAAATTAACCATCCGTTTAGTTGTACCATAAGCATTTGTTTACAAAAGGATTAAAGAGCGGTATTCTCGAGAGAAAAGATGCAAATATTAGTAAACTCAAGGCGCTGTACATTAGACGTCACATGTGAATGAACAAATTCTGCAGTCCCAGAAGAGTTGACGGAACAACTTTTTCTGGGCTTAATACCAGGATCTCTATGTGAAAGGGGCTAGTGATTCTCTGATTGGTGGATCTTTCTCGAGGATCATGGGTAGTGTAGTTCTTCACCTGGAATTCTGCTATTTAGGCAGAAATAATGTAGACATTAGGCTTCAACAGAAGCATATTCCATCATTTAACAACTTGCTCATGGTGGGTCTGTCTTTAAAGGATTAAAAGTTATTGTTTATAATCAATTCACAGAGAAGCTTTATAACTTCCCTTATGACAACACATATATGCATTATAAATGACAGTTGACACATTTCAGAACGCAATCAAAGCAAGCCTGTGTAGCAAGAAGCGATTGTCATTTGAGAACAGCATTTGTGTGTGTGTGTTCTCAGCTGAGATAATAATATGTGTGTGTGTGTTCTCAGTTGAGGTAATAATATGTGTGTGTGTGTGTGTGTGTGTGTGTTCTCAGTTGAGGTAATAATATGTGTGTGTGTGTGTGTGTTCTCAGTTGAGGTAATAATATGTGTGTGTGTGTGTGTGTGTGTGTGTGTGTGTGTGTGTGCTCAATTGAGGTAATAATGTGTGTGTGTGTGTTCTAAGTTGAGGTAATAATATGTGTGTGTGTGTGTGTTCTCAGTTGAGGTAATAATATGTGTGTGTGCGTGCTCAATTGAGGTACTAATGTGTGTTTGTGTGTTTGTGTGTTCTCAATTGAGGTAATAACGTGTGTGTGTGTGTGTGCTCAGTTGAGGTAATAATATGTGTGTGTGTGTGTGTGTGTGTGTGTTCTCAATTGAGGTAATAATATGTGTGTGTGTGTGTGTGTGTTCTCAATTGAGGTAATTATGTGTGTGTGTGTGTGTGTTCAAGTGTGTGTATGTGTGGTCTCAGTTGATGTAATAATGTGTGTGTGTGTGTGTGTGCTCAGTTGAGGTTATAAAATGTGTGTGTGTGTGTGCGCTCAGTTGAGGTAATAATATGTGTGTGTGTGTGTGTGTGTGTGTGTGTGTGTGTGTGTGTGTGTGTGTGTGTGTTTGTTCTCAATTGAGGTAATTATGTGTGTGTGTTCAAGTGTGTGTATGTGTGTTCTCAGTTGATGAAATAATATGTGTGTGTGTGTGTGTGTGTGTGTGTGTGTGTTCTCAGTTCAGGTAATAATATGTGTGTGTGTGTGTGTGTGCGCGCTCAGTTGAGGTAATAATATGTGTGTGTGTGTGTGTGTGCGCGCTCAGTTGAGGTAATAATATGTGTGTGTGTGTGTGTGTGTGTGCTCAGTTGAGGTAATTATATGTATGTATGTGTGTGTGCGTGTGTGTGTGTTCTCAGTTCAGGTAATAATGTAATTTCTCAGGTGAGGCAGATAAATGTGTTAATTTTACTCACAGCTTTTTTCTCATTCCAAACGAATATGAGAGCGACTCTGAGCTGCAGGGGACAAAACTCCACAAACACACAGAGATGAGAGTTAAACTGATTTAACAGGTGTAATGAACAACAAGACATAACATTCACCTTTTCATTTGTCACAGGGTAACTGTGTTCATCTGGTGAAGGAGAGAGTGTGTGCTCCCGTATTTCTTCTGTAGGCTTGTTCTTTGATTCTGTCTGGAGATCGACTTCACCTCTTAAGGCGCAGTCACATTTACCTTCGCATGATGTGAGTGAATCTTATTTATCTCCTCAACACACACACGCACACACACACACACACACACACACGGCCCATTCATCTGTACCTACTTTCTCTGCTTATTGATGCCTCATCAATCTCACACACACACAAACGCGCACACACACACACATACACATGCACACAAACAAACACACACACTCACACACACACTAGTATGTGAAAGCAATCGCTTCTTGCTACACAGGCTTGCTTTGATTGCGTTCTGAAATGTGTCAACTGTCATTTATAATGCATATATGTGTTGTCATAAGTTATAAACCTTCTCTGTGAATTGATTATAAACAATAACTTTTAATCCTTTAAAGACAGACCCACCATGAGCAAGTTGTTAAATGATGGAATATGCTTCTGTTGAAGTCTAATGTCTACATTATTTCTGCCTAAATAGCAGAATTCCAGGTGAAGAACTACACTACCCATGATCCTCGAGAAAGATCCACCAATCAGAGAATCACTGACAACAAAGTGCACCTAAAGAGCTCTGCAGCTCCACCCACTCTCAATGAAACTCTGTGAATGACGCAATTGAGTCGCATTCCTTACACTCTCAAACTACTTAGAAATATCTGAATGTATTGCAATGCTTCATGGGATTGCAGTTCATTCCAACATGATAGAAGTACCTTGTATCTTTGTCTTTTTGTCTAATTTTAAATGTTCTTTGGCTTCAAATCAAAGTTTGTAATGTTGTGATTCACCTCTTTGGATGGTTTGGTTTATTTGGCTAACACTGTATCCTAACCATACATACCATGACACCACAACACATGATTAAAGGTATCCTGTCCATGTCCTAAACAGCCATGACACACTACGAGCGACAGTGACAGGGCATCTATTTTTGGAATGGTTTCTATTTCTGTGATGTTGCGCCGGACAGGACAGTCAACAAATTGGTGTAAATTATTATTTTAACAGTATTTTACAGCCGGTATCACACTAGCCGGTTCAGAACAAGTTGATTTTGGCTGAGGGTGTCACACACCTACCGAATGTTGTGCTTGAGGTCTCGTTTTCTTCAGTGAGAGCTCTGTCACACACACACACACACACACACACACACACACAATGGTTCAGAATGGCAGAGGGGGGACATACCAGCTCATTCTGACTTTCTCTCCACTTCCCTGCCACGTGGAGATCGGTGAAATAAAACAGGAGTACCGCGTTAACATAAACGATGGAAACAGACTATATTTGGAAACAATTTATAACATGACTTTGCTCTGTATGTGTGTGATGTGTATTTATCCCCTCTGGGTTTGCCGTAGAAAGTGTATACCCATACGCAGTTTCGGTGAGAAAATGAGTTGCGTTCAATAAACACACTGTTCTGTCTGTCATTGCTCTACTGGAGCAAGCATGTTTACTGTGGAAAGAACTGCAAAATCTCTTGGTCAAAGGTGCCATAGAACATGTTCCCCTTCCAGAGAGAGAGTCAGGTTACTACAGCAGATACTTCCTGGTTCCCAAGAAGGATGGGGAGTTGCATTCGACTTTAGACCTTCACTCAGAGGGCGTTCAAGTTCAAGATGCTAACCGTCAAGATGGTTGAGTCTCAAATCCAACATTGCGATTGGTTGGTCACAATCGAAGTTATGGACGCGTACTTTCATATACAAAGTCTGCCACAACACAGGAAGTTCCTGAGGTTCGCTTTCGGGGGCGAAGCTTTCCAATACCGGGTTCTTACATTCAGTCTAGCCTTATCACCCTGCACAATCACAGAATGCATAGATGCATCACTGGCTCCATTGCGACTCCAGGGCATCCGCATTCTGAATTACATAGACGACTGGCTGATACTAGCACAGTCACAAGAACTGGCATTACAGCACAGGGATATCGTCTTAGCTCATCTGGTTTCTCTGGGGTTGAGGCTCAACAGCAAGAAAAGCGTCCTCTCTCCCACTCAGAAAACTACCTATCCCGCTCGAATCAAGTCCATTCAAAACACCCTGAGCAAAGTCAGGCTATGCCAAGGTTGCACTGTTCGTCAGTATCAACGACTACTAGGTCTTATAGCAACTGCGTCTTCGGTGGTCCATTTGGGCCTTTTTGCACATGAGACCATTTCAGTTGTAGCTCAAAGCCAGGGGATTTCATCCAAGGGTCAGTCCCCTAGGCTGATAAGGGTTACGCGCTGCGTGCTACGAACCCTTTCTATGTGGTTCAGACCCTGGTTCCTCACTTTGGGTCCCACTCTAGGTGCGTCTTGCCATCGCAGGTTGCTAACGACAGACGCCTCCCTGTGACGGGCTGGGTAGCGGTCTTAAGTGGTAGTCCAGCTCAAGGGGAATAGGAGGGTCGTCAGCTTGATTGTAAAATTAACTGTCTCGAGTTGATGGCTGTATTTCTGGCACTTCCTCCAGAGGTTGCCATGTCTTTGTGCGGGTGGACTACACAGAGGTAGTCTCTTACATAAACCATCAAGGAGGTCTACGTTCATGTCAGCTGAACAGACTGGCACAGCAGATTCTCCATTGGGCCCAGGGCATGCTCCTGTTAATCAGAGCAGCTTATATCCCAGGATGCCTGAATGGGAGCAGATTTACTGTCCAGACAGAAAATACCAACGGGGAGTGGAAACTCCACCCCGAGGTAGTGGAACAAATCTGGTTGAGATTTTGCAAGAGCAGAAGTGGACCTTTTCGCCTCCCAACAGACAGCGCAATGTCCCCTCTACTTCTCTCTGAGTCACCCAGCCCCCCCGGGTCTTGACGCGATGGCACATACATGGCCCAGAATGCACCCATATGCTTCCCCCCGGTTTCTCTGCTCCCAGGAGTCTTGGCCAGAGTTCTCCAGTTCTGGACTTTCTACAGGAAATATTATCAGCAGACACATGCCCCCTCACTATCAGGGTTTACATGGCCGCTCTATCGGCTTGCCATGCCTTGATTGACGGGGTGCCGTTGGGGAGACATCCTCTGCACGCTCGCTTCGTTTGTGGAGCCATGCGATTGAGACCTCCTGCTAGGACCAGGATCACTTCATGGGAATTAGCAATAGTCCTTGAGGGTCTGGTTGAAACCCCCTTCGAACCTCTAGAGTCAGCGTCTGATAAACTTCTGACTCTCAAGATGGTTTTTCTAAAAAGAATTTGGGATCTACAGGCTCTGTCTGTCTTGCCAGCCTGCTTAGATTTTGCACCCTCATCCTGACTACCTGCCTAAGGTTCCTTTCCCGACTGTACATTCATGCTCCGGCGTTTACAACGCCGGAGCAGGAAAGACTTCACAGACTTTTTCCAGTCTGTGCCCTTCAGACTCACTAGCCAGTGGCATAAGTCATGGCAACTATTCGTTTGCCATGGGGGCTGCCACAGGGGGGCGGCCGCCACCAAGCAGACTGTCGAATTGGGTGAGGGACGCTATTGCGCTGGCCTATGAGGCGCGCGGTCAAGCTTCACCAGTAGGTATCAGGGCTCCCTCTACTAGAGGGGTCGCCACTTCTAAAGCCTTGGCTAGAGGTGTCCCTCTGCAGCATGTTTGTGATGCGGCAGGCTGGTCCTCTCCGCACATTCATAAGATTTTATAGTTTGGATGTTCATGCTACTCCGGGCTCTTATGCCCTTGAGTCGACATCACAAGCTCATGTCTGAGACCTCTCGTGCTCTTGTGAGCACACTACACAACCGTATGGGGTCCAGACATCCACAGTGTGGCGGCGTGGGTAATCTCATTCCCAAAGCGCTAAAATCAGCACAGCATCAAAGTGTAGCTTTTTGAAAGGGAACGTCTTGGGTTACTTAACTGTAACCCCTGTTCCCCTGATAAAGGCAGAACAAGATGCTGCGCTTCAGTGCCGCACTGGGATGCCCCAGGACTGCTCTTCAGACAAAATACCTGACGCACCTGTGACACATCTATTTATAGTCCTGCTACAGGTGCATCCAATTGATGTCACCAGCAGAGGCTATAAATGCTAGTCAATTTCATTGACACCTAAAGCTGTTATCAGCTGTTACCTGCTTTTATCAGGGAACAGGGGTTACAGTTAAGTAACCCATGACGTTTCTAGATATTATTTTCAATAATCCTCATTTAAGTGTATGAATCTCACCGTGTCTGGATAGGACGAGGTGTTAGAACTCTTATGTAGGATTTTATGAAATTCCTATGGAAACACAATTGATACGAAAAATACTTCCGGAACCAAGACGGATGAAAAAGTGGGCGGGCACTGTTGTGCTCTATAGTGGACACTAGCGTTTTCTTCTACGGTAAGTTTTCTTGTTCAGGTCAACTATTGTATCTGTCGAAATCTCTTTAGCTAACTACCTAGCTAACACGCTCAGTTTGATGGCATACACGTTTGAAGGAATTTCTATCGCCCCCTTGAGTCCTGGAGTTTGTTACTGCCATTGTAACACAAGAACGTACACAAGTACATACAACAAATGAATGCAAAGTTTAAAACTGTTGTCATTTATTGAATGTTAAACTTTTTTGTTAGCTGCTCGTTATCTTTTACTACTGTAACTGCGAGCTATAAAATAATCTAGACTGCGCTCATATGAGATTTTCACAGAGCAGAAGATAAGGGCCGTCATTAGCCAACTCCAACACTCATTTTGGCAAACATTAAAATAACTCTGGGACAATAAATGGATATGATTTTGTGGGTACCAAGAAATGTAGAAATGCTTGATTGTGATTGTTATCCAGCAGCATGTAAAGCAGCTTTAGTCCTCCAGCCCCAAATAAACAGAGATTATAAACCAGAGTATTATGGTTTGTTTATTGGTTTGTTTGCTTGGTAAATTGCAGACTGACTTCTCGTTGCTGCTGGAACTGATTGTATGTGTGGACTGCTAAAGAAATTAATTTGAAAACAAGATTTAAAAGACAAAATGTGAATTTTCAAATTTAATATGGTTGGTAGGAAAGTAAGTTATTTTATTGCTGTAGGTTGAGGTAGAGCTATATCTAATAATTGTAGCTTATTTTTATTGTTTAAAAATTGTGGTTACATGCAGATGTTACCTTGAGATGTGTGCTCTATATATATATGTGTGTGTGTGTGTGTGTGTGTGTGTGTGTGTGTGTGTTTGCCTGCGTGTGTCTGTGTGTGTGTGTGTGCGTGTCTATGTGTGTGTTTGCGTGCGTGTGTTTGCGTGCGTGTGTGTGTGTGTGTGTGTGTGTGTGTGTCTGTGTGTGTGTGACTGTGTGAGTGAGTGTGTGTGAGTCTGTGTGTGTGTGTGCGTGTGAGTGTGTGAGTGTTTGTTTGCGTGTGAGTGTGTGAGTGTTTCTGTGTGTGTCTGTGTGTCTGTGTGTGTGTGAGTCTGTGTGCGTGTGTTTGTGCGTGTGTGTGTGTCTGTGTGTGAGTGTTTCTGTGTGTGTGTGTGTGTGTGTGTCTGTGTGTCTGTGAGTGTGTGTGTGAGTGTCTGTCTGTGTGTGAGTGGTGTGAGTGTGTGTGTGCGTGAGTGTGTGTGTGTGTGTGTGTGTCTGTGTGTTTGTGACTGTGTGTGTGTGTGAGTGAGTGTGCGTGTGTGTGAGTCTGTGTGTGTGCGTGAGTATGTGTGTGTGTGTGTGTGTGTGTGCGTGTGAGCGTGTGTGTGTGTGTGTGTGTGTGTGCGTGTGAGCGCGTGTGTGTGTGTGTGTGCGCGTGTGTTTTCAGTTCAGAGATCAGAGACATATCACTGTCAAATAAATTTATTACACAAAGCTCGTGAGTCTGTCTTTCTTGTTTGCTGTACTTGTTTTTTCTCTGTTCACAGATCTTTTTCTATTCATCTTTGATTGTCTAGCTACACCTCGCTTTCTCTCTCTCTCTTTCCCCCTCACACACACAAGCATTCAAGTTTGGGCCCTGACGGAGCACAGTCGATGATTTGAGGCATCTCGTTCGTGAACAGACAGAATGTAATGGAATGAGTGTGAACGAATCAGTCATCTCATCTCTGACTGGCTGCTCGAGAGGAGGCAAGTAGTTCGCTCACATCGCTATGTGAGTCATCCGCAATGACTTAAGGACACTATTGAAACTCATAGTTATTTTTTTGGCTGTATTGTTTTATATGTTGTTCTTTGTTTTATTTGTATAGCTTGATTATAGTCACGCTCAGCATTTTCTGTCTTCTGCGGAACAGAGACGAAGGATGTATGATGTGTGTTTGTCCATACAATGCAAGTCAATGGGGTCCAAAACTTCCAAGATCCAAAAAGCACATCAAGGCAGAATAAAGGTAATCCATACAACACAAGTGGTTTAATCCAAGTGTTCTGAAGAGATAAGATCACTTTACGTGATAAACATTAATTCTTCACCAAAACCCACGTGCAATTATGCACGTTCATGAGAGAAGTTCGTCCACACGCTTGATGCATTTGTGCTCGTATGTTCAAGCGAGAGCTTCCGGTTCTATCGTGCAGGGGTCAGATCTCACAAGACCCCATTGACTTACATTGCATGGACAAAAAGAAATCCTTCATCCGTCATAATATCCTCATTTGTGCTCCACATGTGTATGATGGCATAAGATGGCATTTATTTCAACATAAATGTAAAATAATTAAAGTTTTTGGGTGAATTATTCCTTTAATTCAATACATATTATCTGAAAATAAGTCTTAATATCTTATGCACTTTTACTGATCAAGAAAACTGGATCCTGTTTTAAGGAGGTTAATATATTATTATTATTTTCTCACCAAATATCATAAGCTTTCAGACGACTTTCGAAATGATGCATGAGCCACATGGACTACTTTTATGATACTTTTATGATCATTTTGGGTTCTTTTTTTAGTTTGTATTTAAATGACGGAATAAGATATGCATTAATATATTTCCTTTGGTGTTCATACACTTAAAAAAATATTTTAGCATTTTAGTTTCGTAAAAAAAATCAATTGCGGAATATTTAACAAAATGTAATTAATAAAACTATTTATATAGGTTTATTTTTTAATATTTTTTGTATGAAATATTATCAATAATTTGGTGGAAATATGAAATTGAAATGTGTAAATCTAAAAAATTATATTTTCGAGTATAGAAGAATACGGATAATACAGGTTTGGAACTACACGAGGATGAGTAATTGATGACGCAATTTTAATTTTGAGGTGAACTGTTCCTTTAAAAAAAACACACCCTTTTGCAGTCTAAATGGCACCAATTTTGTAGAACAAATGTTTTTTTATTATTATTATTATTACACGTAACACATTGTTTTAGTGATTTTAGTTAAAGAAGGATGTTTTCCGTAGTTATAGCCTATTCTTTCTGTTCCTCTCTTCTCCTTCTCTCCCTCTCTCTCAGCCCACTCTCTTGCGTGTCGTTGTGAATTTGATCAATGAACTCAATTACCGTGTGTTTCTGGGGACTGTGAGTGGGCTTTTCCTCTGTGATGCATAGCGAACGCCACACCTGATGCGCCTCCCAAAATCTCCTCAATAAATAAGAGACAGACACACACAGACACACACTTCCTAACACCTCGTAGTCTCCGGTAAGCTCGCTCTCTCTCTGCTAGGGTAGCCACTAATACACATGCTCAGTTCATGCATTATTAATGAAGAGAGCTTGGCGAGTGGCAGAGACAAATAGGGAGGAGAATTCACTGACTGGCTCCGAACGCTCTTTTTAGCCATGCTTGAGTCTCCTCTCAGTCCATACTGACACGAGAACATTTCTTATTAAACTCTTTCCACTCTATAGGCTCTCTCTCTCTCTCTCTCTCTGCTCATGTTAGGATTTGAGGAAGCACTCTGGCTCAGAATCACTCATGGAAAAAGCCGTTTCTGTTGAGACATGTCGAGGAGTGAGTGTGTGTGGTAAAAGAGCTGTTCCCTGAGGCTTTACAAGAATATCAGGTTCAATCTGTTCAGCTTTACCTGAAGCACAAAGGTTTAAGTTTCTATCTCCATCCATTCTAGTCTTTTTAAAGGTGAGCTGACAATTTTCTACTGGAGTTTTCTAGTTACAGTAGCAGCACAACTTCTGTCTTCATCTGCTGGTGTTTTTACAGTGTTTGTCAGGCAGCTCTGTAACCAAAGCATTAAACGTATGCTAATTATTTAGCATTAAGTGCTTAACATACAGACTCTATTTAAACTTTGGTCATTTTTTGTTTTAGTCACTTTATACTTGTTTAGAAACTCCTTTAAAGTAACAAGGACTAATAATTAAAGTCCTTGGATGGAGTGTCACAAACATTCGATAGGCTACATGTTTTTAACAGATCTGGTGCATTTTTGTACTGCCGACTGCAATTTTTAAACTTTATAAGCATGTAATTCTAGTTCTGTTTGCTCGATCTTCCTGCAAAACATTTTATTTATTTCCACTTAATGGCAGTAGGTACTAGGACATTTTATGCTTTGTCACATTCCATCACAATATACAGATCTGAAATGTAGGTGGCGCTCTAGCACATTTTAGCCATATTTTTCATCGAAAACTCGGCCTCTGAGTGGACTACAAGTTGAGTTATGTTATCATCTCCACCGTCTCAAATGGGGTGGGATGAAAGCCTGAAAATGAATAATCAGCAAGCAAATTTATGTAGAAACGACCTTGGTAAATAGACCAAATGAGGTCCGAACACAACCCTTGAACACCTTGGTCCAAATCCATACATAAGGGATTAACCGACAGGGCATGCAAATCACTAACCCTTTTAAACGATGCCAATGCCACAAGCAGAGCCGTTTTAAGAGTCAGAAACATATCAGCGACTGTTGCCAAGGGCTCAAACGGAGCACCCGAGAGCACCTCCAAAGCAAAACATAAATCCCATAAAGGAATGCGTATGGGAAGAAAAGGTCTAAGCCTGTGTACCCCATGCATAAAACGAGAGACAAAAGAATGTCTACCGACAGTGACTCCATTGATAATGCTCAGCCTCTATAATGGCAACATAGACTTTAAGTGTTTCCGGGGCAACCCTGGCCCCAAAACACTATTGCAACTCATAACTTCCACAAGTCTGGCTGGGGGTGCCAAATGCTTCCCCGGGCCTGAGACAACATTTCTGACTGGAATCTCCCAAGGCACTTTCTCCAGGAGAGAGACCAGAGTTGAAAACCATACTTGAGCCAATAACAGAAGCCAAATCCGATCCTCCCGAACTCTCTGCAGAAATACGTGCAGCAGACTGATCGGTGGTGTTGTAGGCACTGATGCACCAAAGCATCGATACCTAGCAGTGCTGGGGGCGAGAGGGAAAACCAAAGGGGACAGTGTGACGTCTTGCTCAAAGCGAACAGATCCACTTCGACTCTGCCGAATCTTCCCCATTTTTATTCCATAATATGAGGATGTAATGTCCACTCTCTGAGCATCAAACCCTATCTGGACAGGAGATCCGCCCCCAAATTCAACTGGCCTGGAACATGCACGGCTCATAGAGACCGCACACTGTCCCATGCCGACAGAAGTATGTGCCATACCAGCCGCAGCATGGCATGAGAATGCACTCCCCCCTGGTGCTTAATATAGGATAAGGACATGGCTGCCCTGAATCTCCGGGAGGAAACATTTTAACGGCAGCAGCACCGTGAACATCTCCAGACAGTTTATGTGCCAGTGTTGCCACTGGCCCATCCAGGCCCCGTAGGCTGGATGACCCTCGTATACAGCGCCCAAACCTGTAGAGGCGGCATCTGTCATTATAACTTTGCAGTGGCACACATGTCCCAACGGAACACCCGACATCAGAAGGCAGGTCCATTTCCATGGCAACAGAGTTCAGAGATAGCACCCATGCGTCAATTTGAAGAGACAAAACGCCTGCGTCAGTGGTTGTAGTCAATTTGTGGAGTTCATCCAGCACTGAAAAGGTCTCACATGCAAAATGCCCAGGGGAATGACTGCGGAAGCCATGATCATGAGCCCTAAAAGCCTTTGAATTGTTCTCGCAACGAGAACATGTCCCACTCTGAACATCACTAGACACCAGCAGAATGACAGAACGCAAGCTGGAGACAGACACGGTTACATCGCCTGTGAATCTTGCTTCACCCCTAGAAACAGAGTCTGTTGCCTTGGCAACAGGACACTATTTTCAAGATGGACTGCGTCACTAAACAGTACGGATTGCGACACAGGGGCATTCATTAGAAAGGCCTTGTCCTTGTCAAGATTATCTGTGAGTGTGAGCCACAGATGCTGTTCCGCTGCCATAAGGCCCATCATATTCCGACCAACAGCACGAGCAATATGATTGGTAGCCCTTAGCACCAAATCAGATGGTCAGTGCAGTTCTTTGCCAGCCTCAGCCTCAGCATCCAGTCCAGCTCCCTCATCTAAACTCCTAATAAAATGGGCCTGGGAGGCTCACAAAACCACCAAGCGTGTGCAAAGCTGAAACCACCTGGCCTGACACCTGGTAGGTATTGCTCAACAAGGATGATGTAACTTTGCATGGCTTTAAGGGAAGAGTAGGCCTCGATTTCCATGTGGTCACCAAAGAAGGAGAGAGATGGGTAGACAGCGTCTCTTCTATCGCAGGGATCGAAGTATATCCATGGTCAGAAGCTCGACACACATTAGAAAACTCTAAGGCCGATTGATTCATAATCCTGTCCGAATAATGTTCATCCCAGGACTTTGAAATCTCACGATGGAGGTCCGGGGAAAAAGGGAGTGGTCTACGAGGCCAGGATCCAAGGCTTCAGCCACCGGATAGATCCTCGGAAACCGATGCCGCCATAGATATGGCGCCTCATCCTCAGTGCCGAAGGAAACCGCAGTGCGGGCCTCAGGGCTAGGATGCAAATTCCCAAGTGTAAACTTCATGGAAGACTGTCTAGCCAATTCCGGGGAGAGTGACAGAGAGAATTGTAGGTCAGCCTGCTGCTCAACTCCCACCTCCTCAGCGTCCGCACTGGCCTCCCACGATTCAAACGGACAGAATTTCCGTAGGAGACAAGCCTTTCACAAAGCATCCTGACATTCATTAAATCACACTGTGGGCAATCCGAAACCTCCGACAAGGCTTCCGCATGGCGAAAACCCAGACAGGCAATACACATGTCGTGTGAATATTCACCAACTATGAACCGCTTTCACGGAGGTAATCAGTTCCTAAATTCCTGTGTTACCACTCAAAATGGATAATATTAATGATCCTCGCTTCGACGTGAGTTGTTGGTACAACATGAGTCAGATGATATCGTGCAATGAAGAACAGAAAATCTGACTTGATGGCACAAAGCGAGTGTCTTTATGGTGCCCATGATGTAGCTCCCTAGGGGCGTCGCTTAAGTGCCATCAGCCAATAAATTGGCATGATTGTATAAAAGCTTCAGGGACACTCAGGGCATGTCCCAATGTGACCATGCAGCATGAGTTCCTACGAAAGGGAACTTTTGATTAAACACTAGGTGTCACTGCACGTCCAAGATGACACCAGCAAAAAGTTACTTAGTGCACCTGGCATGGGCTGAATATCATTACACGACTTTTAAAATCTGAACATATTTCCATCACACTTACCAATTTTGAAAATTGCTACTCAAAACTTTCAAGTCAATCTGATTTGCATCTGTTTAACCATATAGCCAGTTGCACTATGTTGCATTGTGTGTTGAAATACATTGGATTTGTCACGGCTCAAATGCAGCATTTCCTTTACACAGAACTAACAACTAAAACCTAAAGCTTACATTCAGCACTCGTTTTGACCATCTGAAACTGTACACAGCGTTAAAGCACGTGTGAGATAATGAAATGTATTCAACACTTTAAATTGTGATCTTTTGAATACATGCAGACATGAGTGTGATGAAGAGTTTGTAATTTCATGATAGCACTGCTGAAGTAACAAGAGATCTGAAGCATGTCGTTCCTGAATGCCTTTTGACACAGAGTTTGAATTATTGATTGTAGTCCACTTAGAAACTGCTGTAAGAAATTGCTGCTGTATCCTGATCAAAGTCTCACACACACACACACACACACACACACTCACTAAGTTTTGTTTCTTTATCGCAGACAGTGGGGTCCAAAATGTCATCTGGTCAAAAGCTGATTTAAAGAAAACATTTATTAATCTGACAATGTATTTGTATTGGGTACACAAATAAAAAAAATGATCAGTTTTTTAACACTTTTCGCTCTGTTCCACACAAAATGTTAGCTTATGACATCAAAACCTTCTACATTTACAAGCTAGTTCGCGCATGATCAAATTGTGCGGTAGCTCGACTGATAGAGTGTTGCTCTCGTAATGTTAACGACCGGGGTACGAGTTCAGAAGAGCATCCGATTCCACACATGAGCTGAAAGTGCAATAAGCTACAGGATGTTTATATGGACACTTTTTTTATTCTGAATGAAATCATGCGCACGTTTATATATCACAAGCACCGAAAGTGAATAGATCTTTTGACATGTGTAGTACACTTCAAGATGTGTATAGCTAGTATTTCTGCATGTGTTACGCTGCGGTGAGGTGATGATAACTTACCAGAAATGTTTTCCTCTGTATTGCCAGATGTATTTGCCTCAAGCGAGTTGTCATCCTGGAAGCCAACATCCATGGCATGATCTGCCAAGTTTGCCAGTGGTCAACTTCTGATTATCTCATCCATAATGTAGTAGAGCTAAACAGTGGCCAGGGATTCACTACTTTTGTTGTTCTTATATTTCTCCTTGTAGTATCCGCTCTTCAACACTTTCCAACAGTTTTTTATTTGGTCTATTGACCCGTTTATTCCTGCATCTTGCAGTTTTTCAAATACTTGCTTGAACAAATTGAGATTGCACGGAGCCCCTTAGAGGCAGAGCGGTAATTATTTTTCTGAAATAATTTTGTGTTACATTGCAAATGTTTACATTCTCTCATAATATTTTGCATTCCCTCGCAATAGTTTGTGTTCACTCACAATAGTTTGTGTTCACTCACAATAGTTTGTGTTCACTCACAATAGTTTGGCGTTCATTCACAATAGTTTGCCGTTCGTTCCCTAACAATAGTTTGTGTTCACTCACAATAGTTTGTGTTCACTCACAATAGTTTGTGTTCACTCACAATAGTTTGGCGTTCATTCACAATAGTTTGCCGTTCGTTCCCTAACAATAGTTTGTGTTCAATCACAATAGTTTGCCGTTCGTTCCCTAACAATAGTTTGGCGTTCCCTCACAATAGTTTGCCGTTCGTTCCCTAACAATAGTTTGTGTTCAATCACAATAGTTTGCCGTTCGTTCCCTAACAATAGTTTGGCGTTCCCTCACAATAGTTTGCCGTTCGTTCCCTAACAATAGTTTGTGTTCACTCACAATAGTTTGTGTTCACTCACAATAGTTTGTGTTCACTCACAATAGTTTGGCGTTCATTCACAATAGTTTGCCGTTCGTTCCCTAACAATAGTTTGTGTTCACTCACAATAGTTTGTGTTCACTCACAATAGTTTGTGTTCCCTAACAATAGTTTGGCGTTCATTCACAATAGTTTGCCGTTCGTTCCCTAACAATAGTTTGTGTTCATTCACAATAGTTTGCCGTTCGTTCCCTAACAATAGTTTGTGTTCAATCACAATAGTTTGCCGTTCGTTCCCTAACAATAGTTTGGCGTTCCCTCACAATAGTTTGCCGTTCGTTCCCTAACAATAGTTTGTGTTCACTCACAATAGTTTGTGTTCACTCACAATAGTTTGTGTTCACTCACAATAGTTTGGCGTTCATTCACAATAGTTTGCCGTTCGTTCCCTAACAATAGTTTGTGTTCAATCACAATAGTTTGCCGTTCGTTCCCTAACAATAGTTTGGCGTTCCCTCACAATAGTTTGCCGTTCGTTCCCTAACAATAGTTTGGCGTTCCCTCACAATAGTTTGGTGTTCCCTCACAATAGTTTGGCGTTCCCTCGCAATAAATTTGGCGTTCACTCACAATAGTTTGGCGTTCACTCACAATAGTTTGGCGTTCACTCACAATAAGTTTGGTGTTCCCTCACAATAGTTTGGCGTTCACTCACAATAGTTTGGCGTTCACTCACAATAAGTTTGGTGTTCCCTCACAATAGTTTGGTGTTCCCTCACAATAAGTTTGGTGTTCCCTCACAATAGTTTGGCGTTCACTCACAATAGTTTGGCGTTCGTTCACAATAGTTTGGCGTTCCCTCACAATAAGTTTGGCGTTCCCTCACAATAGTTTGGCGTTCGTTCACAATAGTTTGGTGTTCCCTCACAATAGTTTGGCGTTCCCTCACAATAAGTTTGGCGTTCCCTCACAATAGTTTGGCATTCACTCACAATAGTTTGGCGTTCGTTCACAATAGTTTGGCGTTCGTTCACAATAGTTTGGCGTTCCCTCACAATAGTTTGGCGTTCCTTCACAATAAGTTTGGCGTTCCCTCACAATAGTTTGGCATTCACTCACAATAGTTTGGCGTTCGCTCACAATAGTTTGGCGTTCGTTCACAATAGTTTGGCGTTCCCTCACAATAGTTTGGCGTTCCTTCACAATAGTTTGGCGTTCCCTCACAATAGTTTGGCGTTCACTCACAATAGTTTGGCGTTCGTTCACAATAGTTTGGCGTTCCCTCACAATAGTTTGGCGTTCCCTCACAATAGTTTGGCAATCCCTCACAATAATTTGGCGTTCCCTCACAATAGTTTGGCAATCCCTCACAATAATTTGGCGTTCCCTCACAATAGTTTGGCGTTCCTTCACAATAAATTTGGCGTTCCCTCACAATAAATTTGGCGTTCCCTCACAAAAGTTTGGCGTTCCCTCACAATAGTTTGGCGTTCCCTCACAATAGTTTGGCGTTCCCTCACAATAAGTTTGGCGTTCCCCCACAATAGTTTTGCATTCGCTCACAATAGTTTGGCGTTCCCCCACAATAGTTTGGCGTTCGTTCCCTAACAATAGTTTGGCGTTCCCTCACAATAGTTTGGCAATCCCTCGCAATAAATTTGGCGCTCCCTCGCAATAGTTTGGCGTTCCCTCACAATAGTTTGGCGTTCACTCACAATAAGTTTGCCGTTCCCTCACAATAAGTTTGCCGTTCCTTCACAATAGTTTGGCGTTCCCTCACAATAGTTTGGCGTTCCCCCACAATAAGTTTGGCGTTCCCTCACAATAAGTTTGGCGTTCCCTCACAATAGTTTGGCGTTCCCCCACAATAGTTTTGCATTCGCTCACAATAAGTTTGGCGTTCCCTCACAATAGTTTGGCGTTCCCTCACAATAAGTTTGGCGTTCCCTCACAATAGTTTGGCGTTCCCCCACAATAGTTTGGCGTTCCCTCACAATAGTTTGGCGTTCCCCCACAATAGTTTGGCGTTCCCTCACAATAAGTTTGGCGTTCCCCCACAATAGTTTTGCATTCGCTCACAATAGTTTGGCGTTCCCTCACAATAGTTTGGCGTTCCCCCACAATAGTTTGGCGTTCCCTCACAATAAGTTTGTCGTTCCCTCACAATAAGTTTGGCGTTCCCTCACAATAGTTTGGCGTCCCTCACAATAAGTTTGGCGTTCCCTCACAATAGTTTGGCGTTCCCTCACAATAGTTTGGCGTTCATTCACAATAGTTTGGCGTTCGTTCCCTAACAATAGTTTGGCGTTCGTTCCCTAACAATAGTTTGGCGTTCCCTCACAATAGTTTGGCAATCCCTCGCAATAAATTTGGCGTTCCCTCGCAATAAATTTGGCGTTCCCTCGCAATAGTTTGGCGTTCCCTCACAATAAATTTGGCGTTCCCTCACAATAAGTTTGGCGTTCCCTCACAATAGTTTGGCGTCCCTCACAATAAGTTTGGCGTTCCCTCACAATAGTTTGGCGTTCCCTCACAATAGTTTGGCGTTCGTTCACAATAGTTTGCCGTTCGTTCCCTCACAATAGTTTGGCGTTCACTCACAATAGTTTTGCATTCGCTCACAATAGTTTGGCGTTCGTTCCCTAACAATAAGTTTGGCGTTCCCTCCCTAACAATAAGTTTGGCGTTCACTCACAATAGTTTGGCATTCGTTCCCTCACAATAAGTTTGCCGTTCCCTCACAATAAGTTTGCCGTTCCCTCACAATAGTTTGGCGTTCCCTCACAATAGTTTGGCGTTCCCCCACAATAGTTTGGCGTTCCCTCACAATAGTTTGGCGTTCCCCCACAATAGTTTGGCGTTCCCTCACAATAAGTTTGGCGTTCCCTCACAATAAATTTGGCGTTCCCTCACAATAAGTTTGGCGTTCCTTCACAATAGTTTGGCATTCCCTCACAATAAGTTTGGCGTTCCCTCACAATAAGTTTGGCGTTCCCCCACAATAGTTTTGCATTCGCTCACAATAGTTTGCCATTCCCTCACGATAGTTTGGCGTTCCCCCACGATAGTTTGCCGTTTCCTCACAATAGTTTGGCGTTCACTCACAATAGTTTGCCGTTCCCTCACAATAAGTTTGGCGTTCCCTCACAATAAATTTGGCGTTCCCTCACAATAAGTTTGGCGTTCCCTCACAATAGTTTGGCGTTCCCTCACAATAGTTTATGATCCCTTCCAAAAAGTTTAACTTTCCATGGCAAGAAACTTTGCCTCCCCTCACAATAAATTTTGTGTATCCTCGCAATAGTTACTATTCAAATAATTATAAGCTATTTCAGAAAAATTTTCCCACCCTGTCCCCTAAGGGGATCTGTAGTATTATGTGATTTGCAAACATCTAGTCTTTCAACTTTTTTCAATTTTTTTTAAAGGTTAAGGAAGAACATAATATGACTGACGTCATTACTGTAATACTGTAATGAACACGTGCAGAAAGTACAATTGCAGAAGCAATCCAATCAAGCATTTTTCACCTCACATTTGCTTTTCTGACACTATCGGTTAAGTTTAGGTTTAAGGTTTAGGGTAGGGAGGTTGGTTTTGTTGATTTAAAACTCAATAGAGTATTAAGCTTAAAAACATCATCTGTTTGAAGAACATTTAACTCGCTTTTAGCGCCACACAGTGGACATCTCAGACTTTTGGACCCATCTGTAGATCACCTTGACTTACACTAAGATTTAAAAAAAGCTTTTTAAATTCTAAAAGCTCAGTCTCCTAAACTGATATGCGTGTGTGTGTGTGTGTGTGTGTGTGTGTGTGTGTGAGAGAGAGAGAGAGAGAGAGTGTGTGTGCTAATGGCAGGCGCTGTGTGAGGATTAGTGTGAGAGGAATATCAGATGTGTTTCTGATGAGGTGACGAGCTCTTCTTCGCTCCGTGTGTCTCGTTGTATCTCGTTTGCGCTCTGCTGCGGCTCCTGGAGCCCTTTGAAGTAGAAACTTCACTTAAAGTGAACGGCTGACTGCTGGCCCCGGCACTTCTCGTGCTTGTCTTGCAGTAATTGCCTTATTTCATCAAAGCAGGTGATGCCACTGAATAACTCTCTCCCGTCTGTTGAGTGTGTGCGCGCGTGTGCGTGCTTGTGTGTGTGTGTTGGAGCGTTCAGGAGCAGGTGTGAACATTTTAACCGTTACACACCCAGATGTCAGTGCTAAACTAAGTAGTCTCATCCCAGAGGTGTTTAATGAACTCTCCTCTCTCTCAAAAACTCAAACAGCTCTAAATGTGTGACGGACCCACTGTTGAACACTCCTGCTTTTATTTCATTTCATCTGAGCAGCAGGGAATAAGATTACACCCTTTAACATTTACTTTACAGTACATGCTTATATGCTATCATAATTGTACAGACAGTATATGTTAGAACACATATAACATTTGTCAGATTTTAAGACTGGCAGGTTTCAGGTGCATGATGTTTGAGCACAGAAACCTGCGGCTTATTCACTAACCACCCACAATCTAGTTTAACCAATGCAATCAGGGCTGTAATTGCGCCACGTCTTGAGTATTTAAATGAAGTCATTGTCATTCCTTTCCGGGCAAACACCTGTAAAATTAGGCTTCTTATAGATTGCACTTCATTCACAAAAATTGCCTAGCATGATTCTCTCATGAACGTGCCTCTGGAGAGCTGGTGAATGCACACAATGTTGCACTTTTTTTGCAAAATGTTTCACATTTACATTGTTTCTCACATAAATCTGTCGTATGGCTTCGGGAATATTTTAATATAGTGCACAAGTTCTGCGGACGGCTTTTATGTGATTTTTCTAATTTCGTTTCATTATATGCATTTTGTGTGGCTTTAGAACGACGTGAGGGTGAATTTTCAGAATTTTCAGATTTTTCATTTTTGGGTGAACTATCGCTTTTAAGTTATTTTGCAACAAAATGTGGATTTCTACCAGGGCTGGACTGGTAATCTGGCGTACCGGGCATTTTCCCGGTGGGCCGACGCACTTTGGGGCCGATCAGGGGCAGACTGACCATCAGGAGCACCGAGAGGTTTCTGTGGGTCGGCTGCGAAACTGGCAGAACGGGCCGCGATAAGCTAAAAAGTGCCGCTGAGATATGCAGAAAAGGACAGCATCTCTTATCACTTTATAATATGTGTATTTAAATATCTGTAAGAGTGTACAGTGCTTTGTGAGCTTTTAAATAGACTTCAAACACAACAGCAAGGCATCGAAAGGAAGATATAAATGGAATTAAATTCAGTCACTTGTGAAGTTTTGAGCTGCTTGACTTCATTCTGGATTTGCTCAGTTTAGCCGTATAGAACAAACCCTAAACCTGCGGGAAGTGTGTGTGTGTGTGTGTGTGTGTGTGTGTGTGTGTGTGTGTGTCCATCCACAGCAGATCAATAGACTCTCAGAGCATTGGACAGTGTGTCAGTGAGCCGTGGACACACAGGTCTGGAGTCGGTCCCGCTCGCTACATCACTGTCTGTCAGAGGAACAGAATGAGCTGTCTCAGAACAGATCGATGGCTGACATAACCAGCACAACACACCAGCACTTCCTCTGTCAGAAATCACACACTGATACATTACACACACAAACACACACTCGCTCGGCTGCTCTCACACGTCAAACACACGTCCCCAACCGGATGAAAAATGATGTTTGGAAAAGATGGGTTTTGGGGGGTTTTGGCCCAAAGCTTTCACTGAGACTCGGAAGAGTTTGTATGATTGTAGTGTCTTTTATAATCACTGATATTTTAAAGGAGTCACACAGAAAACAGGATCTCTCGTGACCTTTTGAAAGCAAAGAATGTGATGTACGTAACATACTGTAACATTTACAACTCAACAATTTCCTCCACGGTGAAAAGTACAAAATAAAAATACGTTATTGACGCTAAACTGCACAAGCGATTGGTGATTGGTTATGACATCACAATATGAGCTCATTAACATATCTCCACCCACATTTAACCGTTCTTATGAAGGGTGGCGTGAACTGTTCTGGCACACAGAGATTAGCCAATCATAAACGAGGTCATTTACATAACTGAGTTTTTAAAGGTACAGTCTGTAAATACGTTTTTGCAAAGGGTCTGATTACTTCAGAAATGTCAGTTTTTTCATATTAATACATTTGCAAAGTTATCAAAAATCATTTTTTTGCTTTGTCATTATTGGGTATGGAGTGTATATATACACTGGAAAGTGTTGGATTTGTCCATGTTACAGTTATAGAATAATGATTGTGTATGAGTGTATGTGTGTGTGTGTATGTGTGTGTGTGTGTGTGTACATGTGTGTGTGTGAGTGTATGTGTGTGTATGTGTGTGTGTGTGTGTGTGTGTGTACATGTGTGTGTGTGAGTGTATGTGTGTGTGTGTATGTGTGTGTGTGTGTGTACATGTGTGTGTGTGAGTGTATGTGTGTGTATGTGTGTGTGTGTGTACATGTGTGTGTGTGTGTGTACATGTGTGTGTGTGTGCGTGAGTGTATGTGTGTTTGTTTGTGAGTGTATGTGTGTGTGTGTGTGTGTGTGTGTGTACCCGTGTGTGTGTGTGTACGTGTGTGTGTGTGTGTGTGTGTGTGAGTGTGTGTGTGTGTGTGTATGTATGTATGAGTGTGTGTGTGTGTATGTATGTGTGTGTGTGTGTGTGTGTGTGTGTGTGTGTGTGTGTGAGAGAGAGTGTGTGTGAGTGTTATCAGAGTCAATCTGTCTGAGAGCTCTAAAACTGATCCTGATTTTCGCAGGTCAGAGCACACACACACACACACACACACACACACACACACACACACACACACACACACACTCACACATTTATTCAGAAAATAATGACTTAAATTTGGGTTGTTCCTCACAAAGCTATCATATGACTTCAGAAATCTTGGACTATAGAATATCATATAGACTACTTTTATGTTGCTTAAAAGAAACTTACATTTTTTATAAATTTTTTTGGCTGAATTAAACATTTACTGGGATTTTTTTTACAATTATATTTAAAACCTTTATTCACGGCCTAAAATTCAACCGTGTGTCCATACTGGGACAAACCTAAAATAAATCATGTATCAGAGGAACACATTCAACAAGACCTCAATACAGCTGATCAGAATATAGAAAGGATATAGTTGGTAGAAAGGCAATAAAGCGATCAATATATATTACATTTGTGAAAAATAATAATTAATAAATAAATAAAAAACATGGATGTTTGTGGACGTTGTATTTTGGCTTTGCTATACACAACACACAATTTAATTTCATTTAAACCATCTGATCTCAGTTCAGGAGACTCTGGCCTGTCAGTAAAGGGTTCAACTTTCAACGAGTCATGTGACCAAACAAATGAACAGCCTAGAAAACAATCGCACACACACATTAGATGTAGATGACAGCATTTCTCCGGATCTGGAATGAGGAGTTTATGTGACAAAGCACTTCCTCACATGGTTTTATTTCAAATTTCACAGTCCCACATAGTTTGACATATATATTATTATTATTATTATTTATTTATTTGTATATTTGTTCTTGTTTATTTGATGATAATAGTTACACATTTATAAGGGAAATGTAAAATGCACACAGCAGTCACACTCGGCTCTCAGGACATTTTATGGCCTTAAAGGAATATTCCGGGTTTAATGCAAGTTAAGCTCGTTTGTGGCATTATATTGACTGAACTAATAATACTCACTGTTTCAAAAGTATAAACACAAGACATAAACAACATTTACTGTGATAAAGTCACTTATTAATTGCGTCTGTGTAAAGTTATAGACAATTGTACAGCTTAGTTACCATGACAACACTAAAATGACTCTAAAAATGATGATTAAAACAACTTAACAGTTGAAATAATACACAAGTTTTAACAGAATAATTAATGTAAGAGCTTTTATAAAATTATAAGCTTCACATTTCTGCCTTTAAATCTCCAAAAATGGACCCCATTGACTTCCATTGTAAGTGTCTCACTGGAACACACATTTTTGCTTTTTTTTAGAAAATGAGGGACAAATCAAAATAATTTTTTGCTATAATCAATATTGTCACAAATGCTGTTGATTGCAAACTTGTATTGAACCCGGAATATTCCTTTCATTTTTTTAAACAGATTTTAAGACTTTTTAAGCAACCCTCCATTAAAGGAACAGTTCAAACAATCAAAAATGTAAATGATGTCATTGTTTCTTCACACTCATGTCGTTCCAAACTCGTGAATTCTCCCATTTAACAAAAAAGATGAATATTCAAGCTTCTATTTTCCAATCAATGAAAGTGGGTGGTGAAAAGGACAGAAAAAGCCCCATAAATGTATCACATCAGTAATCGATCTATGTGACTCGTGCTCATATATATATATATATATATCATCTGGCTTCACGAGTCTTGGAATATATTGCACAAGTAATATGGTCTACATTTATGGCTTTTTTGTGCCTGTTGGAGCTTGACATACATGTTCACAGCAAACTGTCGTATGGAAAAGATATACATGAATATTCTTCGAGATTTCTCCTTTTGTATTCCACAGGAAAACACAAAACTGCAGCATATGGGTTTGGATCGTCATGGAAATGATGGCAGAATCTTCATAATTGGCAGAACTATTTCTTTAACGTGTTTAATGAACACATAACTAAATGATAAGTATCTGCTCGTGACAGATCTGGCGTATACCTTCGGCATTCGTTTAGCTCTAAATCTCTAAAATAGACCACCACGCTCTGCCAGCGAGCAGTGCTGCCGTTTGATGCCACGCCAGATATAAACATGCTCATAACCTGGAAAGCGGCGGCCCGTCGAGCAAAGCATGGCAGCGCAGCGTCACTCGCTCTCTCCAGATTCATTCACAGCTTGTTTCTGCTGTTCCGTCCATCCTCACAGAAAACGAGTGTTTAACCCCAACACAGTGAGACGGTGACCCCTGATCCCCCTCGCCACGCTGCTGGCACAGTGACGGGCACAAACTCTGCCCACCCCGTTCACGCGGCCCGCCCGGCTGTCGCTAACAGGTGTCACCGGCTCAGAGATCCCTCGACACCAGCAGTCGGTGCACAATGGTTCCCGCTGCTGTGTGATGAGCTATATACATGGATCGAGTCCCAGACTCTCACACACACACCTGTGACTGTCAATTACTGCAAAAAAAAAAAAAAATAATAATAATAATAATAATTTCAGTTCATACTTGGGTTTGTAAAAACAAACAAAAAGCATGTTTACAGTAATGTACTGATAAGTGGACCATAAATGCTCACTGTATGCTTTTGCATCACCGATCCTCCACCGTGTCTCGCACCCACTGAGAAATTTGGTGGTTGATCTGTGATGATCTGGGGGTGCATTAGCAAGGCTGGAATCAGGCAGATTCGTCTTTGTGAAGGATGCATGAATCAAGCCACGTACAAGGTTATCCTGGGAGACAACTGGCTCAATGTTCCCCAACTCGGAGGATTGTTTTTTCACCAGTCAGGTCAATCAAGGTGTTGATGGAGGACCACCGGATCAAGACCCTGTCATGTCCAGCCCAATCTCCAGACCTGAACCCCAGTGAATACCTCTGGAATGTGATCAAGAGGAAGATGGATGGCCACGAGCCATCAAACAAAGCCGAGCTGCTTGATTTTTTGCGCCAGGAGTGGCATAAAGTCGCCCAACAGCAATGTGAAAGACTGGCAGAGAACATGCCAAGATGCATGAAATCTGTTTGAAAATCAGGTTTATTCCACCAAATATTGATTTTTGAACTCTAAGTTAAAACATTAGTATTGTGTTAATTAATAAAGAATATATGATTATATTTCTTTGCATCATTTCAGTTGTCAGAGCTGAGGGGAAAAAATAAATAAAAACATTATTCTAATGTTTATGTAATAGTGAATAATAATATTAAACAAATAATAAAAAGTCAACAAAGGAATGTACACAGTCTTCCATTTTTTTTAAAAATGCAAAAAATAAATAAATAAATAAATACAAACAGAAAATATAAAAAGTAAAAAAATCAAAACCTGAAAAAAGGGGGAAAATACACTTTAAAATTGAACATTTTTGTGAACTAATTATTTAAAAGGAGCCTCAAATTTTAACACTTTACGTTTTATTGCAGAATTATTTCAAATGATTCTTAATATCTAACAAGCTGAGAAAAACAGGAACATAAACATTCTTCATAATTTATAAATAAATACAACAAATACAATGAAAAATAAACATTCAGAAAATACCAAAATTCAAAAAACTTGGAATTCTCAAATTGTAACACTTCAGATTTTCGTGCAGAATTCTTCCAAATAATCCTGAATAACTGACAAAACTGAGATGTAAACATTTTTAAATGTTTTCCTTTTGTGTTCTGCAGAAGAGAGCAGATGGGTTTGGAATGACATGAGGGTGAGTAAATGATTACGAAATTGTAATTTTTGAGAATGAACTCTAAAAGGAAGCCACAAATTGGTTCAAATTGTAACCGTTACTTCAGGTTTTATTGCAGAATTGTTTTACAATGAGTCTGAATAACCAACTAAGCTGAGATATCGGATCCGTTTTTATGTTCATCTTTTTATTTTAAGGCTGCACTAGTCACGCAGCATCGAAGAGAACGGCATAGCTTCATGTTCAATGACCTACTGCTTTTAAAATTTCCTTTTCTATTTTGTCAGCAATGAAATGAAATGTGTGGAAATGTGTTTTGCCTTCCAAGCACACCCAACCCAGCTGATTTCCTCATTCCTCCTACACAGCTCACATCAATTTGTCTTCAAGACACAAATCCATTTTTTTTTAAATTGCAGGTATCACACACACACACACACACACACACACACACACACACACACACACACACACACACACTGATTCAGCTTTTATGGTCAGACGCATACTGACCCAAGACCCCCCCTCCACCTCTTCTTTCTCTCGCCGTCTCTCTTTCGTCACACTCGAATAAAAGTGTTCACCTCTCTCTCTCTCTCTCTCTCTCTCTCTCTGAGTGGATTTCTCCTCCCGGAGCCGCGGCTCTCAGCAGTGGGAGAGGATGCTTCCCGCGAGCTCTTAACAGATCGATACTACACAGGACTTAAATTAGACCTCCAGTCAGACAAATCCACCTCAGCTGCCGTGAGTGTGGCCCACGAACCCCTCAAATATTCACCGTTTCCACTGAGTTGAGCTGGAAACCAGCAGCAGTCTTTACTGTTTCTGAGCATTTATAATTGAAGATACATATGCACACTGACACACATACTTTTCCTCCTTTTTGGCATAAAATGCACAATTAACACATACAACTGCACAGCCATAAAACAACACTTTCTGTATGTTCGTACACTAATGCATACTGTATATACCCAACTTACATATCTATACATACTGTCAAATGTTACTTCAGGTATTTTAACCTGATCTTACATTTAAAATGGGTCTATTCAGATTTCACAGTGCACCTGAGACAAACACACAAACACAAACGCACACACTTACAATACACCGGATGCAGGCTGGCACAGTGCCAACACTATACCTGAGACACATGTGTGACACCTGAGGGAGTTTCTGTCACTATCTGTCTCTCGCAGGTACTTACAACTCATTATCCATGCTCTGTTACACATCACACACACAGGCTCTTATCATGTGTAAGAGGATCTGTGTGTGTCGGATGACTGAAGCTCGTTCACAAAACTGATAAAAGCCTCGGCTCACAGGTAACACACACACACACACACACACACACACACTCACAGCCTCGTAGTGAAGAGCTCGTAACACAAGAGTCTCTACGATCTAATGGGCCGATTACTGTTTAAAGAACCTGCCCTCCACTATAGACATTGTGTGTGTGTGTGTGTGTGTGTGTGTGTGTGTGTGTGTGTGTGTGTGTGTGTGTGTGCTGATAGGGGTGTGGTCCTGTGTCTGTTTGCGGGGGAGAGGGAGTGGTGTGGCTCATCAGTCTGGTTGACATGATCTCTAACAACTGTTTCTTGTTACAGTGATAGCATGGAGAGGCCTCAAAAGCAGCCAAAACACGCCAGAGAGCAGAGAGAGAAGGACACCAGTGTACCGCGACTGGCACGTCTTATTTGAGGGTTCTAGTGTTGAAAGTTTTGTTACACTGAACTGTTTGAAGTAAGAAATGCACTGTGAAGAACGCACACAGAGAGTGTGGAAGGCAGAAAAATAAAAGCCTACCTGAAGCGAGTCACAGCTCCCCGTCTCCTCCTTTTTTGTTTATGTTGACTTGGAGAGAGCCATTCTACAGTGGGTTGGCTGGACCCCTGAACAGAGCCGACAGCACCCTGAAGCTGGGCAAACACAGCCGACCGTTCACCTTCACGCAGGGTTAAGTGGCTCGAGCCCCTGTTATTTGCAGTGCAAGAGGTCCCACAAGCCTCCACAGGGTTTTCCCCATTCAAGCTGCTGTATGGGCATCATATGGGAAGCTTGGGAGAAGGGACCTTCAAACAGTAAAAATGAAATTCAGTACGTTCATGATCTTAGAGAAAAAGTCCACACTTTGGGTCAGCTAACTCAACAACTGTGGGAATTCACACCAGGAGATAAAGTGCTTGTATTACTGCCCACCTCAAGCTCTAAATTACTCGCCAAGAGGAAAGGGCCCTTTGAGGTCACACGGTGAGTCACAGATCTCGACCATGAGGTTAAGCGAACAAATAGGGGTGGAGCACGTCAAGTTTACCACCTCAGTCTCCTAAAATCATGGAGGGAGGCGGTCCCTGTGGCCTTAGCGATAGTAGTCCCCAAGAGGGCACAGCTCGGGCTGGAGGTGACTCTCAAACCAAATTCACCCCCACCCAGTCCTGTGCTCTCACCGTCGCAGCTCACAGAGGTAGCCAAGTTAACTCCAATCTCCTGAGAAAAGTCTGCATTTTCCACACCGTTCGGCTTACAACAATTCGTTACCCTTCCGTTCGGATTGTTCGGGTCCCCCTGCCACGTTCCTGCGTCTCATGGATAAAAATGATCAGGCCACATACGTCATAAGCCACCACTTATCTAGATGATACCATAATTTATAGTAATGATTGGTGGCTGCACATGCAACTTCTGAGAGCCGTCTTGAGATTGCTGCTATGAGACCAAAAAGGAGGTGAGACAGTTTCTGGGGCTGGCTGGCTACTACTAAGGTTTGTGCCTAGTTTGTCTGATGTCATCAGCCTGCTGACTGATCTCACTAGAAAGGGGGCTCCCGGTCCGGTCCAGTGGATGGAGTTGTGCCAACAGGCTTTACTAAAAGTCAAATCTGCACTTTGTGGAGGACCAGTATTACATGCTCCGTTATTTTGCAGACAGATGCCTCTGACAGAGGGCTGGGGGCAGTGCTCTTGCAGGAGGTGGTGGGGGAGGAGAGACCGGTGCTGTACATTAGAAGCACCATTGAAAAGGAGTGTTTGGCAATCAAGTGGGCTCTCCTCAACCTCCGCTACCACCTGCTGAGGCAGGCTTTCACCCTCTGTTCAGATCACGGCCCACTCCAGTGGCTCCACTGCGTGAAGAATACCGTGTGGATCACCCGTTGGTAACTGGGACTTCAGCCGTTCAAATTTGAGGTGATCCACAAACCGGTGGCGCAGATGGCAGTGGCTAACTTTCTCTCCAGAAAGGTGGGGAGGGGGGGGTGGGATTGGCAGGCCGGATGTTGCCCTGGCCTGAGTCGGGCAGTGGGTGTATGTAGTGATGGGGGCATTGTCCTGTGTCAGTTTGTGGGGGGAGAGGGAGTGGTGTGGCTCATCAAGCTGGTTGACATGATCTCTAACAGCTGTTTCTTGTTACAGTGATAGTGGAAAGAGGTCTAAAAGCAGCCAAAACACGCCAGAGAGTGAGCGAGGACACGAATGTGCCATGACTGGCGTGTCTCATTTGAGTGTTCTAGTGTTGTGAAGCTGAGATTTCAAGTAGTTTATGCTGATTGAAAGTTTTGTTACACTGAACTGTTTGAAGTAAGAAATGCACTGTGAAGAACACACTCAGAGAGTGTGGAAGGCAGAAAAATAATAGCCTACCTGAAGCGAGTCACAGCTCCCCGTCTCCTCCTTTTCCATACCCCAACCTGAAGGAGTGTTACAGTGTGTTTGAGAGAGAGAGAGAGAGAGAGAGAGAGAGAGAGAGAGAGAGAGACAGAGACAGAGAGAGAAAAAAAGTGTATCTGCGCTTTAACAAAGCTGGGAATTTCTCTTAAGTGCTCTCTATGGTGCCTTCTGACTTTATGTCTGAAAACAGCGACTTTATAACTCAGAAAAAAAAAAAGAAATTATTCTGACTTTATTTTGCAGTATATCACATTTATGACATTATATTAGAACTTGCTATTTTGTTATAAAGTAGAAAATGCAAGAAATAAAGTCAGAATCGTGATGTTAATTTGAAATTGCAAGATATGGCCATAGTCAAAATTGTGAGAAATTATGTTGAATATGTGAGATATAAAGTAGAAATAGCAAGATATAATGTAGAAATTGTGAGAAATAGTGTAGAAATTGATTAATTATAAAGAAGAAATTGCGAGAAATATTGTAGAATTATATTAAATATAAAGTATAAAATTCAAGAAATTGTGTAGGAATGTATTCAATATAAAGTATAAATTGTGAGAAATAGAGTAGAAATTTATTAAATATAAAGTAAAAAATTCAAGAAATAGTGTAGAAATGCATTAAATATAAAGTATAAAATTCAAGAAATTGTGTAGGAATGTATTAAATATAAAGTATAAATTGTGAGAAATATTGTAGAATTATATTACATATAAAGTATAAAATTCAAGAAATAGTGTAGAAATGGATTAAATATAAAGTATAAAATTCAAGAAATTGTGTAGGAATGTATTCAATATAAAGTATAAATTGTGAGAAATAGAGTAGAAATGTATTAAATATAAAGTCAAAAATTCAAGAAATAGTGTAGAAATGCATTAAATATAAAGTATAAAATTCAAGAAATTGTGTAGGAATGTATTAAATATAAAGTATAAATTGTGAGAAATATTGTAGAATTATATTACATATAAAGTATAAAATTCAAGAAATAGTGTAGAAATGGATTAAATATAAAGTATAAAATTCAAGAAATTCTGAAGGAATGTATTAAATATAAAGTATAAATTGTGAGAAATAGAGTAGAAATGTGTTAAATGTAAAGTATAAATTGTGATAAATAGAGTAGAAATTTATTACATTTAAAGAAGAAATTGTGAGAAATAGTTTAGAATTATATTAAATATAAAGTATAAAATTCAAGAAATTGTGTAGAAATGTATTAAATATAAAGTAGAAATTGTGATAAATAGAGTAGAAATGTATTAAATACAAAGTATAAAATTCAAGAAATAGTGTAGAAATGTATTAAATATAAAGTAGACATTTCCAGAAATAATGTAGAAATGTATTAAAAATAAAGAAGAAATTGCGAAATATAGTGTAGAAATATATTAAATATAGAGTATAAAATTCAAGAATTAGTGTAGAAATGTACTAAATATAAGGTATAAATTGTGTAGAAATGTATTAAATATAAAGTAGAAATTACAAGAAATAGTGTAGAAATGTATTAAATATAAAGTAGAAATTCCAAGAAATAGTGTAGAAATGAAGTAGAAATTTTCAGGAATCATGTAGAAATGTGTTAAATATAAAGTAGAAATTGCAAGAAATAATTAAAGTACTAATTGTGAGAAATAGTGCAGAAAATGTATAAACTGTAAAGTAGAAATTTTGAGAAATAGAGTAGAATTGTGAGATATAAAGTAGAAATTGTGAGAAATGGTGTAGGAATTTATTACACATATAGTATAAATGTGTAGAAATGTATTTAATATAAAGTAGAAATTACAGGAAATAGTGCAGAAATGTATTAAACCAAGTAGAAATTGTGATAAATAATGTAGAAATTTCAAGATATAAAGTTGCAGTTGTGTGATATAAAGTAGCTATTGTAATTAAGAAGCAATTGTGAGAAATAATCTAGAAATTTTAAGATATAAAGTCACAATTGTGATAAATAGAGTCAAGATTTCAAAATATTTAGCAATTTCCCAAATAGTTTTGTAAAAGTAATTGCGATTAGTCTCATGCAGGGTCAGAAAATAATACAAGCTCAGGATAAAAATGCTACTTAAATTCAAATTGTGGCAAACATCATGGTTACTGTTGTAACCTCCGTTCCTCGATGGAAAGAACGAGACATTGTGTCGAATGAAGTGACACAAGGGGTCTTCCTGCGATGCAAACTGTATCTCTGAACCTGAGAAAAGGCCAATGTCAAGTTGGCTGACAGAATTTGCATGCCCCGCCCCGGACATATGGGTATAAAGGTAAGCAGGGCAGTGAGTGCCAGTCAGGATTTTGCACTGAGGAGCCGAAAATAAGGTACGGCCGTTTACAGTGGTAGGTCTAGTGCTGTGGCAGGAGGGACACAACGTCTCGTTCCTTCCCTCTGGGAACGGAGGTTACAACAGTAACCATGACGTTCCCCTTCTGTCACTCACTCGATGTTGTGTCGAATGAAGTGACATAAGTGGTCCCATATAAAAATGCCACGCACTGACCGTGTTACGTGAACTGCCGAGACAGGTGCAAGCGACTGTGAGACTGTGTGCTAGAGGCAACTGTGTCGGCTGCATATAGCCCTCCCCAACGCCCCCAAAGAGGTGTCACATACAGACGTTAGGTTCCCCGCACCCCTGAGGGGGGGAAACAGGCGCTACATGACTAGCATGGGAGCAAGCCCGGCATCCGAGCCTTTTCTCTCACTGTCTCTCAGGTAGGACGTGAAGCGGCTGGGGCTATCTTAACGCTATGAAATGCATTGTGTAAGGCGGTCTTTCCCGTTACTATTCTTTCAGGGGGAAAAGACCCTGCGGAGGCCACATCCTGCCCAGTCTAGCTGGATGTAACATGAGGAGATGGTGGGAGATGTGACATATGAAGAGAGCGCACGCCGCCTTGGCCATTTATTTACGCTACCATCGCAGTGCTGTCCGAACGGATCAAGACGTGTTTGCTCTGGATTAGTGGGAGAAACCTTCGTAGGGCAAGAGATACAGCCAACAACTCTAGGCAGTTGATGTGCCAATGCTGCCGGGGTCCTGTCCAGAGGCCAGCAGCAGCGTGCCCGTTGCACACGGCGCCCCAACCCTGTCAAGGGGTGTCTGTGGTCACCTGCTGCAAGGGGACTCCGGTATGCAGAAAGCAGAGGTCTGTCCAAGGGTTGAAAGTCTGATGGCAAGAAGGGGTGATTGTCACAAGGTATGTGCCGTGGCGCCATGCCAATCTCGGGACTCTGTGGCCAGTGCTGAAGCTGTCTCATATGCATCAACCTGAGGATGCCATATGCCCCAGGAGCCTCTGGAATTGTTTTAGACGAACCACTGTGCTGGGCTCGAAGAGAGCGAGGCACCTGAGCACTGACTGAGCGCTCGTTGGTGAGACGCGCTATAATTGATGCCATGCCGAGAAAAGAGATGCTCTGAACTGGGAAGAGCTTGCTCTTTTCCCAGTTGACCTGAAGCCCTAGACGGCTGAGGTGCCTGAGCACCTGGTCCCTGTGAGCGCACAGTTACTCTCTCGCCAGGAGAGTTAGTGAGCCAGGATGAGCCAGTCGAGGTAGTTGAGTATGCGGATGCGCACTTCCCTTAGTGGGGCAAGAGCTGCCTCTGCGATCTTCGTGAAGACGTGAGGGGACAGGGACAAGCCGAAAGGGAGGACCTTGTACTGATACGCCTGGCCGTCGAACGTGAACCATAAGAAGGGTCGGTGTCAATGCAGAATGGAAGACGTGGAAGTATGCGTCTTTCAGGTCTACTGCTGTGAACCAATCTAGCTGTTTCTGCGTGAGCATTTTGAACGGGAGTCTGTATAAGGCCCGGTTGAGAACTAGCAGGTCCAAGATTGGTCGCAACCCACCGCTTTTTTTGGGTACGATGAAGTAAGGGCTGTAGAACCCTTCTCTATCTTGGCTGGAGGGACGGGCAGGGTCGTGATCTCTGCTCGTAAGTTGCTGGCTTTCTCGCCGCGCACGGGAGTGGAGCGAACACTGCTGAAACGAGGCGGGAGCCGGGCGAACTGAATCACGTAGCCGAGTCGGATGGTCCTGGCCATTGGGAAGTGAAAGCCACGCATCCAAACTCCAAGCGATGGGCACTAACGGGACGATCGCATTTGACATACCGGGCGGGGCTTTGCGGCGGAGGGGAGCAGGTAATAGCGCGTCGGGAGGCAGAAGAGTGTCCCGAGGCTTGGGTGCTGAGAAAAGACTCAAAGCACTTACCTTGCTCTGCGCACCCGTCCGGGGGGGTGGATTAGAGGTTAGAGGCGGCTGGAGTGGCTTTCTCTCATGAGAAAATAAAGCCACGACCTCAATGTTGCCATGGCTATGTTCTTGCACTGAGAACATGAACCATTCATAAAACGCTCCTGCATGTGATCGCAGCCCAGGCACGCGAGGCAGCTTTTATGACCGTCAGAAGTGGAGAGAAATTAACCGCATCCAGGAACTACACAGAGGCGGAAAGACATCTTTAAAAAGACGCGTCCTGAAAAGGACGTTCAACGCCTGCTGTGTATTGCTCTTTTATGAGTAGGAACTCAAACTTTTTTAGAGGAAATAAACTCTTTTTAGGAGGAGCAATGAAAGCGTTGTCGAAGCACCCAGGGGCATAAACTGCACAGTGTGCAGAGAGAGAGAGCGCCAGCTTGAAACACGCCATAGATCCAACAGCAGTGCTTATCGCCAGTAGAGGTGAGTGAATCAGTGGTGAACTCCGCTTGCTGTTGCACAACCGTTCGGCTGCAAAGAAAAATTCTGACTGGCACTCGCTGCCCCGCTTCCCTTTATACCCATATGTCCGGGGCGGGGCATGCAAATTCTGTCTGCCAACTTGACATTGGCCTTTTCTCAGTTTCAGAGGTACGTTTGGTGTCCCAGGAAGACACCTTGTGTCACTTCATTTGACACAATGTCGAGTGAGAGACAGAAGGCGAACTCAATTAATTCCTTTGTTTTTGTTGTTTTTATTTTCAACATCTGATACATTTCAATTATAGGCAAAGCATTTTATTAACCCTCATATTGTGCTAGAAAGGGGCACATACCTTTTGCGTTCGCATGTCAGATTTTACAATTTTATTGAGTTAACCACAAAACATTTAAAAAACTATTAATTTTACATAATATAGTGTTTTACTTTATAACTAACTTGTTATCAATTCATATATACAAAATCTTTATATATATATATATTTTTTTATTTTGTGGTGCAAAGGCCACATTTACCTTGCTGTTGAAAATCTCATCAAACCAAATCATCAAAAATAGGGTAAAATCTGCAGCTCTCACATCAACAGTATATTGAGTTGCTCGCAACAGTTCTCGAGTCAACAGCAAATTGAGTCAATCACAGCAGTTCTCGAGTCAACAGTACACTGATCCGAGGGCAGCAGCTCTTGCATTACAGTACATTGAGTCGATCGCAAAAGTTCTCGAATCAACAGTACACTGATCAGAGAACAGCAGTTCTCGAGTTAACAGTACATTGAGTCAATCATAGCAGTTCTCGAGTCAACAGTACACTGATCCGATTGCAGCAGCTCTTGCATTACAGTACATTGAGTCGATCGCAAAAGTTCTCGAATCAACAGTACACTGATCCGAGGACAGCAGCTCTCACATCAACAGTATACTGAGTTGCTCGCAACAGTTCTCGAGTCAACAGCAAATTGAGTCGTTCACAGCAGTTCTCGAGTCAACAGCAAATTGAGTTGATCATAGCAGTTCTCGAGTCAACAGTACACTGATCCGAGGGCAGCAGCTCTTGCATTACAGTACATTGAGTCGATCGCAAAAGTTCTCGAATCAACAGTACACTGATCCGAGGACAGCAGCTCTCACATCAACAGTATATTGAGTCGCTCGCAACAGTTCTCGAGTCAACAGCAAATTGAGTTGCACACAGCAGTACTCGTGTCAACAGTACACTGATCCGAGGACAGCAGCTCGCGCATCAACAGTACATTGAGTCGATTATAGCAGTTCTTGAGTCAACAGTACATTGAGTCTCTTGCAAAAGTTCTCGAGTACAGCAGCTCTCACGTCAACAGTACATTGAGTTGCATTATTTATAGTGACGTCATTACTCGATGATGTAAATAAACTGGTGAGTGTGTCTTTTTAAACAGTTCATTGTAACAAAACATCTGAAGAATCGGTTCATGGAAAAGATTTGGTCTTCCCATTACTGTATATTATGCTTCAATGCTTCCAGTGCTTCCAGTGTGAGGCAGAACAAGCACTAAATACAAAAAAACCACAGACACATTTTCTTTTACCTAAATGTAAAGTTTTATGAAGCTTCAATAAAACAAAATCAAAGAGAAACAGTATCATAATCTCACTCATAGTAACAAAAAAAAAATTCATAACTTAAAACAACATAATTAACATTAAACTGAACTTAAAACATAACTATAACCCCCAATAACTTTTAAATGTTAATTATTTACACCCCCAAACAGTCCCCAAAACCTGCACAGATGTACCTCATTACTTATGCAATGACAACAGCCAATAGCAAGTCCTCAAGTATTAATAACAACAGAAGTTAAAGTATATTCCTGGTAAGGGCAATAATTCTGTGTAGTTTTAGCAAATGATATACATTCAAATAGGTAAACATGCCATTTTGCCCCTTGCACCAAGAAAAGTGAAAATATGCAGGCATCTGATTGGTCCATCTATGTATATGTAAGTAGTTATAACTTGCATGATATGACTTATAGTCGTAGAATGACCATATAATGTTGCACAATGTTATCAAGTAAAATAATGGTGTTTTAAATTATCTGTGTTTCATGTTATTCTTCTTTCAAGAGGGAAATTTGACTTAATTCACAGTCAGACAAGATTAAAATCAGTCACAAAGTAGGATAATGAACAAATAATGCTTTGTATTCTATTATTGGGTTGAGGAAATAATTTTAACCCTTACCTCTTCAAGTCACACAATTTCAAATTAAATATGCTGCTTTAAAAAGGTAGAAAATTGGGCATATTGTGCCTGCGTAAAGTTGTTGAATGCAGACACAAACAATACAAGACTGTCAAACGATTTAATAGACAAATAAAAAGAGACCCATACAAAAATATATTTGTCATTAAATTAAAATGTGTAAATCTTCAAAATAGGCTAAAATTGTATTGTATTTTTTTGTATTGTGTCTTCCATGTTTCAGAGTAAGTGGTATCAGTTATAAACAAAGCACTGACACAAAAAGCACATTATTAACTCACAATAAATAAATTGTGAATAGCTCCTCATCAGGCTCACATTAAATTGGAAAGATTTCTTAATTTTAACTAACTTAGCTCATATTAACTGAATTGTGAATGTAGCTGAAGCAGCCTTCGCTTTAGCTTGAACAGATGCATCATGTTGCTGCAGTGTCGAGCCTTTTGCGATTAATCAAATTAGTTTTAACAGGTGATTTCACCTTGTTAAATTCTAGCATTTCAAAGCTGACAAATTGCAAGTCTGCTGTTATTGTCACCCAGTCCTAAGTAATTCCACACAAGAGACACTTTCATTCACATACAGCACGAGATGTAGATTAATTGTCCAACACCCACCGCCTTTTGATTGACAAGAAATAATCAGCCCTGATCATCAGCTGTTTTTTTTTAGATGCAAATATGTTTAAAAACAGTCCTTTGTGCAAATCAATTTGGTGACGCTAGTACACTTCAAGTGCATTTAATGTGATTAAATATATTTCATAAAACATTTAATACATTAACGTGTTATTTTTGGCAGCCTGGCTACAAACACACCTTTAACATCATTAAATAAAATACACTGCAGATGACAAGATATCAAGAATACGTTGTGTTTGTTTTTAAATGTGGTACAAGAATAGTAATACCAAACATCATGAGGAATTCACGTCCCTGCAATACATGTAACAGGACACAGAGAAACACAATTAAAAATAATTCTATCATGTGCTTTCGAGTCCCAGCACACTGAAAGCTCATTTTCCTGTGACCCAGGTGCTCGCGTTCCCAAAGGTAATTTTCACTGAAAACATCAAACCTGTTATGAATAATAATAACACGCAAAGCGCAGCCACCTGGCCAGAGAGAGAATATCATTCTGATTAGTGGGTGTGTTCCGCACGCCACCTGATTTCCCTCCAGTTCACGCTCTCCTCATCAATAACAACATACCCATAATCCTCCTTTCTCACACCTGCATCCTGTAGAGGGTGCTGCTCGCGGAACACACACCTGCACCTTTGTATTCAGAAATACACACAGCAGAGCTATTAAGCTCTTAAAGAGAAGTGCTTGAAATGTGTTGTTGATGTTCTGGGTTTCTCTGCCAACAAGAACCACAGCCAAATATACAGTCAGGTGTGTGTGTGTTTGATTCAGGAACTTTATAACAAGCTCCACATCTCCCACCAACCCAGTGCTACTTCTTATTTACTTATTTGTATTTTTTTGAAGACATCCACACTATGCAAAATTTTTCCCAAGTGCCTAAAATTTTTGAACAGTACTGTGTGTGTGTGTGTGTGTGTGTGTGTGTGTGTGTGTGTGTGTGTGTGTGTGTGTGTGTGTGTGCGCACGTGCAGGCGTGCGTTCGTGTGTGTGTGTGTGTGTGTGACGGGGCTTCATGGGTCAAATGTGCAGTCAGGACTTACACCCTGAGAGACCACAAACTGAACATGCAGGAAATAAGAGCCATTCTCTTAGTTTAGGGGCAGAATGAGAGAAAATACATATTTTTTGTTTTTACGTGACATTCAGGGGGAGGATAAATCTAAAATAAATTTTGCTCATCAGAAATGCTCATTGTAGCAGCCTGGAAACTTGTAAATGTGCCTTTGTTTCAGGGTGAACTTGTATAAACCTGTACACACTGACTACTGGATATTTTGTATATTTCAGTCAATCAGAATGGAGCTTGCATTTATTGTAAAGTCTTGCCATCTGTGTCTGTAATATGCATTAGACTATCCATGAATGGAGTGCTGGTGTGACGTCTGAGGCTGTGAATACCTCATAACTCATATCTTTACCTCAAAATTCATATAGTTTACCTTAAATAGTGTATCTTTGATGCCAAACCTCAAACATTATACCTAAAACTTCATATCATTGACCTCAAACATAAAACATTTTACCTCAAACCTCAAATCTTTGTCCACTAACTTTGTCTTCAATCTTAAACCTCAAACGTTATGCCTCAAACTTCATATCTTTGACATTAAACCTCACATCTTTCACGTCACACCTCAAACATTTTACCTCAAACGTCATGTGTTTGACCTTAAACCTCACATCTTTCACATCACGCCTCAAACATTATACCTCAAACATCATGTCTTTGACCTTAAACCTCACATCTTTCACGTCACACCTCACATTTGACCTCAAACGTCATGTCTTTGACCTTAAACCTCACATCTTTCACGTCACACCTCAAACATTTGACCTCAAACGTCATGTCTTTGACCTTAAACCTCATATCTTTCACATCACACCTCAAACATCATGTCTTTGACCTTAAACCTCACATCTTTCACATACCTCATAACTCATATCTTTACCTCAAACTTCATATAGTTTACCTTAAATAGTGTATCTTTGATGCCAAACCTCAAACATTATACCTAAAACTTCATATCATTGACCTCAAACATAAAACATTTTACCTCAATCCTCAAATCTTTGTCCACTAACTTTGTCTTCAATCTTAAACCTCAAACGTTATGCCTCAAACTTCATATCTTTGACCTTAAACCTCACATCTTTCACATCACACCTCAAACATTATACCTCAAACATCATGTCTTTGACCTTTAACCTCACATCATTCACATCACACCTCAAACATTATACCTCAAACGTCATGTCTTTGACCTTTAACCTCACATCTTTCACATCACACCTCAAAACATTGACCTCAAACGTCATGTCTTTGACCTTAAACCTCACATCTTTCACATCACACCTCAAACCTTTGACCTCAAACATCATGTCTTTGACCTTAAACCTCACATCTTTCACATCACGCCTCAAACATTATACCTCAAACGTCATGTCTTTGACCTTAAACCTCACATCTTTCACATCACACCTCAAACATTATACCTCAAACGTCATGTCTTTGACCTTAAACCTCACACCTTTCACATCACGCCTCAAACATTTTACCTCAAACGTCATGTCTTTGACCTTAAACCTCACACATTTCACATCACACCTCAAACATTTGACCTCAAACGTCATGTCTTTAACCTTAAACCTCACATCTTTCACATCACACCTCAAACATTATACCTCAAACGTCATGTCTTTGACCTTAAACCTCACATCTTTCACGTCACACCTCACATTTGACCTCAAACGTCATGTCTTTGACCTTAAACCTCACATCTTTCACGTCACACCTCAAACATTTGACCTCAAACGTCATGTCTTTGACCTTAAACCTCATATCTTTCACATCACACCTCAAACATCATGTCTTTGACCTTAAACCTCACATCTTTCACATCACGCCTCAAACATTATACCTCAAACGTCATGTCTTTGACCTTAAACCTCACATCTTTCACATCACACCTCAAACATTTGACCTCAAACATCTTGTCTTTGACCTTTAACCTCACATCATTCACATCACACCTCAAACATTATACCTCAAACGTCATGTCTTTGACCTTTAACCTCACATCTTTCACATCACACCTCAAAACATTGACCTCAAACGTCATGTCTTTGACCTTAAACCTCACATCTTTCACATCACGCCTCAAACCTTTGACCTCAAACATCATGTCTTTGACCTTAAACCTCACATCTTTCACATCACGCCTCAAACATTATACCTCAAACGTCATGTCTTTGACCTTAAACCTCACATCTTTCACATCACACCTCAAACATTATACCTCAAACGTCATGTCTTTGACCTTTAACCTCACATCTTTCACATCACGCCTCAAACATTATACCTCAAACGTCATGTCTTTGACCTTAAACCTCACATCTTTCACATCACGCCTCAAACATTATACCTCAAACGTCATGTCCTTTGACCTTAAACCTCACATCTTTCACATCACACCTCAAACATTATACCTCAAACGTCATGTCTTTGACCTTAAACCTCACATCTTTCACATCACACCTCAAACATTATACCTCAAACGTCATGTCTTTGACCTTTAACCTCACATCTTTCACATCACACCTCAAACATTATACCTCAAACGTCATGTCTTTGACCTTAAACCTCACATCTTTCACATCACGCCTCAAACATTATACCTCAAACGTCACGTCTTTGACCTTAAACCTCACATCTTTCACATCACGCCTCAAACATTATACCTCAAACGTCATGTCTTTGACCTTAAACCTCACATCTTTCACATCACACCTCAAACATTTGACCTCAAACATCATGTCTTTGACCTTTAACCTCACATCATTCACATCACACCTCAAACATTATACCTCAAACGTCATGTCTTTGACCTTTAACCTCACATCTTTCACATCACACCTCAAAACATTGACCTCAAACGTCATGTCTTTGACCTTAAACCTCACATCTTTCACATCACACCTCAAACCTTTGACCTCAAACATCATGTCTTTGACCTTAAACCTCACATCTTTCACATCACGCCTCAAACATTATACCTCAAACGTCATGTCTTTGACCTTAAACCTCACATCTTTCACATCACACCTCAAACATTATACCTCAAACGTCATGTCTTTGACCTTTAACCTCACATCTTTCACATCACGCCTCAAACATTATACCTCAAACGTCATGTCTTTGACCTTTAACCTCACATCTTTCACATCACGCCTCAAACATTATACCTCAAACGTCACGTCTTTGACCTTAAACCTCACATCTTTCACATCACGCCTCAAACATTATACCTCAAACGTCATGTCTTTGACCTTTAACCTCACATCTTTCACATCACACCTCAAACATTATACCTCAAACGTCATGTCTTTGACCTTAAACCTCACATCTTTCACATCACGCCTCAAACATTATACCTCAAACGTCACGTCTTTGACCTTAAACCTCACATCTTTCACATCACGCCTCAAACATTATACCTCAAACGTCATGTGTTTGACCTTTAACCTCACATCTTTCACATCACACCTCAAACATTATACCTCAAACGTCATGTCTTTGACCTTAAACCTCACATCTTTCACATCACACCTCAAACATTTGACCTCAAACGTCACGTCTTTGACCTTAAACCTCACACCTTTCACATCACGCCTCAAACATTATACCTCAAACGTCACGTCTTTGACCTTAAACCTCACATCTTTCACATCACTCCTCAAACATTATACCTCAAACGTCATGTCTTTGACCTTAAACCTCACATCTTTCACATCACACCTCAAACATTATACCTCAAACGTCATATCTTTGACCTTAAACCTCACATCTTTCACATCACACCTCAAACATTTGACCTCAAACATCATGTCTTTGACCTTTAACCTCACATCTTTCACATCACACCTCAAACATTATACCTCAAACGTCATGTCTTTGACCTTTAACCTCACATCTTTCACATCACACCTCAAACATTATACCTCAAACGTCATATCTTTGACCTTAAATCTCACATCTTTCACATCACACCTCAAAACATTGACCTCAAACGTCATGTCTTTGACCTTAAACCTCACATCTATCACATCACACCTCAAACATTATACCTCAAATGTCATGTCTTTGACCTTAAACCTCACACCTTTCACATCACGCCTCAAACATTATACCTCAAACGTCATGTGTTTGACCTTAAACCTCACATCTTTCACATCACGCATCAAACATTATACCTCAAACGTCATGTCTTTGACCTTAAACCTCACATCTTTCACATCACACCTCAAACATTTGACCTCAAACGTCACGTCTTTGACCTTAAACCTCACACCTTTCACATCACGCCTCAAACATTATACCTCAAACGTCACGTCTTTGACCTTAAACCTCACATCTTTCACATCACGCCTCAAACATTATACCTCAAACGTCACGTCTTTGACCTTAAACCTCACATCTTTCACATCACGCCTCAAACATTATACCTCAAACGTCATGTCTTTGACCTTAAACCTCACACCTTTCACATCACACCTCAAACATTTGACCTCAAACGTCATGTCTTTGACCTTAAACCTCACACCTTTCACATCACACCTCAAACATTATACCTCAAACGTCATGTCTTTGACCTTAAACCTCACATCTTTCACATCACACCTCAAACATTTGACCTCAAACGTCATGTCTTTGACCTTTAACCTCACATCTTTCACATCACACCTCAAACATTATACCTCAAAAGTCATGTCTTTGACCTTAAACCTCACATCTTTCACATCACACCTCAAACATTTGACCTCAAACGTCATGTCTTTGACCTTAAACCTCACATCTTTCACATCACGCCTCAAACATTATACCTCAAATGTCATGTCTTTGACCTTAAACCTCACATCTTTCACATCACACCTCAAACATTTGACCTCAAACGTCATGTCTTTGACCTTAAACCTCACATCTTTCACATCACGCCTCAAACATTATACCTCAAATGTCATGTCTTTGACCTTTAACCTCACATCTTTCACATCACACCTCAAACATTATACCTCAAATGTCATGTCTTTGACCTTAAACCTCACATCTTTCACATCACACCTCAAACATTTGACCTCAAACGTCATGTCTTTGACCTTAAACCTCACATCTTTCACATCACGCCTCAAACATTATACCTCAAATGTCATGTCTTTGACCGTCCAGTTGGATGCTGCTCACTGGTGGTGATTGAGGAGAGTCCCGTTCACTGTGTTAAGCGCTTTGAGTGCCTAGAAAAGTGCTATATAAATGTAAGGAAATATTTTTATTATATCTTTGACCTTAAACCTCACATCTTGCATGTCAAACCTCAAATATTTGACCTCAAATGTCATGTCTTTGACCCCAAACTTAATATTTTTGTTCTCAATCCTAATATATTTGATCTTAAGCATCTGACCTCAAACCTATTTTTTACCTCAAACTACTTATTTTGACCTCAAACCTCACACATTGAACCTCAAATCTCACATCTTTGTCCGCAAACACTTTACCTCAAATCTTTCTTCACCTCATACATTAAATATTCCTTAAATCTTCATACCTAAATCATTTTACCTCAAGCCTTATTTAAAAAATATATATATATATCTTAAAGCTCAAACTTAAAATGTATTATAGCTTTTAACATATACTGCAGATGTTCTGACCTCACCATTTTTTCCTTTTAGCTCAAAACTCATATACAGTATTATAAGCTTTAGCCGCATATGCCGTACTTTAATTTAACCGCAAAACTTTACCTCAGATTTTAAATCTATAAAGACTGTAAAACCACAAACAGGTGCACATATTCCTCATACTGCTTAAATGATACCTCACAGCTCACACATCTGGTTTAAACTGAGGTGATGATGATATTTATTTAGTTTAAATCAAAGTTTATTTTACGTCAACTCGAGTTGAGTGAAACCCAACCCTGACTCCTCTCTCGCGCCAACTGTACCTTCACAAACACGCCTGGCAGAAAAAAACCTCACCATCAGGTGTCACAGAATAACACCGTGAACGGCGCACTCGTTTTCTTCCTTTCCTCTTTCGTTCCTGTCATCTCTGGGAGAGGTGCTGCAGCCATCTGACAGTAATTATCGGTTGACAGAAATATCCTGCTTTAGACTGAGGTGGGAACACAAAGCGCCGCTCGCTCATTAATCTCCTGTTTGCTCTCTTTGACTGCGCACACGTTCAACCTGAACACAAACCTAATCAGACTTCTCACCACGTGTCTCGCTGTGCCGCTGCTTTCATGCCCGCCGTTCCGGTTCCTGCATGTGTTTCTTTCATTCTGGACTGAATTTGAAAGCATTGAAGCTCAGCATCCACCTATAAACTCTCCTCAGGTGTTTCAACAGAAAACCTCAAAGAGTTGGACAACAATCAACAGCCAGACTTTAGAAGAATGAATTTCCGTCTCAACAAATTAATGCATTTCATATCAAAGGTCATCAAAATGATGATTATTCATAAAAATATAATCCTTCGTTCAGAATGTAAATCTGAACTATTCAACGCTCTGATCACAGGTCTTACAAAAAGTACCATGGGATTATCATACACGTACACAATGGAAAAAAGTAAACAAAAAACACGGTAATCCCATGTGTTGTTTTGGAAACTACCAAGGTATTCTTTATGTATAGCTTAAAATATCATTTAAATACCATGGTATCTGAATATGACCATTAAACTATGTCATGCTCAGGGTTCCCACACCATTTAAACAATCCTATTCCAGGACTTTTCCATGTTTTTCCAGTAGTCTGTGATTATTAGATTTTTCTAATAATTTCAGAGGCATTGCGTGCACAAAGAGACGATTACATATTTTAGATTTGAGTATAAATTAAGAAAAAGTTGTAGAAATTTCCGTAACTTTTTAATATTCTAATCATTGGAAAACTGGAAACCTCAATTAATAAAAAATTCCCTGACATTTCTATGGAGCTAGAACAATGACAAAATATCTGAATTTTGTTATTCTAGACATTTGTCATTGAACAAAATGGAATATTTTGTGGCATATTTAATAAATTGTATTTTAAAACAGAAGATTTTTTTTTTTTTTTTTTTTTTTTTTTTTTTTACGTTTTAGAGGTTGAATTAGCTGTAAATATTCAGATTGTAAAATTCCAGGTTCAAATTGTCATATTTGATAAGAAATTTAGAACTTCAAATTCAAAACTCACATTCAGATCTCATGAATTCAGATCGTACATGAAAAAGGCCAAAGGTCAAGCTTTACTATATAAGCCAGAGAAGTCTGGGAGCTCTGTGATTGGCCAAAACGTTTGACTGTTCGATAACCTTTTCTTTTTTCCCTGTGGCACACGGAAGCTTGACCTTTAGCCTCGTCTGATTACAATATGAATTTCTAAAACAATTGTTAGCTATTTTTACTTATTTAGATATGATTAGCCCAATATTTATTTTTATTTTTTTACTCAGCTGAAGGGATTTAAATACACTAGGATTTATTTTATTTTTTGTCATCTTTTTTTTTTTTCCTATAAAAATATTTAAATATCCTTAAAACAAGATATATTTATTTGACTAGAAAATTCTGGTGTATATATATATATATATATATATATATTCAAAAGTAAAAAATACATAATAAAAAAAAAAACTCTTAACCTGTTGGCAAATCAAGTAAATATATCTTGTTTTCAAGAGTGTTTAGATATAATTTTACTGTAAATAAGATCAAAATCAAGAGTAAGATTTTTTTTTTTTTTTTTTTTTTTTTTTTTTTAACAGTGTAGTAAAATGTATTAAATGGACCTGACAGTACTATACTGTTATTGATAGTTGAAAACATGAAATTATCCAGAATTTGAATTAAGGAACGCTCAAGCAGTGGGAGATGTAGAGCAGTAATGAGGGACTGATGTGGCAATTCTGCAGAAATCTGAAGTTCTTGTTTTAAGGAAAATATCTCTGTTTTCTGGTTTGTTTGACTGAGACAGGACATAAAAAGAAAGCTAACTGACTTTATCACAAACACAAACACTATGCACTCCTGCCATTGCTGTACATTTCTTTTCTTTCTTTCTTTCTTTCTTTCTTTCTTTCTTTCTTTCTTTCTCACTCAGAGGAGTGTTGGGGCTGTAGGGCATGCTGAGAGAAGGAACTGGGCACATCTGCAGTGTGTGGTGAGCTTCACAGAGATGCTGCCAGTTTGGAGCGGGATCACACACAGAGGGAGAGACTCTGGTCCGGGTTCTACCTCTTGGCCACCCTGGCTCAGATCTGCTCAGCCAAACCACACACACACACACACACAGATCCTTCCAGGCTTCACACGCACCACCTGTTAGTTCATCTGCAGTAGCTATAAGGACACCCCGACTCCATGAAGTTCCTCTGTGTCTCTCTCGGGTTTGACTTTGATGTTTGGGGAGTTTTAGAGTTGCAGCCCTTGTCCGTTTAGCAGCAGGACAGCTCGACACCGGGCCCACACACACACACAGACGCTGGCACACGTTCATACACTCTGTCTAATAGCCGTAGCATCAGTAATTCAGCTCAATTATTCATGCAAATACCGTCCCAAAACTAAACGGAGGTGTTTATGTGAGCTGAGAGAGCTCTCATTACGATGAATACACACTCACATACTGTATTTACAAACATCTCTGCAATTTACCTTTCCTTTTACCTGCACAATTTATTTCCATTTGCTTCTTTAAACCCCTGATTGACAGTTAGTTGAAGGAATCAATTAGTGCTGGTGAATGGAGAGCTTTGCAGTGCTGAAGTCTCAGACAGCATCTAATGATTGGCTGCGTGTCATTCACACACATCTGCCACTGTTTTATTTCTCTACAACAGTAGTTTATAACATTTATAAACAATTCTGAACTGCATCTGTAGATTTTCTGAAGACAATGGGAGTGGTACAGTATGGTGTCAAGGGTATTGCTATGTGGTTGCTAGGTTGTTATGGGTTGTTTCTAGGGCATTGCTAAGTGTCATAGGTGGATGCTAAGGCCTTGCTATGTTGTATCTAGAGTGTAGTGGTTGGTTTCTATGATGTCATGGGTGGTTGCTAGGGTGTTGCTAGGTGGTTGATGGGGCGTTGTTAGGTGGTAACTATGATGTTGTGGGTGGATGCTAGGGGATTGCTATTTGTTTGCTAGGCTGTTCTGGGTGGTTGCTAGGGTGCTGCTCATGGTTGCTAGGGTGTCGTTGTTTGATGCTAAGGTGTTGCTAGCGGGTTGCTAGGGTGTTCTGGGAAGTCTCTAGGTGGTTGTTAGGGCATCATGGGTGGTTGCTAGGGTGTCGCTAGGTAGTTGCTAGGGTGTCGTGGGTGGATGCTAAGCAGTTGTAAGTTATTTGCTAGGGTGTTCTGTGTGGTTCCCAGGGCGCTAGTCAGTGATTGCTAGGGTATCGTAGGTAGATGCTAGAGCATTGCTAGGTGATTTGGTAGGGTGTTCTGGTCAGTTGCTAGATGGTTGTTAAGAAGTTGTTATGGTGTCATGGGTGGCTGCTAACGTGTTTCTAGGTGGTTTATGGGGCGTTGTTAGGTGGTACACTGCAAAATATTATTTATTTTTTTATTTGTTAAGTATTTTTGTCTTGTTTTCCAGTAAAAAATATCTAAAACATTTTTCAAACATGATTTATTTACTTGACAAGCAAACTGGTATTAGATTTTAAGTCTTGTTTAGATAGAAATCTTGGGAAGAAGTGTTTACCCCATTGGCAGATTTTTTTTTTTTTCTTGTTTTAAGTATAAAGTTCACATTTTGTCAGATTTATCTTAAAACAAGACTTAATATCAAATTTTGCAAATAAATCACGTTTTAAGAATGTTTAGAACATTTTACAGGAAAACAAAACAATAACACTTGTCTTGAAAAAAATTTTTTGCAGTGTTACTAGGGTGTCATGGGTGGATGCTAAGGTGTTGTTTGCTAGAGTGTTTTGGGTGGTCCCTAGGGCACTGCCTGGTGGTTGCTAGGGTAATGTGGTGGATGCTAGGTGGTTTGCTAGAGTGTTCTGTTCAGTTGCAAGGTGGTTGTTAGGGCATCATGGGTGGTACAAGAGCATTGTTAGGTGGATGCTAAGGCCTTGCTATGTGAGAACTAGGGTGTTCTGGTGGTTGCTAGGGCGCTTCTATGTGGTTGCAAGGTTGTCGTTAGAATGATAATAGAGCATTCCTAGGTGGTTGCTAGGGTGTTCTGGTCAGTTGATAAGTGATTTTTAGGCCATTGTGGCTGGTTGCTAGAGCACTGCTAGTGTGTTCTGGTCAGTTGCTAGGGTATTGTGGGTGGTTACTAGGGTGTAAATATGTGGTTGATGGAGAGTCATTGGTGGATGCTAAGGTGTTCCTATATGGTATCTAGTGGTGTTGTTGGATGGATACTAAAGCATTGCTAGGTGGTTGCTAGTGTGTTCTGGATGGTTGCAAGGGCATTCCTAGGTGGTTGCTAGTGTGTTTTGGTTTCTAGGGTGTTCTAGTTGGTAGATAGGGGTTGTTAGGGTGCCATGGGTGGTTGTTTGGGCATTGCTATGTGGTTTCTAGGGTGTTATGGGTTGTTTCTAGGGTGTTGTAAGGTGGTTGCTAGGGTGTGGTTAGGTGGTTGCTGGGGTGTGATGTGTGGCTACTAGGGCATTGCTAGGGTTTTCTGGGTGGTTGCTAAGGCATTGCTAGGTGGTTGCTAGGGTATCATGTGTGGTTGCTAGTGCATTGCTAGGCAGTTGCTAGGCTGTCATGGGTGTATGCTAGGGCAATACTACGTGTTTTTTGGGTGTTCTGGGAAGTTGCTAGGCCGTCGTGGTTGTTCGCTATCTTGTTCACTAAATGGCTACTACCCTACAGTACTTTGTTTATAAGGAAATTATTTTTTTTTTGAATTGATCATTAGCTTGCAGTTTTGACTGTCGAGGGTAGTTATCCATATTTTTCCTGTCTAACCACTGGGTGGTGCAATGATGACTGAATTCCACTGGACTTTTTAGGCTCAGGCTCAACTTGTGCAGTTGTTAGCTGTCATAACAGCTCAAAGTCATTAATTATATCAATTTAAATATCCTCAAGTCATAGCTTCACGTGAGGCACTAATTCAAAACACTAAACATCACATTATCTACTAAGAAAATATGCCGATGCAAGTGAAAACACATGAGACCAGGAAACGAAAATAGGCATCATTTATGAATTGTGGAACACATCCACATTCAGAAGGTGGATTGAACATGTTTTGTTGTTGTTGTTTTTTTGTTTTGTTTTTACATAGGGGAGATTTGAAGTTGTTTGTATCTGTAAGTTGTAAGAAATGTTGTAAATCTCTGGAACATGATAGCAGTGGTCTGTCTGTGTTTTCTGTTTATCATAATGTTTTTTCTGGTTGTGTTTGGTCTGAGAGAGTCTGTATCTCTACATCACTGTGAGAGTGTCATAATTGATTTTTTTTTCCTTTTAATGGATAAATAAATTCTTCAAAGTCTGCTGTTGCCCAGAGCGAACTTTAGCAGCTCATTTTTCAAAGTTGTTCTGCGTGTTTAAAGTTTTGTGCTGTAGTATCTTCACGGGAGGAGACGAGGAAAGACAAACCCCAGATCAGAGAGAGGAACGACTTTGCTAAGGTATAAAAGAAAACTTCATGTAGGTACAACCATCCCTGTGGCCGCTTTGACTTTAATAAATCGATATTCACCCTGAGCCGGTAAGAACATCTTTGTACAACAGAGGGAGAACCGCCACAGCAGGTGTTCTTCATCCAAATGTTTGAGGAACAAGAGAGGGGGATCTGAAGGTTTTACACATATACAAACACAGTTCTTAAAAATACAACCACACATAAAATAATAACATTAAGTACTGTATTATATTTTTGCCTGCCTAGAACACCCTCGCACCAACTAACAATCACTAAACTGCCCTGACCACCTTCAAAAACCCCATTGCATCATCCTGGCAAGAACGCAGAATACCTTAGTTACCACATAGCATCTTCTTAAAAAACACCCTTAACAACTCAGCAAATGCATAGTAACGCCACCAAAAACACTTTAGCAAATGCTTGGAAACGTCTTAAAAATCATCCAGAATATCTCAGCAATCGCAACGTCCTAAAATTTGTATTTGCACTTTTCACAACACTCATAATTTCAAAGCAATTTTACAGAAAATTATGCTTTGACAGAAAAATAAGATGTATGTATGGTGTATGTAAGGTCTTAGAGTCATAATTGTGTGCAATTTAAAAACATGATTTTTATAACACCTGAGACATTTGCCCTAGCGGCCACCAGAGGTCACTAGGAGTTGAGCAACATTTATTTTGAAGTTTTGTTTTTACCTTCTTGTGTATCTGTTCCTGTTTCCTCCCCTGATTGTTCCCAGCTGTTTCTCGTTTACCTTGTTTGCCCCAGTGTATATAATGTCCTTGTGTTTGCTCAGTCTTTGTCAATTGTTCCTGTTGCCTTATATGGATGTAACGTTTGTTCTGTTTCCAAGTTTTGGTTTGTTTTGTTCCTATGTTTTCCAAGTTTTGTATCTGGACTAGTTTTGTTATTAAATATAAGCTGCATGTAGATCCTGCTCTCTTGACTCTTTCTGCAGTCGTTACAGAACAACTGAACATCATTATGGTTCTAGCGGCTTTGCAACTGCTGTCTCTCAAACAGGGAGACTTAACCATTGAGCAGTATACTGAGCGTTTCTGCATTCTTGCCCAGAATTTTATTGGGGAAATTTTTGTTTCAAGGACTTCCATCGTTTTGGAATCAATGACACACATTCTCCCCTTACACTGTAGGGTATAGCGGAAAACCCATGCTGCTATCGGCGACACACGCCTGCCATGGTCCACGAGTCAGCGCCCATGCCTGCCATGGCCAGTAAGCTAGTTCTTATAGCCAGCTTTCATGCCTGCTTAAGCCCTAGAGGAACTTTCATCACTATAGCTCCAATGGTCTCCGAGCTCCATTCAGTAAAGAGCACTTTTTCCTTCCTCTAGCCTCCCATGACTCCGCCCCATGAGCCTCCAGCTGCTGTGCTCACGGCCATCTGAAATTGGAGGAGGAGAAGGGCTCCTACTCCACAGTCACTGCTAGTGCTCACAGCTAGAGAGGTCATTCCCCTATCACCGGCCATGCTCACGATCACGGAGGTTGTTCACCTATCACCACCAGTGTTCTCGACCACAGAGGTCGTTCCCCTATCACCACCAGTGTTCTCGACCATGGAGTTCATTCCCCTATCACCACTAGTGTTCTCGACCACAGAGGTCGTTCCCCTATCACCACCAGTGTTCTCGACCATGGAGGCCATGGAGGTCATTCCCCTATCACCACTAGTGTTCTCGACCACAGAGGTCGTTCCCCTATCACCACCAGTGTTCTCGACCATGGAGGTCATTCCCCTATCACCACCAGTGTTCTCGACCACAGAGGTCGTTCCCCTATCACCACCAGTGTTCTCGACCACAGAGGTTGTTCCCCTATCACCACCAGTGTTCTCGACCATGGAGGTCATTCCCCTATCACCACCCAGTGTTCTCGACCACGGAGGTCGTTCCCCTGTCACCGCCAGTGTTCTCGGCCACGGAGGTAATTCCCCTATCACCACCCAGTGTTCTCGACCATGGAGGTCATTCCCCTATCACCACCAGTGTTCTCGACCACAGAGGTCGTTCCCCTATCACCACCAGTGTTCTCGACCACAGAGGTCATTCCCCTATCACCACCAGTGTTCTCGACCTCAGAGGTCGTTCCCCTATCACCACTAGTGTTCTCGACCACAGAGGTCGTTCCCCTATCACCACCAGTGTTCTCGACCACAGAGGTCGTTCCCCTATCACCACCAGTGTTCTCGACCACAGAGGTCATTCCCCTATCACCACCAGTGTTCTCGACCTCAGAGGTCGTTCCCCTATCACCACTAGTGTTCTCGACCACAGAGGTCTTTCCCCTATTACCACCAGTGTTCTCGACCACAGAGGTCGTTCCCCTATCACCACCAGTGTTCTCGACCACAGAGGTCATTCCCCTATCACCACCAGTTTTCTCGACCACAGAGGTCGTTCCCCTATCACCACCAGTGTTCTCGACCACAGAGGTCGTTCCCCTATTACCACCAGTGTTCTCGACCACTGAGGTCGTTCCCCTATCACCACCAGCGTTCTCGACCACTGAGGTCGTTCCCGTATCACCACCAGTGTTCTCGACCACAGAGGTCGTTCCCCTATCACCACCAGTGTTCTCGACCTCAGAGGTCATTCCCCTATCACCACCAGTGTTCTCAACCACGGAGGTCGTTTCCCTGTCACCGCCAGTGTTCTTGACCATGGAGGTCGTTCCCCTATCACCGCCAGTGTTCTCGACCACAGAGGTAATTCCCCTATTACCACCAGTGGTTATTTTCACTGAGGCTATTTCCCAGTCACAGCCAGCACTCCCAGCCATGGATGCTGTTTCCCAGTCACTGCCAACACTTCTGACTACGACTGAGGATCTTCTGCGACTCTGCCCTGTGGCCGCCACCCAGTCCTCCTGATAATCTGCAGGCTACTCCTTGGTCTCTTGGCCATCCACTTGATCTGCCCTGGTCTCCCGACTGTCCACCTGATCTGCCCTGGTCTCCTTGGACTCTCAACTGTCTGCCTGAGCTACCTTGGTCTCCTGGCTACCTGTCTGATCTGCCCTGGTCTCCCTACCGTCTGCCTGTTCTGCCCGTGCCTGCTTGGTCTCCTGGTTTACAACAGTATTCAGACTCCCCGTTTGCTCCACCTTGGCTGCCTGGTTCGTTTTGCCCTCTCATTTCCCCTGTGCTTTCTTGGACTGCCGGTTCCATAATGTCCTGCTATGTAACACCTAAACATTTGCCCTAGCAGCTACCAAAGGTTGCTAGGAGTTGAGAGACTTTTAGTTTGAGGTGTTGTGTTTACCGTCTTTTCCCTCTGTTCCTATTTCCTGCCCTGATTGTTCCCTGATAATGTCCTTGTGTCTGCTCAGTCTTTGTCAGTTGTTGTTCCTGTTACTCTATATGGATGTTTCATTTGTTCTGTTTCCAATATTTGTTTTGTTCCTGTGTTTTCCAAGTTTTGTATCTAATCTGTAGCTAACTTGGAGAATTGTGAAATTCCATCAGATTTTGAGGAAACACAAAGCTTGGTATTGTCAGCAGTGAAAACTTATTCCACAGTTTCTGATAATGTCTCCCAGGGGAAGAATATATAAGTAGAAAAGAAGAGAACCTAATCCTGAGCCCTGCAGCACTCCATACTTAACCTTAGTTTGATCTGACAATTCCTCATTTACACAGACAAAGTGGTTGTGGTTGGATAAATAGTATCTAAACCAACTAATGCCTGTTCACAAAAGCCAACATAATTCTCAAGCCTATCCAAGAGAATGCTCTGATCTATGTGTCGAAGGCAACATGAAGATCTAAAAGCACTAGAAGAGAAATGAAGCCGCAGATGATAAGAGCAAGTCATTTGTAACTCTTATCGGTTCAGTCTCTATACTATGATGTAGCCTCACCCATGAAAAAAACACCCAGAACACCTTATGCCTTCTACACAATACATGACTTTCAAAGACGTCGGATCGTGGTACCATTCATAGTACACAACAGTCTGTCTTGTTATGGAATTTGAAGTGTTTTCAAATTACACAACGAATCGGCAACAGGGGTGAACACGAGATATAAAAACAAAATGCATGTTTTTAATCATATATTTTATTGGTTACAATATGAAAAAGTACCTCCTTCTGAAAAATCGACCTATATGCTCACCTGACTGTTCAAGAGAATTGTCAATTTCTCTCCAACTCTTCTCTTTCTCCACCCTGATGTGCTACAGTTCAGAGGAAACATCAAATAGTCACTGTGTTCCTGCCAATGTTATACAAATTTTTCCTCAATTTCTTCAGTCTAATGAGACTTCCTTAATACCGCAGCCATGCTAGTTGATGTTCTGTTGCAGGTACATGGCTGTAGGTCAACGGTACAGTTGTATTCAGTCAAAACATATTTCACTTTGAGTGATTTGTAATCACAGACAGGTCCAGATATTTAACATTCTAGAGATCACATTTTTGAAGTTCATACATTGCGTTCGTTGTTCACGAGAGCCAGCTCTGATTTGCCTACGATTTCAGGCTTTTGTAGGCGATCTCCACAAAACTGTCGGCGAGCTAAAATCGGGCTTAAAATCGTGTAGTGTAAACTCAGCATTAGTAACTGCATAGCAACATCCTAGAAACTACCAGAACACCTTAGCAACCACATAGCAATGTCCTAAAATCCAGAACACTTTAGCAACAGTTTAGAATTGTCCTAAAAACACCCAGTACCACTTAGCAACCGCATAGTAACATCCTAAAAAACACTCAGAGCACCCCAGCAAACGCATAGCAAAGTACTAAAAACCACCCAGAACTCCTTAATAACCTCATAGTAACGTCCTAGCAACCACCCTGGACATCCTGGCATTGAAGCAGTAAGTTTTATGCAGGCAAACGCCACACAAATTTTCTTTAAAAATTCAACAAAGCGAGTTACATTTTTTTATTTTTTTTATTTGTGCCTATTTTGTGTTTATTATATTTTAATAAAAGTTCTTAAATGAATTTAATAACTATAATACACACACACACACACACACACACACACACACACACACACATACACAAACATACTCCAGCAGCACATATATCTGATGCACCTGTCTGGCCTCCATGAAGATGCTTGTTAAATACACTCATGTGCTGTTATATTTAGCATCTCCTGTGTCCTCCCAGTTCAATTATGAGTTTATCTCTTGCTTTCCACACTTGTGCTCTCCTCGCCTCTTCCCCTGGCGTGCGAGGGTGTGAAGAGCGCGAGAGGAGACGAGTGATTCGGCAGGTCGGCTCCCGTACAGCGACTCCACTCTTTTCACACCTGCTCTTCATTCGTTCTGTGTGTCAACGTATAGACCGCAAACACACACACACACACACACACACACACACACACACACACACACACTCTGAGGTAGTCCTGCTCTTAGGTGTCACGTCAAAAGTTTGAAGAAGAGATTTAATCAGAAAAAAGGAAAACTTTGAGTCAGGCTTTGGAGAAGACACTTTAATGTCTGAGTTAGGGAAGTGTAAAGCTACATATTATCATAAACGATAAGTAGGTGGATTGTTTGATCTAATAGTTGACTAGTCAGTCTTAAGGAAGGCCTGTGTAATTTTGCTGGTTTAAGATCATGTCCAACAGACTCTGATGAGTTTCTTAACCTCCTGTGACCTTGCGTCCACCTGTGTGGGCATTACGTTTTGGCATCACTATATGCAACGCAAAATTTAATTTGATTTAAACTGACTGATCTCAGTTCAGGAGACTCTGGGCTGTCAGTAAAAGGTTAGACTTTCCACGAACGAGTCATGTGATCAAACAATATGTCGTCAAACACAGAGAAGTTTGTGTGTGGGAGAAACACCAACAACAAAACTACATCTGGTAAGAAACCTAATTAAGTTTTTACATTAAAACCTGTTTGACTCAAAAGATTACAGTCTCTAGTTTCATATGATATGCCATATTTTTAAATTTAAGCATTTATCACAAAACGGCACGCTACTAGACACATTGACCACGTACGTGGACTGTATGCTCAGTAATATCCTATAGTCACATTGAGAATAAATGGATGCATCATAAACTGGAAAATGCTGCTTTCCAAGGCTTATATAATGTGCATTTTTAACTGTTCTGAGACCAGTGCAAAGAGACAGCTCACTGGAGGTTAAGTAATGCACTAAATAGGGAGCAAGGGAGCATTCTTTAGCTCTCTATGCAGTTAAGTGCGTTAACTCCTAAAATCTGAGAAAAAAGTTGTGGAGTTTATTTTTACAAAAAGTGAATCTGGAATTTAATCTAATGTACATGATAACACAATTTCATGAATTTACATTCACATTTACATGCCCGTGACCAGCAGATGTCCTCCGCGTGCGGTGTTTAGAGCGCTTCGAAACATTTTCCAAAGCAATTGTTTCAATTGAAGCTTCATTTCTGCCATCAATGCCAAAGCTGCAACAGTTGTAAAATGCATGAACCTAAAAGTGAAGAAATAATACATTTTAGTTTTGCCAGATGCTAACACATATATATATACATACTTAGTGCATGGGCAGTGGTGGCTCAGCGCTTGAGGCTCAGGGTTACTGACCAGAAGGTTGGGGGTTCAAGCCCCGGCACCACCAAGATGCCACTGTTGGGCCCTTGAGCAAGGCCCTTAACCCTATCTGCTCCAGGGGTGCTGTATCATGGCTGACCCTGCACTCTGACCCCAGCTTAGCTGGGATATGTGTATATGCAAAAATCTGTGTGTATAATGTGTGACCAAAATAAATGATTTTATTCTATAAAATAAATAAGTATGTGTCATGGCATGCAACTGTATGTTAAGTTTGAAGAGCTTATTCTATTCCTATGGTCAGGCCATATGCTAATATTTAAGGTCATCTTTAGTGTTCCATCATTAAGTGGTCCCACGCACGCAGGTGGTTCTGCTACATACATCACTCAGCTCTTCTGTAAGTGCTTTGACCTGATGTACTGCACCGCAGGTCGCCCTGGAAAATGATCTCCTGCCGTGTGTCGACGTGCTAGATGTATATACATGACCTGCTGTACATCTTAGTTGTTCAATCTTGAGTAACCAGTGGAACAGAATGTAAAAGCGTTCTTTACAAAAACGGTTGACTTAGCTAAACCATGTGTAAGATGTCTTGAAACCTGTTTCAAGAGATCAAAAGGGCAGTCTCTAGTTTAATCCCATAGGCCATTTTAAAAATGTAATCGATTTATCGCAAAGCAGCGTGCTGTTAAACACAATGACCTCGTACGTGGACTAAAGGCTAATTTTCCTTAAAATATCCTACTGTGCATTTTCACATTGAGAATCAATATATGCATCCAATAAAGCTGAATAATGTGTCTTTCAGACGTTTATATGGAGTTAGGATGAAAATATGGAGCATTTCAAACTGTTCTGAGACCAGTGCAGACAGACAGCACACTGGAGGTTAAGTAATGCACTAAACAGGAAGCATCCTATAGCTCTCCTATAACTGTTCTGAGACCAGTGCAGACAGACAGCACACTGGAGGTTAAGTAATGCACTAAATAGGGAGCAATGGGGAATCCTATAGCTCTCCTATAACTGTTCTGAGACCAGTGCAGACAGACAGCACTCTGGAGGTTAAGTCATGCACTAAATAGGGAGCAAGGGAGCATCCTATAGCTCTCCTATAACTGTTCTGAGACCAGTGCAGACAGACAGCACACTGGAGGTTAAGTCATGCACTAAATAGGGAGCAAGGGAGCATCCTATAGCTCTCCTATAACTGTTCTGAGACCAGTGCAGACAGACAGCACTCTGGAGGTTAAGTCATGCACTAAATAGGGAGCAAGGGAGCATCCTATAGCTCTCATATAACTGTTCTGAGACCAGTGCAGACAGACAGCACACTGGAGGTTAAGTCATGCACTAAATAGGGAGCAAGGGAGCATCCTATATCTCTCTATGCAGTTAAGTGCGTTCACTCCTAAAATCTGATCAAAAGTTCAGTTTCAGGCTCCAGATGATGTTTGGATCAACATGTTTGACACACATGGGACAATGATCATCAGTACATAGATTCACCATTTATAATGGATCATTTTATTTGAACATGATTGACAGTGATTGGATGATGCTGGACGTTACTTTAATGTCTGTAATGTCTCAAAATCATGAATAATCAACACTCCTGGACATATATTTTTTTTATAGCTTGATTATTTTTTTACAGAGTTTTTATAGCTTGATATTGTTTAAAAATTCACAACTCAGTCTCGCTGTCCACATATGAGGACATGTATTTTTAGGAAAATGTTTCTTAGAGGCTACTCGTTACAAGTCAAAAAGGGGAATGGAAAATGCTCACAGCGTGGGTCTCAGGAGGTTAAAATGCTGCCTAGGAAGGCAAAACACTAGTTTTTTCGTACAGAGTTTTTTAACATGTTTATGTTTCAAAATGCAGGATCAAATATCATCTTAGATACATATCTGTGTAGATACAAACACATCAAAAGAAACACACACACAGAAATTACATGTATTTACCTTACCTATCTCTCTCTCTCTCTCTCTCTCTCTCTCTCTCTGTCTCTCTCTCTCTCTCTGTCTCTCTCTCTCTCTCTCTCTCTCTCTCTCTCTTTCACTGTCTCTTTCTCTCTGTCTCTCTCTCCAGGGCTCATGGTCCAGCTTTCATGTGCACAGCTGCTCACCTTACAGCCGCCAATATCCCCCCTGCCCCCCGCGGGTGTGCTTCGGCCCCCCTCTGCCGCTCTCGGCCCTATCGTCTTCAGGGTCCCACAGGACACCCACAATCACACAAGCTCTCATACAGGTACTGCCATCATACATTATTTAGTGGGTCAAAGAAGAGTACAGCATACACGCAAACACACATTTGCACTCTCTCTGGTGCAGTTGTGTCTGTAGGTGGGCTGTGCGCTCACCGTCTGCCATAATCACACAGAGAGATATGTGTTTTATAATATACAGCTTTAAGGGCCGTTCTCAGAGAGCCTGTTTTTATGTATAAAAAATGCTGCAGGATCAAATATCATCTCATATCTCTATACACTTAAATGTAGCACTTGAAGTCCAATTTGGGATGTTCATGTTAAAGAATTGCTTAAAATAAATGATTCACAAATACACTTGCTGTATATGCAGCACTGAATCAGGGGCGTAGCAGTCATTATAAAAGTGGGGGGCACAGCAAAAATAAAGGGCATCTTGTGGAGCTCTTGCTTCTGTTTCACACATGACAATAAAAGACTGAGCACAAGCTGGTCCTGAATACATTATTAAATCAATTACAATTATGACATTTGTGCATGTGCACAATTGTATTTTTTACTCTGTGCTTGTTGCATTGTGGGATGTGTATCCAAGTGCTCGAGTGTTTTGACTACATTCACCAAAATTCGTTCAGATCCATTCAATGATTCGGAGACCACTTCTGGTGATTACAGAAGGTGACAAATGAGTGTCTTGTGTGAAAGTAGTTAATCACTAAATCAACGATCAAAAGAGCATTTGAATCCTTTAAAATGTGTGTATACATACCTACAAAGAGACTTTAATAGAGGTTTTAAGCATTATAAGAACAAAGCAAATCTATCGTTTCCCCACATTTTATCAAAAGACAACAATAATAGTCTTATAATAATTATAATGAGTTTCAATAACATCTGGAATGTTTTCATGCATAAAAAAGTGTGTCTACATATCTATGGACTTCAGTAAAATGTATAACTGTTCTAAGAACACCGCAGATCTTTTTTCCTCCAGTTTGTCGACAGCACACCAACATAGAGGTAAAAACAGGAGCTGATATTAAAAATCGCTTTACATATTTAACACAGATCTTGACAAAAACAACTAACAACTAATGGAAGTGGTGGTTGTGTAGTGGGCTAAAGCACATAACTTGTAATCAGGAGGTTGCTGGTTCAATCCCCACAGTCACCACCATTGTGTCCTTGAGCAAGGCACTTAACTCCAGGTTGCTCCGGGGGGATTGTCCCTGTAATAAGTGCTTTGGATAAAAGCGTCTGCCAAATGCATATATGAAAATGTAATCAAACTATTAACTCACAAACATCATGTAAAAAGTAAGGCTGTCGATTTAACACATAATAAAAAAAAACGCAATTAATTGCAATACCGCCGGACCGTAATAAGGAAGATTCCTGAGAAATGCTTGTAGTACCACCTGTTTACTCCAGGGGGCAGTAAGTGACACTTCAGCTGTATGAGCAACACACAGTTTATACAGTGAAGAAACACTTCAGCAGAACAACACAAACATGCGTTACATTCTTATGTTCAAAACACTTGATGGAGTGCAAATGCAAACTAAGGGATCTCAAGATGTGTTGTAAGTATTAAACTATATTTAACTTGACACAGTGACCTAAAAATGTATGTTTATGATGCAACGCACCCGAAACGCGACACAAGCATGTCTGACGCAGGTGTTCATTGACGGGTCCTTAAACAAGCCCTCATAATAAACCTGGAATTTATATGCCAATAAATAAGTCTCATTTGTGTGTTCCTCATCTCTAGATTAATAATTTAGATCATCATCAATGCTGATAAAAAACATGGATGTATGAGCAATGTTGAAAGCAACTTTTGTAGAAATGAACGGAGCCGCGATCATCAGACTGTCTGACTGACGGTTCATTTGAGTTCATCTGTTGCTTCAGACGTTTCATGTACATGAACTAGTTCAAATAAATTATTCCCCGATTCACTTGAGCCCCTACACAGAAATTACTACTTTTTTAAAGTCATATTTTCATTTAATATTGACTGTATATATATATATATATATATATGACACTTAACTAAACATTTAACTATATTTAAGATAATATTATAAATATAACTATATCCTTCAAATAACTATATATATAGACTAAACTACACTCACCTAAAGGATTATTAGGAACACCTGTTCAATTTCTCATTAATGCAATTATCTAATCAACCAATCACATGGCAGTTGCTTCAATGCATTTAGGGGTGTGGTCCTGGTCAAGACAATCTCCTGAACTCCAAACTGAATGTCAGAATGGGAAAGAAAGGTGATTTAAGCAATTTAGAGCGTGGCATGGTTGTTGGTGCCAGACGGGCCGGTCTGAGTATTTCACAATCTGCTCAGTTACTGGGATTTTCACGCACAACCATTTCTAGGGTTTACAAAGAATGGTGTGAAAAGGGAAAAACATCCAGTATGCGACAGTCCTGTGGGCGAAAATGCCTTGTTGATGCTAGAGGTCAGAGGAGAATGGGCCGACTGATTCAAGCTGATAGAAGAGCAACTTTGACTGAAATAACCACTCGTTACAACTGAGGTATGCAGCAAAGCATTTGTGAAGCCACAACACGCACAACCTTGAGGCGGATGGGCTACAACAGCAGAAGACCCCACCGGGTACCACTCATCTCCACTACAAATAGGAAAAAGAGGCTACAATTTGCAAGAGCTCACCAAAATTAGACAGTTGAAGACTGGAAAAATGTTGCCTGGTCTGATGAGTCTCGATTTCTGTTGAGACATTCAGATGGTAGAGTCAGAATTTGGCGTAAACAGAATGAGAACATGGATCCATCATGCCTTGTTACCACTGTGCAGGCTGGTGGTGGTGGTGTAATGGTGTGGGGGATGTTTTCTTGGCACACTTTAGGCCCCTTAGTGACAATTGGGCATCGTTTAAATGCCACGGCCTACCTGAGCATTGTTTCTGACCATGTCCATCCCTTTATGGCCACCATGTACCCATCCTCTGATGGCTACTTCCAGCAGGATAATGCACCATGTCACAAAGCTCGAATCATTTCAAATTGGTTTCTTGAACATGACAATGAGTTCACTGTACTAAAATGGCCCCCACATTCACCAGATCTCAACCCAATAGAGCATCTTTGGGATGTGGTGGAACGGGAGCTCCGTGCCCTGGATGTGCATCCCACAAATCTCCATCAACTGCAAGATGCTATCCTATCAATATGGGCCAACATTTCTAAAGAATGCTTTCAGCACCTTGTTGAATCAATGCCACGTAGAATTAAGGCAGTTCTGAAGGCGAAAGGGGGTCAAACACAGTATTAGTATGGTGTTCCTAATAATCCTTTAGGTGAGTGTATATAACTATATATAAACAATGATAATTAATTCTTTAATCAAAACTTTGAGTAATATCTGCTGAATGATATATCTAAGTGTAACTAAATACTTTTTAAAAAGAGTAACTTCACAGTATTTTAGCTACTATCATTACAAGGATTATGATCCACATTAATGTCCTACGCTCACCTGTTTACTATGTGACAACAATTTCACAACTTGACATTCACGTTGTGCGTGTCGTCTGTTTTCCTGGAACATCCTTCAGCTTCTAAACATCCTCCCCATCTCTCTCTTGCTCTTTCTCTCTGGACAGGTTGAGCGAGGTGACCTGTGTAGCACCTTGTCTGGGACAGATGGCATTGTGAGTGCGCTCAGATCTGCCAGAACAATCTGTTGAGAGCAGGTGTGAGCTAATTGTCTTCTGCACAGAAAGAGACGTGCTCGTGCCAACGTTACCTGGGTGGAAACAAATATCTTCATTTAGCCCCAGCTCACACACACACACACACACACACACACACACACATTGTTCCCAGAGCTGGAACAGCCAGACATTAAACAGCACAGTGAAGAAGGAAGATCCAACCAACCCTTTGTATCACTTTGAGGGTAAAATTGTAACTCTGTTCCACATGCTAGTGAGCTTTCTTGCAGTCGACTGCTTAAATACATAGCTACCTTCTTAAGGGCTGTGCACACCAAGTGTGTTTTTGCATTCATCTTGACTGTTACTCATTTGTTTTCTTATGTAAACATACCCTAGATGGACGTCTTTGACCAGTTTACCATCCCTCTATTTTATTACTGTCTCGCACAGGAGAGCCACGTTTTTTAGATGCTGTGCCAAGTCTCGAGACTCCTGCGTTATTTTCAGTTCAGTGCACTTGCACTGCGTCTTGCTTTTTTAGCTGGAGGACGCGTTGGGTCGGAATGGCCCCTAAGACAGCAACATTACTGAAATGGAACATCACAAGTGACTGATTTGAATGCTCGACATAGGCTGAAACCTCACTGGTCACACAAATAGTTCTCGAATCTCAATTGAGGTTGAACAGAGTCTATTTAGTAGAGATGGGCCACTTCTGTTAAAATGAATGGGAGGATTTGGAACGTCCAATGGTCATCGGATATAGAAAGGAAGTCCCGCCTTACAGGTAAAAGAGCTAATCACCTTTTAGATACAGACATCACCTGTCAATCAACTTGAGAATGTGCATGAGCATTAGTTATATACAAGCCGGGGAGAAACATTTGTTTTGTGTAATCTAAGGTAACACAATTAATGATTCCAGTGTTGTCAGATTTTATTGCTGATTTGAAATATGTTCTGTAATCGTAATCTTGACGAACCCTTTTAGAGATTTCGGTCTTTCCCCAATAAAGTAGATAGAAGCTGCAATGTCATGACCGAAAATAGCCTTCTAGTTTCCTTCTAGCCTTGACTTGCTAGAAACACTTTGGTTTGAGGTTAGCATGTTGCTAAGCTAACAACGTGATACTCTAATATTTATTTTTTAAAAATCACACATATATTGGGTAAAATAGTCATTTTAGTAAGAAGAAACTATTCTGTGATGATACTTTTCACTGTTAAATTAAACACATGTGTATTTATAATGGCCATATTGGCTTGTTTGCCGTTATGGATGATTTAGCGATACTGCCTTAAGAATGTACCCTTAGGCGACGTTCACACTAACACATTTTCATTGGAAAACTTTCATGTTTTTAGCTTCCTAACATCATTGTTTTCCAAAATATGCAATTATGGAGAGTGTTTTCAAAGTTTTTAATTGTAGATGAAAGGCATAAATACAGCAAACTCAATACGTTTAGTTGTGTGGATGTGCGAGGAAACATATTTATATTCCAATTTTCCAAGTTGGAAGTTCCATCTTCAAGTGGGGTTCTCTTGCACTTTTCCAGGTAAGAAGCTGGAAATTCTGATGAGCTGATGGCTTTGCCTATATTGAATAATTGATTGTTTTATTGAAAGGTGTGAGGTGTTGTGGAGTCAGCTGCAATAGTTCCCATATTCAATCATTGTTTATTTAAATTCATTGTTTGTTTAGTTCACTTTTATGCAACAATGTTATCTACTGTGTTAAAAATAATGAAGTTAAATGTAATAATTAATTCATTTTCAACAGAGTATGATATACCATAGTTCATGACATTAATACATTAACCATGGTCAAAATACATAACATCCGAATTGCTCCCCTTTTTTAATTCATAGATAAGAAATGCGAAATTTCAGACATATTTAACACTGAACTAGAAATGTCCCCTTTTTTCATTTCAGAAATCTGGCCACCTTAGCCTACACACACAGCGGGAATTTAAATCTCCATTAGGTTCAATGCACACTTAAACAGACATAAATTCCCACTCTGTCCAAATCTGACACACACACACACACACACACACACACACACACACACACACATACTCACACACACACACACTCACACACACACACACACACTCACACACACACACACACACACTCACACACACATACACACACACACTCACACACACACAAACACTCACACACACACACACACGCTCACACACATACACACACACACTCACACACACACACACACACACACACACACTCACACACACACACACACACACACACACAGACACACATACACACACACTCACACACTCACATACACACTCACACACACACACACACACATTCACAGACACACACACACACATTCACAGACACACACATTCACAGACACACATACATACTCTCACACATACACACACACACACTCACAGACACACACACACACACACACACACACACACACACACAAACATCTGGTAATGTTCTGGTGTGTTCTGTTGGAGAGCTGCTGTGTAACAAACATCATGCTACTCACACTGACTGTAGTTCAGTCATGACACCTCTTGGAAAGATTTGTCATGTTAATGCGAACATAACTTATTGATAGAATATTGGTCTTAGCGGACCTGTTCTGCTACAGTGCAACTGCTGCTGAGAAAGTTCTGAGACTTAAAACTTGTAGAAGGTACACAGACATACTAAGTTAAGCATGTGGCCATGCTGCTGCACAATTAGACATTAAAGCAGTCCCTATGTAGACGATCTAGACCCATTGATCTTGTGAGGAGGAGGGTTCCAGAGAAAACCAGCTTACTTGCAAACTGAGCAAACTTAAATATTTGGCAAAAAAATTAAAAACCGTCAAACGTCCCATCAGCTTGCACCATCTGAGCCAACCGGCTTGACATGTCACATGTAAGCGAGCTGACTGGCTAAATGACAAGTTCAAAGAACTTATCAGCTAGCGCTAGAGTTTCATGCCTTAACAAGGGTTAGGGTCGGCTACCTGTGGGGGGGGGTTAATAGGTGTTATGTGTTCCCTATTTACAATACACATTTGTACTCTTATGTGCTTATTGTGTTGAGTTTAAAGGATATAAATCACATAATAGCATATACCAGTAGAACAGTGTTTCCGACCATCTCTGGTGCAAAATTCGGTTTTAGAGTCAGTCTCTCTTTTGTCTGTGTCACGGCATGTACGTCTGTGTTCCAGCAGTGTGATGGCAGCAGTTGGAGCCCCTGCACCGGGCCGAGCCATGGACAGATGTCACCATATTGGACTGATGCACTTCAGTAGATTTTGTATGTGAAGGCAGTGCATGGATACAGAGTTAAACACAAAAACACACACACTTGAACTTGCATATTTATTGTTGTTGTTGTTGTTAATATTTCATGTTATAGCCTATTGTTGCAGCAAGTTACCGTTGACGTTGCAGTAATTCACAGCATGTTTGTATTTGACATGTTTGCAGAAGAAATGTTTCCAGGAATCATAACCTCATGCTACATGCTAATGCTAACCCATAATCCATCCATCCGACATGTTTATTCTGAAGTCAACACGAAATTCCATTTTTACATACACGTTACCGTTGCACGTATCACGGCAGTTTCCTGGTGAAATGAGCTCTTGACTACGTATTCCAGGCATCGCTGGTTTCACTGGCCTCATCTTTCACTCAGATGTTGTGTGCGTCACAATACTAAGATTGAATGTTAAACCGATGCTCTGCCACTCTCTCTATCTCTCCCTATGACAGGGCGACTCATCCCTCCATTCCTGAGGGAAAGAAAAAACAGAGAAATTCATGAGAGATCCCTCATTGTTACACACTCTGCAGATCCACAGAATGTATCTGCCAATCATGACACAGTCCTGAGTGTTTAGAGGGCGGGACCTCTGGGTGATTGACAGACAGAGAAAAACAGGACCTTGTTTGCTGATGTTGCTTATATATATTTAGTCAAAGTCTGTCCTGAGCTACAGAGAAGAACAATCACAAATGTGATCTGTTGATTGAGCTTAACTTGTATTGATCCCGGAATATTCCTTTAAGCCTTTGTAGTGTTTGAGTCGGACCAATTCAATGAATCAATTGATCCGATTCACAAAAAGAGCCTTAATGATTTGGAAATTAATTATAATTATGATTTTACGGTTATGGCTATGAATCGTTTGATCTGGTTCACAAAATCATGAACGAATCATTCTTGTGAGTCTGATCAATTAAATGAATCATTCATTACGATTCATGAATGAATCATTATTTTGAGTAGGATCTTTTTAATGAATCGGTTGATCTGGTTCCCAAAAACAGTCTGAATGTTTCATGAATGAATCATTCTTGTGAGTCTGATCAATTAAATTCATCATTAATTACAATTCATGAATGAATCATTCTTGTGAGTCTGATCAATTCAATGAATCATTCATTATGATTCATCAATGAATCATTGTTTTGAGTAGGATCTTTTTAATGAATCAGTTGATCTGGGTCCCAAAAACAGTCTGAATGATTCATGAATGAATCATTCTTGTGAGTCTGATCAATTCAATGAATCATTCATTATGATTCATCAATGAATCATTATTTTGAGTAGGATCTTTTTAATGAATCAGTTGATCTGGGTCCCCAAAACAGTCTGAATGATTCACGAATGAATCATTCTTGTGAGTCTGATCAATTAAATGAATCATTCATTACGATTCATGAATGAATCATTATTTTGAGTAGGATCTTTTTAATGAATCAGTTGATCTGTTTCCCAAAAACAGTCTGAATGATTCATTAACAAATTGTTCTTGTCTGAATGATTCATGATCGAATTGAATGATTCATGAACAAGAAAATTTGGAATGACTCACTGACAAATCATTCTTGTGATACTAATCAATACAATGAATCATTTGATCCTGTTCACACAAACAGTCTGAATGATTAATAAACAAATCATTATTTTGAATCAGATCTTTTTAATTAATCTGTTGATCTGGTTCTCAAAAACAAGTTGAATGATTCATGAACGAATCATTCTTGTGAGCCTAATCAATTCAATGAATCATTCATGACGATTCATGAACGAATCACTCTTTTGAGATATTTGTAATTAATTTGTTGATCCGGGGTTAACAAAAACATTCTGAATGATTCATTAACAAATTGCTCTTGTCTGAATGATTCATGACTGAATCTTTCTTATGAGCGTTCTTTTCCTCACATAAAATTATTTTATTGCTTCAGAGGACTTATATATGACTCAAGACTTGTTTAGACTACTTTTGTGCTAGTTTTATAATTATTTTTGATGCTTGAAAGCTCCAGTCCCCATGCATTGCCATATATAAGCATACTTATTTTAATATCTTGCAGTATGTATTCTGTATTATGTAGTGAACACACAGCTGGTCACGACAGGGGCGTGTTGGACCGGACCGAACTCACCAATCAGAACTAGAGTTGCACTGAGAGGAAGTCTCAACCTTTTACTGTTAACACATTGTCAGGCGTTAAGTGTGGATGTGAATATTTAGAGTTGCCAGAATCGTTCTAATCCTTTTAAGAAAGTGTTGTCATTGTTCATTCACAAATGAGAGGAAGATAAAAAAAGAACTCTGAAGGGGTTCTGAACCAGAATATATTATCACGCTGTGAAGATGATCTGCATTGAGTGTCAGTCATTATGTCAGCTGTCACAGGTAGCCATCAAACTAACGAGACATGTGAAGGGTTCACCCTCTCCAAACTGTCAGAGTGACATTTCATTTGGGACAACACAGCATGGACTTCTGTGAGCGACTCGCTGGTGTCTGTGGTCACACAGTGAAGGACTGAAGCACTCTGTGATGGTCACCATCAATGATCATAAAGACCACCAGAAGCTTTCACTAGATTTTGTGAGGATGTGGGAGTGAGGAACCTGTAAATAGAACGGAGATGGTATCACACTAATAATATGTCTTATTCTCTTGATAAAGGATGTTTATGAGTGTTCCCATGTGCTTAGGGGTGGACTGGGAAGAGAAATTGGCCCAGGATTTTAAAAGCAACGCGCCCAAAAGTTGGTGACCCGTTCTGCATAACGCAGCGGCTCATTTCAGCTTCACGGCACGTTTCACGGCCGGCCCACCGACCCGCTCGGATCTCCCGATGGCCAGTCCACCGCTGATCGGCCCCATAGAGCATCGGCCCACCGGGAAAATGCCCGGAATGCCAGATTACCAACCCAGCCCTGCATGTGCTGGTAACTTAGAAAGAAATTTAATCAGACAAAAACCCAACAAACAAAAATGTTGACCAGCCGAATATTACTCGCCTTGTATTTGGACGCGTTCACTCATCGAATTATTAATCATGGCTGACTGCAAATAGCGCATATTTACTATTACAACAATTATGGTTAATAAGCCGACAACATATGTGGTCATGTAAATGCATTAAATGCTTTTCCTTTATCAGTTTAAAGTCATAAACGGCGTAAGAATAAACCCATCGAAACGGGTACATTTTTGACCATTGCATCGATTTTGTGCTGCATTTAAATTTAAAATAATTTAAATCATCTGATCTCATTTCAGGAGACTCTGTACTGTCAGTAGAGGGTTAAACTTTCGACATACGGAGTCATGTGACATAACAACATGGTGCTGACCACAGCCGAACCTTGAGAGAAACACCAACATAACTACATCTGGTAAGAAACGTAATTAAGTTTTTACATTGAAACCTGTTTGAGTCAAAAGATTAGTCTCTAGTTTCATCCGATATGCCATTTTTAAATTTGAGCGGTGAATCGCAAAACGCCACGCAGCTGAATACCGACTGATTTGTTACTACAACTCGTGTATGTGTATCGCCCCAATTATAGGTCCATGACAATGGCTGTAATACTTTAATTAATGAATTTACATAAGTACAAATGTGTGGCAGGGCGGAGGGCGGGGCCGGGTCGTGATGATACACACCCGGTCCCGTATCAAGCTAATACAGCCTCCGAGAGGGATGCCATCGGCCTTTATCCCTCCCTGCCCTCCGCCCTGCCACAAAATGATATCAGAGTTTTCACTAATTACTACAATTAATAACAAGAGTGTTTTCATAAAAGCGTTTTCTTTTCACTACACTTGGTGAATAGTGGGTTTTACAAACAGGCAGAGGGCGCTGTGTGAGCATAGTGTGTTGCGAAGGGTCTTTATTGCTCTTCATAACCTAGAAAGACCAGAGCTGACCACACATGCACCTTTGTCTTTTGTCTTTATTTCCACCATTTTACAGACGGCTGGGACTTACCTGATAGTCTGGCACTGAAGTGCAGTACCTGCTACACGTGTTAGTGAATTCCCATGAAAATGCCATACGAGGAAAGCTTCAGACACGCTTGTAAATGACAATAGGAAGCTTTTAACATACAGTATATGTGAACAGTAATAACAGTTTTAAAAATCATTTTATGGAGTGAATTCACATCGTAAAATAATGATTAAGCAAACACTTGCGTTTTAAAAAGAGAGTGAGGAACTTCATCAGAGGATCTTTTGTCAATTAAACAGACCAAGAGGTCAATACAAATGGTTTGACATGAAGCTTTAGAGTAAAAAAAGTTTCACTAAATTAATTACGATTTATTTTATTTTTTTTCATTATTTTATTTGATTTCTGTCAAAATGTAGTCATTAGTCGTTAGTAGAAATAACACCTGTTCGGATGTGTTACACGCAATTTACACGTGGTCGGGAGCAGGTATAAATTTTGTTCGTACCGACTAATATTTTAAAATTCGAAAACTATCATCAATCCAACATTTACACATTGAGAATAAATGTGCTCATCCAAAAGCTGGAAAATGTGTCTTTCAGACGTTTATATGGAGTTAGGATGAAAATAAGGTGCATTTCAAACTGTTCTGAGACCAGTGCAGACAGACAGCACACTGGAGGTTAAGTCATTCACTAAATAGGGAGCAAGGGAGCATCCTATAGCTCTCCTATAACTGTTCTGAGACCAGTGCAGACAGACAGCACACTGGAGATTAAGTCATTCACTAAATAGGGAGCAAGGGAGCATCCTATAGCTCTCCTATAACTGTTCTGAGACCAGTGCAGACAGACAGCACACTGGAGGTTAAGTCATTCACTAAATAGGGAGCAAGGGAGCATCCTATAGCTCTCCTATAACTGTTCTGAGACCAGTGCAGACAGACAGCACACTGGAGGTTAAGTCATTCACTAAATAGGGAGCAAGGGAGCATCCTATAGCTCTCCTATAACTGTTCTGAGAGCAGTGCAGACAGACAGCACACTGGAGGTTAAGTCATGCACTAAATAGGGAGCAAGGGAGCATCCTATAGCTCTCCTATAACTGTTCTAAGAGCAGTGCAGACAGACAGCACACTGGAGGTTAAGTCATGCACTAATAAGGGAACAAGGGAGCATCCTATAGCTCTCTATGCAGTTAAGTGCATTCACTCCGATTATCTCAACTTGCCATCGTAGAAGCAGTCAAAGCCAGAACTTTGTCAGAAAATGATTATTCACAAATAATCGAATCGGCTGTGGTGATCAAGTTTGACACTGATGATCAAAAATGGATGATTTTGCCCTACAACAAGAGAAATGTTGTATGATCAGCGACATTTGTCTCGGATCTCGTCTTACGTGCATTTTAAAGCTACTGTTAGTTATCGTCTTGCATTCCTGAACGTGAAATTTTCAAGAGTCCTTCTGCTGTTGTGTCTCTATTGACCTGTTCACTACAGGGAATATTAACCAGCCAGTAACTCAGTCCAAACTGAATGTTTTACGCCTGCTAGCTCTCCCACGCCAGATATGATATTGATGCAGGATTTGTTAAATCTGCGATCGTTTATCACAAATTACAGCTGGCGCAGGGCTGCGGGGCCACCGTGCAGGACTTGAGGTGTTTGAGAAGACATGAAGGAACAGTAGGATAAATCGATGGAGTCCAGAGCTCAGATGCCTGGAGAGGACCGAACAGAGACCTGCGGAGACCGGCAGTCTTTTAATAAGAGCCCGATCAATGCATACATCCCATTTGCTCCGGAATCAATGAGCTGTTTTGATGCTTTAGAGCTGTAGGTGAGTGAAGAGAAAACATGCAGCAAGTTGAGATGAAACATACACTCTTCAGATAAACACCGTGCACTGTGCAAGTGTTGTGGTCGGCAGGGGCAGAGCTAGAGGGGGGGTCCCGCCCCCCACACCCCACTCACAGCCGTGTCACTGTATCAACACCCCTCCACTTTTGTATCCAGGTGCCTCGGACAATGATGCACCCCAGCTCCCCCGGTCGGACGATATAAGATTCGCACCCCAACCCTACACCCCAAACCCCAGACTGAGTATACATCACCATATTTTTAGTCTGGCTTATTAAGTGACAATTACTTCAATAAACCTCTACTATGAAACTGTTTAAAAAAATGTATTGAAAGTAATTTTGACATTTATTTATTTTTAAATTCCTAGGGCTCAAATTCAGAAATATGTGGTGTAACTGTCTTGAGACAGTAAGAAAGAAAGTAAATAAACAAGTACACAAATAAAAGACTCAATAAATACAAAAATGTTGGTAAAAGTAGTTTGGAATAATCTTTTATTACTATTTCTTTAAAAAAGCAAACAAATAAAATAACAGTGAAACATTTTTGTTTTGAAATATTATTAATATTACTATATTATATTATTATTATTTTTGTTTATATATATATATATATATATATATATATATATATATATATATATATATATATATATACTGTATATATACAAAAATGTGCCTTTTCATACAAAAACATATTTAAAAAAAATATGGATTAATGATTGAGTCATTTAAACTAATTCACTTTGTAAAAGTATTTTAATACCTTTTACTTAGTTGGTTAAACCACTATTTTGTATTTTTTATTACATTAAACTGTTATTAGTAACATTAAACAAACTATATATATATATAAAATAAAATTGTTGTGAACATGAATGTATTGATGATTGAGGGATATACCTCAAAAGCCTGTTTCAAAGAGAGTTTTTCAATAAATAATATACAAAATTATAACCAAGCACAAGTTGCTTTTATTCAGCAGATACTCATTATAAAATATCAGTAACAATAGAATGATTACTGTCACTTATACTTTATTAAAATAAGCTGTCATTTATCCCAACATAACAGTCACTTTTCATCTTAAATAGATCGATATAACATTGAAACCACTTTTTCCACAAATAACCACCAGATGGTGCCATAAACATGTGAAACGTACACATACTACAAGTTGTTTGACTCGTCAGCTTGAACAGAGAGTGAATCATGAGCCGTCAAACGTGTGTATCATATTTGTATCATTAAAATATTATAATATAGTGATAAATCTATTTTTTTTTTGTCATTATGTAAAATGTATGAACATGGACACAAAGATGACATTTCTACAAATTTGACAGGTGTTTTAAATAAAATTTTGATTACAGACTTTGCTATCTTGGTCGAATCTGAGAATAGTTTGAGACTTTGTTGAGATCACTTCTGAAACGTTAAAGCACGGATATTCAACTTTGTCAAAAATTGGGCTTAATGGAACAATTGTTTGGGACATGTAGGCCAAACTACAGTCATTTGTCTGTGGAAAGCTCTACAAATTGTGTAATATAGTATAATATTTGTTCATTACATGAATAAAACATCAGCGTTTGTAGGTTTAATGGATTATTTGTCATAAGAAACATTTACAACAAGCACGAAATAACAACAAAATACAGTTCAACTATTAAAACCGAGTTAATAGACCCACACATGAGCTCTTAACCACTAAATGTAGAACTTGAAATGTGTGTTATGAGGTCATTCACATTTCTTGGGCTTGGAGAGTGACATAAGGCACCATGTTGATTTTAAAACTGAATGATGAACAATTGAGACACATGGTCTACTGTCCTGGGACAGGCACACAGTAGTGCATAAATGCAACTGACATGTTTTCATCTCCAAGAAATAGCTTGTATGATATTTGTGTGCATCATCTAGTGAAGTGGTTGGTCACTGCTTTAGAATTGAGTTAATCGGATTATTTTGCTTCTGTTTGAAGTTGTTGTGGTGGATGCTGTGAGGATATTTCCTGTCGCAGGTCTGTGCTGTATATGATATTGACGGCAGGACAGTGAGGGTGATTAATCAGCTGTATTGATCGACTCTGGGTCTGTTCCTCTGGTCATCTGCGGAGAGGAGAGAGTCGCTCTGATATCTGTACTCCACTCCTTCACTGCACACCTCCTCAAACACACTGACAATCAATAATAAACTCAATGGCTTTAAAAAGGGAAAGAAGGGCCGTGCTTTAGTCTGCAGCCCCTTCCTTCAGTGATTACACATTTTATCAGGGAAATCGTTTCAATAAGTGTGTACTGGTGGATTCAGCCCTACCTTACTGTAGCAGAAGCTCTCACTGTACCCTCCAGTATTCATATTGGGCATATTGGGCATACGCCCACTCAGGGTCTGTGCAAAAAGCTCAGCAGATTTCTGCGGAATTGGAACGCCAGTCATTCCCTGGCATTCCAGGTTCTACACATCCATTGCCTCTTTATTTATTTATTTAATGTTTAAGCACATTTTATGATGTGATCATCTATTAATAATCATGTGGTACTCTGAGCAGATTCTGTTTGGGCCTGATTATACGTGCCCTTTCTTTAAAATGTGTTGGAAAATGCACACTTTGAGGATATTCCATGAGCATGTTGGATTTGATCATTGTCGGACCCGGTCAAACTAAGCATGCTTAGTGTATTTGTAATATAATATAATATAATATAATATATTGTTTTAAATATCTATTCATCTGTTGATTATTTCTTTGATTAATCAGATAAAAATGCCTCATTTTAATTGCTTTATTAAACTGAAACAACATTATTACACATCTTGCATAATATAATATAATATAATGCAAAATAATATATTATAATATAATACAATTCAATACAAAATAATGTAATATAATATTATAGAATGTAATAGAATATAATAAATATAATATAATATGTGACAGACTGCAGGTGTTTATTAGGTGATGTTTAACACACACACACACACGCACTCACACACACACACACATAAACACAAACACGCACACACACACACACGCACACACACATAATCACACACACTCACACATGCGTGCATGCACACACACACACATAAACACAAACACGCACACGCACACACACACACACACACACACACGCACACACACATAATCACACACACTCACACATGCGCACACACACACACACACACATAAACACAAACACACATACACACAAGCACCCAAACACGCACACACATGCACGCACACATACACGCACTCACACACAAACACACACACACACACAGAGACACACACACAAACACACAGACACACACACACATAAACACTTACACACATACATACATAAACACAAACACACACACACACACAGATCTAAATATAGCGCTAATATGTGTGTTTTTGTGTGTCTTCATGGCTGTCTGATTTCAGTGACTCAAAAGCTTTTGTAATAGACACTG
>JAVLUX010000010.1:49616033-49703533 GCA_032164185.1 Moxostoma hubbsi
ATATAGATGAACAGATAAATAGATGGATGGATTCATGAATAGATAGATAGATAGATAGATAGATAGATAGATAGACAGACAGACAGACAGACAGACAGATATATAGACAGACAGATGTACGGACGGACGGACAGACAGACAGATAGATAGATAGACAGACAGACAGACAGACAGACAGACAGACAGATATATAGACAGACAGATGTATGGACGGACGGACAGACAGATAGATAGACAGACAGACAGACGGACAGATAGACAGACAGATGTACGGACGGACGGACAGACAGATAGACAGACAGACAGATGGACGGACGGACGGACGGACAGACAGACAGATAGATAGCTAGACAGACGGACGGACGGACAGACAGATAGATAGATAGATGGATAGACAGATAGATAGCCAGACAGATAGATAGATGATAGATAGATAGATAGATAGATAGATAGATAGATAGATAGATAGATAGATAGACAGAAAGATGGATGGATAGACAGATAGATAGACAGACAGACAGACAGACAGATGCAGGGTCGGACAGACAGACAGACAGACAGACAGATGTATGGATAGATAGACTGACGGATGGACAGATAGATGATAGATAGATTTGATTCCAAACGTTTTTGGATGTAAAACATTTGCAAGAAATGATGGCTAAATCTACCAAATATCATTTCCCTGTTATGACAAATTATCCTGCAACAAATAGGCAATAAATAAGCCGTTTGCTACAACAGATAGATCACAGTCTGAGAGAGATAACAGATTTAAAACTCCCCCATCTCAAATGACTAATGCAGAAACATGAGTCTCCATTCAGGATTATATTACGGATTATTGAGAGTCCAGCACGACAGTAGTTTATTTTTGCATCCCATCGCTGGGAAGTTGCATCCCGAAATGTAGGGAGGGAAGAGTGACAGTAGCTTGTTTCCTACACTATGTGTGTGCATAACAGAAGTCAAACCTCACATGTTGGTTAACCATCAATCTGCATTAAAGTTTGCCATTGCCATAGCAAGCGTCTTGTTTTCTTTCTTTTTGACTTTTGTGATTCCAGTGTAAATGCATGCCTCTGTGCCACATTACAAAGTGTAAATGCACCTTTTTGGTGGTATTAATACATCAAATAGGTGTTTTATTTTCCATAAATAAGCAAATCTCACTGGAATTTCATTGCTTTATAACTTTGTGTGTACAGAGGTGTCCTGCACACCAGCATATAAAATCAGTTTTTATTAGCATGAATTGCAATTACGTTGATTTCACTGAGGATTTTGTTTCAATATGGTAATTAACAAGGGAAAACCCTGCAAAGAGAGAGCAGGAGAGAGTGTTTAAATCGGGCACTAAGTGTCTCTCCGGGGTTTGATTTCAGACTGCAGGAGGAAGTGTGAAGAGGTTGTGCGTTTTGGGTCCTGGGGAAAACACCAGACTTTAGTTCCCTCTTCTTGTGCTGGGCTCAACGCTCTCCTGGGGATCAGGGTATCTACAGAGGGGTTGAGTCTCCTGAGAGCTTCATTTCACAGGATCTACAGAAGCAGCCCAGGAGAGCCACTAACGCTTGACACAGCTGGGAGAGTCTCTGGACCCTGTTTATCATCGGCCCGCTCGTTCACCACCCCACTTATGATCTCAGCACTAGAGGTCTGCACGCTCATTAAGTGGAAGCCCGAACCCGGCCTGTATTCAAGACCCGCCGACTGGCACCACCAAACTTTACACCCAAACCTAAAATTCTTCTACATGCATGTCAATTTGTTGCAATAGTCAGTATTGTATTAATTACAGCATAGAAGGCAACACTTTTAACCGTATCAACAGTAAACATACACAGTTTTAACTTGAACACAATTAGCTTACCGCTTACCGTATCAATTGCTGAAACTTTGCTGGATGAAGAACAATCTGGAATCATTTAAAACAGTCACATGATGTTCTCTTTGCAACCTGAACGTCAAATCTTTCAAAGTGCATTTCACGCTTTTGAATGCGGTCAAGAGTAAATGATCTGCTATAATATAATGACATATTTGTGATTTAAAATGTTGCTTCCAAACAAAGTTGTTTCATCAAAACAGCTACTTTTGAATGGTTGTAAATAATGAAAAATGCTCTTTGGGTTCAGATGGTGTAGTTACGACATCCAATCTGGGATTAGACCGCAACACAGATTCAATTAGAATTTTCAGGCAGCCAATCAGATAGCTCACAGGTTTATTTTGAAAGATTCCACTCTTCCTGAGAAAACAACTCTAACTCCATACAGAAATATGGCTGTTTCTTGCTACTTAAGGCCTGTACACATCAACATGTGGCATATGTTTACATTTCAATTTGCATGACATTCTTGGCAGATGCGTTCTTTCCAAAGCGAGTGCATATGTCGTGACAGTTCTTCTGAAGATACGAATCAAGTTCCAAAGAGCTCCAATAAGCACATATTCACAGATCTATTACTAGAAAACACATGTGTGGAAATCTCCCAGTTTATTCCATCTAATGAAAGTATATCTGTTTGCAGATCATAATTGAGTTTGCCCTTGGTTTGAGGGTGCACCAGTGGAAGTACTCACTCACTTGGCACCCTAATTGAGATAAAATACGACCAAAGAAAAAAAAAGTAGTTTGTTATATAAGAGTAAAATGTGTTTGCTCGGTTGTATAGTTTTTGCTTAGCATGTATGGAGACCTAATGTTTAGATTATTATGCAGTTTATAAACCAAGCAAATTTACAACTGAAAATGAGGTGAGAAATTTGAATGGTGGCCAGAACTTAAAAGCCTTTAAAGACTTTAAAGGCCGTCTGGAGACAGCAGTGCGACAGAGAGACAGCTGTCTGACACTTATAATATAAATATTATTTATATTGTCAAGCCGGTTCTCGCCTCCTCTTTTCCAATAATCCCTGGTGCCGAAATCCGGGAAGGAGGAGGGATGCGCCGTAGTAGAGTCCTCGCCACTACCATCCACCCCAATGGAGCAGCCATGGCCATTCCCTGGGGGACGGAGGAGCCCAGCCGCCTGAGAGTGGAGGTACAGCCACCGACCGCGAGGGGAGAAGGGGCTCCTAGCTGACCACCTGGAGTTGTCAGGGCTGCTGCCAGGGGCGGAGGAGACCCCTACCAGCCGCTGAAACCCGGCGGGGTCTTAGACCGCCGACCTCAAGTGGGGAGGGGCTCCTGGCCGTCCGCCTGAAGCGGGAGGACTGCTTCTAGGGACAGGGGAGACCCCTTCCATCCACCGGAACGTGGTGGGGCATTCCGTCTGCCAGGGGCCAGAGGACTGCCTCCGATCCTCCCGCGGAGGTGCGGCTGTCGTGCATTAGAGGATGACCTGCCGGCAGACGGAGCAGAAGGCATGCCCCTCCCTGGGGAAAGAGGTGGGGTGGGGGGGGGGGGGGGGGGGGGTGTACATCATGCCTGAGAGAACGAGGGAGGAATGTGGGAGGGCGGATGGCATGGCCAGGTCATGACTCCGCACACCCGGCCCTAATCAGGCTAATTAGGGATAAAGGCCGACTGAATTCGACAGTGAGAGAGATTTACGACACCTGTGTGTGTGTGTTTGTATTTTTGGTTGATTTTTTTTTAAAACTATTATTTATATTGTCAAGCCGGTTCTCACCTTTCCATTAATCCCTTTACATGGAGATTTAAATATTGATCCATTTCTCACCCACATCTATCATATCGCTTCTGAAAATCATACGCATCTGGAATGGCATGAGGATGAGTAAATGATTAGATAATTTTTTTTGGGGGGGGGGGGAATTTTCTTTTTAATTTACTTTTATTATGAAATACATAAATAATTAGTTTTGGAAGTTACTTTCAAAATCCACTTGTATGATGTTTCTGTATAAGGGCTCAGTTTCAGTATGAAAACAGACGAACTTGTTCTTGAATTAGTGCTACTATCAGACTCATTATAAACCTTGCGGCCTGGCATCATATGAGCAATGACCTGCCGTACATGCTGGGTATTCAAGGGGAAGTGCTTGTTTGCTGTACGGATTAAACATTACCTACTAAGATGCATGTTAAATTAATAATTCAGTGCTTTCATATTAGTTCACACCTTAGCCAAGATAACATTAAATTATTCATGAAAATGACATGAAATAATAAAAAAGCATTTGTCATATTTATATAAGGTTTATTGTGGTGGCGCTCAGGGGAAGCTGGTCTGTTATGAGCGGCGCAGACATTGAGGGTTACAGTGCTCCAGTCAGCTACTGAGACACAAACAAGCTCTACCGAGACTTGATTTTTCCTCCCTGTAATGAAAACTGTTTAAAAAAGACCTGAAATATCAGCAAGATCACATTGCTCACCTCAAAGCCGTTCTGTGCAAACAAAAACCTCCTGCACAATATAGATCAAGAAAACATACAATTATCTGTAAAAACTGGAACAGATTTTTATTAAATTAACCTTATTAGTGCATTACGGTGAGCAAATGCCAAAAAGGGCCCCACTCATTTGCATTAAGATAGATTTTTCAGGTTGGCTGCACGATTTAATTAAAGAAAAGATTAAGAGTCATTAGAGGCGCCGCTGTACCTTGCCGAGCGGAGCTCTCGACTGACTCAGGTTTACACACACACAGATGGTGATCCACTAACTGCTGAATTGCTCCAACAGAATGAGAATGATCCTATTAGATTGTGGTTGTTCTTCCTCTAAGCCGCCGATACACACTTTCTCTCTCTCTCTCTCTCTCTTTCACACAGACACAGACACGCACACACACACACACACACACACACACACACACACACACACACACTCTCTGACTCGAGCCCAGTTTCTGGGCAAATGGTTCTGGCTCATTATGTGTGTGAGAATATGAGAGATCTTGAGAACAATTTCCATACGATACATAACATACATAAATGTAGGCTGACCAGTTATTGACGTTCAGCTGCTGAAGTGTTCTAGAGTGCAATGGTTTAGGCTGATGAATTGTATTCTAGAGTGCAAAGGTACTTAAGGTTAGTTTTCGAGAGTACAGAAATGTTAGTATATTAATATTGTTCTAGAGTACAGAAGTGTTGATTGATGATTTGTTAGAGTTTTACAGTATAGTTGTGATGATGTATTAATTGTGTTGTAGAGTGCACAGGGAGTAATGGTAAATGTTCTTGAGTGCAGTGGTGTTGGCTAAAAAAATGGTGTTCCAGAGTGCAATGGTGTTGACTAATAAATGGTGATCTAGAGTGCTGGGGAGTTTACTAATAAATGGTGTTCTAGACTGCAATAGTGTATGCTGAAAATAGTGTATGTGTTCTAGAGTCCAATGGTGTTGGCTGATAAACGATATTCCTGATTTCAGTGGTGTTGACTAATAAATGGTGTTCTAGTGTGAAGTGGTGTTGACTAATACATGGTGTTTTGTATTTCAGTGGTGTTGACTAATAAATTGTGTTCTAGATTTAAATGGTGTTGGCTGAAAAATTAAGTTTTAAAGTGCAAGGGTGTTGGCCAAATAAAGAGGTTCTAGAATGCTGAGGCGTGGGCTGATAAATGGTGTTCTTGTGTGCAATGGTGTTGGTTGGTAAATGTTGTCATAAAGTGCAAGGGTGTTGGCTAATAAATGCTGTTCTAGAATGCTGAGGCATGGGCTGATAAATGGTGTTCTTAAGTGCAGTGGTGTTGACTAATACGTTTTATTTTTAGAGTGCAGTGGTGGTGAATTATACATGGTGTTCTATAGTGCAATGGTGTTGACTAATAAACTGTGTTCTAGAGTGCAATGTTGTTGGCTGATAAATGGTTTTCTAGAGTGCAATGGTTTTCTCTGATAAATGGTGTTCGCCGATAAATGGTGTTCTAGATTTCAGGGGTGTTGGCTGATACATTGTGTTCTAGAGTGCAGGGGTGTTGGCTGATAAATAATGTTATGGAGGGTATGGGTGTTGGCTGATTAATGGTGTTCTAGAGTGTTGAGGCATTGACTACTATATGGTTTTCTATAGTGCAATAGTGTTGGCTGATAAATGGTGTTCTAGAGTGTTGAGGTGTTGAATACTAAATGGTTTTCTATAGTGTAGTAACTCTGGCTGATAGTGTTCTAGAGTGTAATATTGTTGGCTGATAAATGGTGTTCTAGAGTCCAAGAGTGTTGACTGATAAATAGTGTTCTAGATTGCAATAGTGTTGGCTGATAAATGGTGTTCTAGAGTCCAAGAGTGTTGGTTGATAAGTGGTGTTCTAGAGTCCAAGAGTGTTGGTTGATAAGTGGTGTTCTAGAGTCCAAGGGTGTTGGCTGAAAAATTGTGTTCTAGAGTGCAATAGTGTTGGCTGATAAATGATGTTCTAGAGTCCAAGAGTGTTGGCTGATAAATAGTGTTATAGAGTGCAATAGTGTTGGTTAATAAATGGTGTTCTAGAATCCAAGAGTGTTGGCTCATAAGTGGTGTTCTAGAGTCCAAGGGTGTTGGCTGATTAATTGTGTTCTAGAGTCCAAGAGTGTTGGCTGATAAATAGTGTTCTAGAGTGAAATAGTGTTGGCTGATAAATAGGGTTCTAGAGTGCATTAGTGTTGGCTGATAATTGGTGTTTCTAGAGTCCAAGAGTGTTGACTGATAAATAGTGATCTAGAGTGCAATAGTGTTGGCTGATAAATAGGGTTCTAGAGTCCAAGAGTGTTGACTGATAAATAGTGATCTAGAGTGCAATAGTGTTGGCTGATAAATAGGGTTCTAGAGTGCATTAGTGTTGGCTGATAATTGGTGTTTCTAGAGTCCAAGAATGTTGGCTGATAAATTGGGTTCTAGAGTGCAATAGTGTTGGCTGATAATTGGTGTTTTTAGAGTCCAAGAGTGTTGATTGAAAAGTGGAGTTCTAGAGTCCAAGAGTGTTGGCTGATAAATAGTGTTCTAGAGTACAATAGTGTTGGCTGATAAATAGGGTTCTAGAGTACATTAGTGTTGGCTGATAATTGGTGTTTCTAGAGTCCAAGAGTGTTGACTGATAAGTGGTGATCTAAAGTCCAAGAATGTTGGCTGATAAATAGTGTTCTAGAGTGCAATAGTGTTGGCTGATAAACTGTGTTCTAGAGTCCAAGGGTGTTGGCTGATAAATTGTGTTCTAGAGTCCAATAGTGTTGGCTGATAAATAGTGTTCTAGAGTGCAATAGTGTTGGCTGATAAATTGTGTTCTAGAGTCCAATAGTGTTGGCTGATAATTGGTGTTTCTAGAGTCCAAGAGTGTTGACTGATAAGTGGTGTTCTAAAGTCCAAGAATGTTGGCTGATAAATAGTGTTCTAGAGTGCAATAGTGTTGGCTGATAATTGGTGTTTCTAGAGTCCAAGAGTGTTGACTGATAAGTGGTAGTCTAAAGTCCAAGAATGTTGGCTGATAAATAGTGTTCTAGAGTCCAAGGATGTTGGCTGATAAATGGTGTTCTGGAGTCCAATGGTGTTGGCTGATAAATTGTGTTCTAGAGTCCAATAGTGTTGGCTGATAAATGGCGTTGGTGTTCTAGAGTCCAATGGTGTTGTCTGATAAATTGTGATCTAGAGTCCAATGGTGTTGTCTGATAAATTGTGATCTAGAGTCCAATGGTGTTGGCTGATAAATGGCGTTGGTGTTCTAGAGTGCAGGGGTGCTGACTAATAAATATTGTTTTAGAGTGTAATGGTGTTGAATGATTAATGCTGTTATAGACCGAAATGGTTTTGGCTAATAAATTATGTTCTAGAGCAGTGTTTTCCAACCTTTTTTGATGTTAGGGGGTACTTAAAGCCCTTTATCGACACAAAACCTAAGATGTGTTCCAAAGTCTAAATATTTTATATGTGTGTGTATATATATATATATATATATATATATATATATATATATATATATATATGCACACACACACACACACACACACACACACACAGTATTATATAAGTATATATCCCTTTAAGAAAACAGGCAGTTCTGAGTTTAGTTTTGATTGAGCAAATATAAATGAGAGTAGAGTCTTCTATATTATAATTATATGTTTCTTTTTTGTTGTTTTAGATCAAAAAATAACTGTAAAGAACTGCAAGGGTATTAAAAGAGACATTATTAAATAACAAAATAATTGTGTGGGACACACATTAAAGCGAGTCAAACCAAACTTTAAAAAGAAATCTAAGTACTAAAACCTCTTTCAAATGAAGATTATGATGCATCAGACGTCTATGTTTTTTTTTTTTACAGCCCCAATCCCTGTTATTTTTATTATAAGTCATACATGTTCATAAGTTCAACATGACAAAATCCAATTCTTTCATGTTCCCCGTGCCACTGAAACCTGCTTATGAATTCCCAGTTTGGAATCACTGTTCTACAGTGCACTGATGTTAGACGTCTCGATGAGTGCCATCATGTAAGTTTTTCTTAAAATGCTGCATCTTCAATCAAACAACTGTTCACTAGCGTGTTATTTTCTTCTATTGCTTAAACATAATGTAGTGTAGAGTGTTCAGCTCCAACATAAAAAACAGCAGAAGAGAGCGAAAAAAAGAGGTTTTATAGTGACAGGTGGGAGAGAGGGATAAAAAAAGATGATGAAAGGTGAAGAAAAGAAGACACGCTCCCCTATCACCCTTTCAGCTTCACAAATTACATATGCAAATCGCACAGGGAGGAATTTTGTCAAAGTGCAAGAGAGAGAGAGAGAGAGCGAGCTGTGATCCAGGACATAATCCGTCTGCTCCGGTCCATACGAGTGAAGAGCAGGAACTGAGGCATAAAGGAAGCAGCCATGTGAATCACCTGATCCCGGATCAGCACATACACGTGCACATGAAATCCTTGCACAGTTTTTCCACCAACAGCTGCTCTTGGATCAGTGTTTGCGCATGCGAAGGCAGTAATAAGTGAGTGCGTGCTGTAATCAGGCTGTATTGAGCTGGCGGCAGGTGTTTGGCAGGTGCACGCAGACAGATGTGTGATGCTGGCAAGCTTAACGCCATACAGGTGTGAAGAGCAGTCTACTCCCTAATTAGTGATTTAAATGCTTAATTTCTGTGTTTCCATATTGATTGCTACCTTTCTGCTCTTTAGCATTCTGCCAGAGCAGCTTTGTGATTCAAACAGTGTTTTATAAGCAGAGTTTTTTTTCTTTGGTGGCATTACGTGATGTTTTACCTTCAGTTGTCAGACTTTCTGAAGAAAATGAAAGATCCAGCTGTCATACAACAGAACTGGAAAGCACACTGCATATCTCTAGTTATGTGTGTTTGTGTTTATAAGAGAAAGACGGCATCTGTAATACAGTGTTTGCTGCACCTCTATTCAGGAAAACCACAGCAATGATATATATATATATTTCAGCAATATCACACGAGCAAGAGTGCGATGTAGCCCTACATCAGCACTGCTGAGATTCTGCCTCAGGCACGAGTGCCGTCGTTAATCACAGCAGTGCTGATATAGGGTCATATAGCATCATTGCCAGTGTGATATTGCTTATATACAACAGTTCAATGAACAAGTACATTTTAAAAAATTAGGATATAGAGTACTGTCATAATACTGGCATTTGTTTAAGGAAATACTTTCTTGTGTGATTATTATTTTTTTTTTTTGTGCTGCTTTATCCAGGCTATATTAGGTTAGACCATTATTACAGTGTTCTCAGAGCAGTTCTGTGCTCCACAACTCCATCTCGTTCATAGAGTAACAGAAGTGATTAGAGATCCATTTGCTTATGTGTGCTAAGTGATTTATTTACACTAAACCGGCGCGTCCTGCGTAAAGCAGTTTTTATTATCATCTGCATCAGCAGCATCTCAGTCTCGGCCATGCACAGGTATAATAATAATAATAATAACATGGAATACAAGATGGGATATAATTCAGACATCTTTATTAAATGATTGCTGAGCAAACAGCATTAACAGTAGAACCTGCAGAGTCTAGAAACACGCACCATGTGCCCTTTGTTTACCTCACGAGAGGGCGTGTCATCCTTATTACACTCCCAGTGGCAACAAGTAGAAGTGGAACTAATATACTCAACATCCAACAAAGTTTGTATAAGCCTACTTGTTTTTAAGGCCTAGAGTAAAGAGTCAAATTCAATATTTTGTCTTTATTCAATTATTTAACCAACCAAAAGTATTTTTGACAGCAAAGACTAATGGTGCGTTCAAACCAGAGGCATTGAGAGAGTCAGATCGACCGGAAGTCTTTCAATATCTATGGTCGTGGGCGGCGCATCTTGGGTGGTGTGGGCGTCAGAGGAAACTTCAAGTGTGGGCAACATTATGGTAACAAGCTTTGACACGGTTCGGCGGCAACCTACTGGAATATAGCAGTGCTCCGCTCTAGCGAAGTCTAGAGAACACAACCATGTAAACTTTGGTTCCCACTAAACATTAGAAACTGATTATTGCCGTGGACAAAGGTATCTGAAATTGTTGGTGTGCCAGGTGAGTTGATGAAGTGGATATTATGGTTTCTATAATATTCTATTATAATATATTAAAAGATTTCACAAGGTTATACGCTACTTGTGATATGTCGACAATAAAGATACCGGTCGATAGGTCTGGATGTTTTGTGGCCCCTTTAAATATAGTTCACAAAACCAAGCGTTCTCAACGAACATTGCCGCCTATTTCAACTACGTCAGAGCGTCCACGAATCTTCGATAGCGTTGTTGGCAGGACAGCCAGAGCAAATTTTGACGCTCTCGCCACCTCTGGTCTGAACGCACGGTAAGCAACATCTGTGATATGACCAACAGGGAAATTCAGTTAACATTGAGCAGAATGTTTACATATAACCAGACAGAACTGCTGATAAAAAGTTGATCAGCATCCTTAATATTCAAGTTGACTGGGTTTAAAATACAAATGATTATGATTAGTGGGCTGAGATCACTAAATGGACAAAAACAGGCACAAGGTGGATGTGTACAATTTCAATATGATCTCGTCTTTGGACACACGTTACACGGAACAAGTAAAACCAAACTTTTAATCTCAACACTAACCCCCCACCCCCCTCCCCAAATTATCCCTATGCCCCCCCCCCCCCCAAAAGTGTCATATTGTATCATTGTGATACTAACCCTGAACCCAACCTTAATGAAATGTGTTGAAACTGAAGACACATTTATTATTTTGACATTTTTTTATATAAAACACCAGTTGTCACGGCTATTTGTGTGTGCGAGGCTATTAATATTCCATTATACACACAATACAAACCCTGGACTGTGTCTAAATATCACCTGAAGGTACAATGTCTCTTATCTCCAGCTCAGTGCTGTTAGTTTCACAGTGAGCTTTATGCTTGATAAACTCCTGAAATTAATGAATAAGTAACATGTGTGATAAGAATCAGAGAGGCGAGACTCTTTGTGTTTGTGGTCATGGACTCAGTCAAGTGTAATGGCTGCTATCACCATGTCCTGCGTGTGTTTATGAAAGAATGTGAGTGTGTATATGTGTACGGTGAACGTAATTAATCTCCATAAAGGCGGGAAAGGTGGCTGGGATGAGTGGAAATGTAATTATCTCTCTGCTGAGTGTCATTTCTCTGTTGAAATATGCAGCATGTCTGTGTCAGGTTCAAATTAACCACCTGAGCCTCAGAGGCTTCACCTGAGAAAATATTCACAAACACTCTCTAAAACACACAAGCTTATTCAACAGAGACAATATAATGGGGAGAAGACGGGAAATTCATAGAAAAATGAATGGGAGAAATCGCATCGCTCAATCTTGTGGCTGAAGGAATGAAAAAAGAGACGACTCATAAGTAAAGACGTTGCATGTTTCTGTATGGTAAAATGCACATGCATTAGCTGCCTGCACCAGTCTGAAAAATACTGATTTTTTCATGTGATTTGAGTAAAAAAAGCTCAATGTATAATTTTATTGTCAGATGTTATTGCTGTTTGGAAATGTGTTATTGAAACGTTTTAGAGGTTTTCAGTTTTTCACCATTCATGTAAATACAGTATGTGCTGTGCCAGACACTGTTTATCTACACTTTTAAGTGCCAAATATCCTCATTAGATAACAAAAAAAAAGGCTCCCAAATAAGTCAGATGATGTTGATCTTCAATTTAAAAGTCTCCGAGATGTCCTCATTAATATAGTCAAACAAACCTGAACCTGTGTGTGTGTGTGTGAGTGTGTGTGTGTGTGAGTGTGAGTGTGTATGTGAGTGTGCATGTGTGTGAGTGTGCATGTGTGTGTGTGTGTGTGTGTGTGTGTGTGTGTGTGTGTATGTGTGAGTGAGAGAGTGTGTGTGAGTGTGTGTGTGTGCGCGTGTGTGTGAGTGTCTGAGTGTGTGTGTGTGTGAGTGAGTGTGTATGTGTGTATGAGTGAGTGAGTGTGTGTGTCTGTGTGTGAGAATGTGTATACGTGTGTGTGTGTGTGTGTGTGTGTGTGTGTGTGTGAGTGTGTGTGCCAGAGAGAGTGTGCGTGAGAGTGTGTATGTATGTGTGTGTGAGTGAGTGTGTGCGTGTGTGTGTGTGTGTTGCGTGTGTGTGTTGCGTGTGTGTGTGTGTGTGTGTGTGTGTGTGTGTGAAAGTTGAAAGGTGAACTCATCATTTCTGTTTCTTGTACATTACCTATGCGGTTTTCACATAACAAACGAACGGAGGTTGCGCAATGAGCATGTGCGGCCAACACAAAATGAGTGAATCACTCTCTAAGACTACTCGTTGCTCTGACTCACATAAAAGATTCATTGAAAATGAACAAATTGTTCATGAATGACCCGTCACTAATTGTGACTTATTTATTGACTTTATTTGACAAATAATAATAAAAAAGCTCTTTGTTGTAGTCATTCCCATTCATTTCCTATGGCGGGTCCATTTTGACCCAGAACAACACGAGTGTTACTTTTTCTGTCACAAAGCCTCAATCGAATCTAGTCCAGAAACGCAGGGCATGAACATTATACGCGTTAACATAGTTTAGTGTGATAAAATCAGGAATTTACCATTTACAACGAAGTTGTACTATTGGATATAACCTATAATACACAAGAAAAATGTTATAATGTAAAATCATGTTAATATGTATATTGATTAAGATCATGTGGCTATACTCTGGGAACTGTATGTATTGTAACATTTACAAACTGGCCCATTCATTTCCACTGATCAAAAAAAACGCAAATATTGTTGAAATAAGCATGGAATGAGTCTATGCCACAAATGGTGTTGAAAATCCCTTTAACTAACACATAATCTCATCTTCTGTTTCTCTTTGTCCAGGTGGGATGAAATGAATGCACACACTTCTCACATGTAAACATAATGAAATACTGATAAACATTGTAACAGAATCTTCAGTTTGAACCATGAGGTCAGAATGCTCTGTATGATGTCACACCCCTAAATATGAATTTTTTCTATTGAGAAATTTCACAGCATAACAAATGGCAACATTTCCTGGTGATGACCCTCAAAGCAGCCCTGTCCTGACACACAGTAAGCACAAACCTCCATTTATGAACCAGCAGGGAAACTGGCATGCCAAAAACGTTTGCAGGTGACATCAAACATGTGGCGTAGAAAATGTTTGCGAGATACAGTCGCCTTCTGTGCGAAATGTCAAGACGTGTTCTGTGATGAACTGGACATGATGTGAGATTATGAGCGAGATTCCGGGTTAAATGTCTCTTTTCTCCTCTGGGTTTGTTTTTATCCGTTTATGTGTCATTAGCTCGGGCTCTTCCTCTCTGCTTTGACTTAATTTGTGCAGCAGTCATTTTTTTTCCTAACAAAAAAATGCGATTTTAAAGAAAATCAATTGATGCTATCAAGAGATTTATCAGTTTATTTGGTCAAACTGAATATGATGTTCTTCCTCTGTTTGAGTCTCTCGATATAAGTGAGTTTCACTGTCAGTGAACGGCATCAGTTAAAACTCTTTCCTGCAGGACAGATGCCTCGAAATTTAATAGGATTTGATTATAGTTTGATCGTAAAGTCACTGCAGACCAGCAGTTCTCAACTGATTCGTGGCTCAGATTTAATGTCAAGTGGCAACCCAACACAGTACCAAACAAAAGGACAATATATATATATATATATATATATATATATATATATATATAAATTAAACTTTATAATAAATACAATCACATCTGGTAACAGATGCATGTAAATGCAAGAAATAGCATTTTAGCTTAGCATAAAGCTAAATGTTTACATGAAAAATTACACAGATTAACTATTTTTGCTGCTAAACCCCACAGAGTGTACACAACGACATCCTTGTCTGATCGTATGTGGATTCTGTTCATAGAATGAGGCCGAAAATATATTATTTGTGGCCAACACGGGCCAAACCTCACCTGGCCCGGACACGGAAAGGATGGACAGATTGAAAGCTTTTTCTGGATTCTGTGGGTGGTGGTGCATGGCTGTTCTTAGTTGGTGGAGTGATTTGTCTGGTTAATTCTGATAACGAACGAGACTTCGGCATGCTAAATATTTATCCAACTTCTTAGAGGGACAAGTGGCGTTAAGCCACACGAGCTGGAGCAATAACAGGTCTGTGATGCCCTTAGATATCAGGGTCTGCAGGCGCGCCACAATGGGTGGAGCAGCGTGTGTCTACCCTGCGCCGAGAGGTGCGGGTAACCCGCTGAACCCCACTCGTCATCGGGACTGGGGATTGCAATTTCCCATCAACGAGGAATTCCCAGTAAGCGCGGGTCATAAGCTTGCGTTGATTAAGTTCCTGCCCTTTGTACACACTACCTGTCGCTACTAACGATTGTATGGTTTAGGGAGGTCTTCCCATCGGCCCCGCTGGGGCTCCTCGTGGCCCATTGCAGAGCGCAGAGAAGATGATCAAACTTGACTATCTGAGGAAGTAACAAGGTTACGATCACACACCCGTGTGTGTGTGTGTGTGAATGCGTGTGTGCGTGAGTGAGTGTGTGTGTGTGTGTGTGTGCGTGCGTGCGTGAGTGAGTGTGTGTGTTTGTGTGAGTGTGTGTTAGTGTGTGTCTGTGTGTGTGTGAGTGTGTTTGTGTATATGTGTGTGTGTGTGAGTGTGTTTGTGTTAGTGTGTGTTAGTGTGTGTTTGTGTGTGTGTTAGTGTTTCTGTGTATATGTGTGTGTGTGTGAGTGTGTTTGTGTTAGTGTGTGTCTTAGTGTTTCTGTGTCTGTGTGTGTGAGTGTGTGTTTGTGTGGGTTTGTGTGAGTGTGTGTGTTTGTGTGTATCTGTGTGTGTTTGTGTGAGTGTATGTGTGAGTGTGTTTGTGTCTGTGTGTTTTTGTGTGAGTGTGTGTGTTTGTGTGTGTCTGTGAGTGTATGTTTGTGTGTGTTTGTGTGTGTCTGTGTGTGTTTGTGTGACTGTATGTGTGAGTGTATTTGTGTTAGTGTGTGTGTTAGTGTTTCTGTGTATGTGTGTGTTAGTGTGTTTGTGTCTGTGTGTTTCTGTGTGTGTTTGTGTGAGTGTATGTGTGAGTGTGTTTGTGTCTGTGTGTGAGTTTGTGTGAGTGCGTGTGTTTGTGTGTGTCTGTGTGTGTTTGTGTGAGTGTATCTGTGAGTGTGTTTGTGTGTGTGTTTGTGTGTCTGTGTGTGTTTGTGTGAGTGTGTGTATTTGTGTGTCTGTGTGTATTTGTGTGAGTGTGTATGTGTTAGTGTGTGTGTTAGTGTTTCTGTGTGTGTGTGTGTGTGTGTGTGTGTGTGTGTGTGTGTGTGTGTGTGTATGTAAAAGAGAGAGAGATAGAGGTGCTTTGTGGGTTGCCACATAATATTAGATTGTGTTTCATTGTTGAACTGTGAATATAGAACTGTATAGTGTAAATATCTGAAAATGACGGGGAGGGACGGAACAGTGCGTGTGTGTGTGAGATGCGTTTATGTGTGCGGGGCATCAGAGCATGAAGCCTGACAACTCTAGTCCACCTTCCCATAAATCACTGCGGTTTTAATCATACCTGCCACCTCCACACTCACAGTCACTCTCTCTCTCTGTTTCAATTATCTAGGAGGTTCTTGTTGCGCTTTATTTATTTTTCAGGTTTCATGTACAGCATACACGTTTATTCCTGTGAGGGAGCAACTGAAGGACAGACACAGAGAGATTGTGACAGTAAATGTGAGACTGTTTCTCTGTTGGGGGATGGAGACACAACTGAAGATGTTTTATGTTACTGATTTTCAACTAGTTTAACTTCAGGACACACATTTAATATTGGGCATCATGTGCAGACCCGAAACAGCACCAAAATTGCTTAGTATTAAAAGTAATGAAAATTGTCGTATTCTTTCTTATTGTTCCTACTAGTATTACAAGTTTGTTTGCAACCTGGTTAGCTGTCTGTAAAGGTTGGAAGGGAAGGAGGACACAGAAGGTGGGTTGCTCCGCTCAGGTAATGATTTTTACTGAACACACTGCAGCACTCAGAGCTTCACAATAATGTCTCATAACAACTCTTCAAATTCACAATAACAACTATACAGTTTCACAATAGCGACTCTACAGTTTCACATTAGTGACTCTACAGCTTCACAATCACATCTGTTCAGGACCAAGACTCTCTCTGCCTTCTGCTGGTGGCATGGGTGGTTTTATCTGCAGTCCCTGTGCTCACTGGAATTAGAGACAGGCGTTATTCATAATTTTCGCTCCCGGTCTATGGAACACCTTGAATTTAGGGGGCTGGAGAGCCAGATACCACCGGGTGATCCGCACGTTGGTATCCTTCATCCTTTTCCACAGTGCTGTACTTTGTTTCCCTCAGGGAGAGTTTACGGCAGCACCGGACACTGCTTCCCCTCCACCACCTGCAAGAGCACGGCCCCCAGCCCTCTGTCTGAAGCATCCGTCTGTAATAGAAAATCTCAGGACCACCCTCAGATGTTGCATGTGCCGCTGCCAATCGTTGCTGTAAATTATGATATCATCTAAATAGGCAGCGGCGTAAGCTGTATGCAGTCTGAGGATTCGGTCCATGAGACGCTAAAACGTGGCCGGAGCCCCAAACAAACCGAATGGATGCGTCACAAATTGGTGCAATCCAAACAACATGGAGAAGGTTGTTTTATCGAGGGACATTGGTGTCAAGGGGATCTGCCAATAACCCTTTGTCAAATCCAATGTCGAATAAAACCGTGCAGTACCAAACTGATCAAGCAACTCATCAACACGGGGCATCGGGTACGCATCAAATTTAGACACTGCATTGACTTTTCTATAATTCACACAGAACCGTTCAGACCCATCACTGTTAGGCACTAGAACAACCAGACTGGACCAATCACTGTGGGCAAGCGATAGGGATGGCTACATACCACCACTCCCGGTTCGGTCTTGATGTGGTGCTGAATGAGGTTCATACGACCCAGTGGAGGGGAGAGCACATATGCAAATTCTTGTTGCAACTTGGCAATTCCTGCGAGCTGATACGGTGAGAGGTGGTCTCCACAAGTGACCGGGGTGACAGGATTAGGCTTTGTGTTTACCTACGGGCCAAGCTCTACCCTTTCCGGAACTACTGTAGCCAACATCACAGGGACCGCCTCCCTCCATAATCCCTCCAATGTAGTTTTCAGAACTCTATCAGTTCACTTTACCTCATAATCAAGTACCCCCACTCTTTGTGTAACCTCAAAGGGTCCTTGCCACTTGGTGAGTAATTTAGAGCTTGATGTGGGGAGTAATATGAGTACCTTATCTCCCGGTGCAAATTCCCGTAGTCGAGTTCCCCTGTTATAAATGCCGTTCTTGAGATTGGAGCAAATTCTCCTGTGTTAGTTGCCCCAAGGTGTGGAATTTTGCTCTAAGATCAAGAACATACTGAATTTCATTCTTACTATGTGAAGGTCCCTCCTCCCAAGCTTCGCAGATGACATCAAGCACCCCGCACAGGCGCCGCCCATACAGCAGTTCAAATGTGGAAAAGCCAGTGGAGGCTTGTGGGACCTCTCGTACTGCTACTAACAGGGGGTCGAGCCATCTATCCCAATTCCTAGCATCCTCGTGCACGAACTAACAAATCATATTTTTGAGGGCGTAATTAAATCGCTCCACCAGGCCATCAGTCTGCGGATGGTAAACACTGATGCGAATCGATTTAATACCCAATAATTCATAGAGCTCGTGTAGTGTCAGTAACATAAAAGTTGTGCCCTGAACAACTTTCGGAATCCCCACCCGGGAGATTATTTTGTAGAGTGCCTCTGCAACACTAAATGCTGAGATGTGGCTCAGAGGCACTGCTTCCAGATATTGCGCTGCATAATCCACTAGGACTAATACAAAGCGAGGTCAGCGTGCTGACCACTCTAATGGTCCGACGAGGTCCATGCCAGTTCTCTCAAAGGGGACCTCGATCAGTGGAAGGGAGCACAATGGCACTTTAGGCAAGCTGCACACCACCTGCGGACATCACCGCCAATGCCTGGCCAATAAAACCGGCTCCGCCTCTCCTGCCAGAGCATCGCACATATCACATCTCATCGCTTTTTCGCAGGACACATCTGCACACATTCCCCTTAATACATTTCTAAATTCCGGCAAATTAGTCCCCAAAATCAGCGGATGTGTGAAGCAGGAACTAACCGCGGTCTCCACCCGAAATGTAATCACAAGGGTCACCACAGGGTATTTGTGAATATCCCCATACACACACTTCACCCTCACCATTTTAGCTGTGCCCAATGCCTCGGGCTGTACCAAGTGTTGGTGGATCATGGTTTGATTACAACCCGTGTCCACCAATGCTTGGTGAGTACCCCCTTGGCCCTTCCGAGTATCCAGTATGCTCCGGCTCAGTCGGGGGCAGCTTGCGGGGTTTCGGGGATTCGGACCACAGTCCCCAGCTCCATCATGGCGCATTGATCATGGAAGTGTGTGTGTGTCACCTTGTGCGGGAAACTGGTTGCGGTGGCAGAGCTCCTCGCATGTGTGGGGCAGGAACAGTCTCTGGGGAGAGATCAGAGTGAGAGGGAGTAGGGGAATGCACAGGGGGAGGAGAGGGAAGAGAGAGTACCACCTGGTCGATCACTCCCCCAAAGTCCCGATTCAAGCTTCAAGGACCAGAACAGCTGATGATACTGTTGCGGGCTACAACCCACCTGCTGCAAAATATTAACTGCAGGCAACTGTTGGGCAGCAAGCTGGGCTTCCCTGGACAGTATGGAAGGAGCCTCCAGATCTCCTGCAGGTCCTCTGCTTGAGCCAGCAGGATCTCGAAGAACTGTCGGTCCTAGTCTTGGCGGTGCTCAAGCAGGGATTGTTGGTTCATCTGATGCACACTGCAGAGGGACTAGAGGATCTCGGCCAACTGGTAGGACTCCATGGGGCGTACTTGGACTCCCGGATTTCAGCACCAGTATAAAGGTTGGAAGGGAAGGAGGACACGGATGGCTGGTTGCTCCACTCAGGTAATGATTTTTACTGAACACACTGCAGCACTCAGAGCTTCACAATAATGTCTCATAACAACTCTTCAGCTTCACAAGAACAACTCTACAGTTTCACAATACCACTTTCTCTCTCTCCGGACGGGCACTTGACCACACCCCGCTGCCACACTGTCTTTTACTCTTTTTTTAGTCCCCTTGTATTCTGCGGATGAGCTGGAGACAGTCTATGCATTATAAGAAAAGTGCAGGATTTTTCTGCTTGCAGTCGAGCCAGAAATTCAGATTTTTACATGCCCTGCCAAAATTTTAACTGGCTACAAACTGACAAATATGATAAAAAGCTAGTCCTATTTTTAGCACAATTTTTATCTTTTTATTTTTCATTAATAATTATATTTTAGAATTATTAGTTATAATTTAGTTATAACTAAATGACAGCAATAAACTCATATGAACACACTTAGTGCGAAACATTACTGATTTCCATCCATCCATCTTTTAAAGCCGCTTGTAGGTTCGCGGGTATTGCTGGAGTCGATTCCAGCTGTTTCGGGTCGAAGGCAGAGAAACTCCCTGGACATGGCAAACAAACACAGACATACACATTCACACTATCACTTATGGGCAATTTATAGTTTCCAATTCAGTTAACCTGCAGTTGTTTGGACTGTGGGGAAACCGGAGCACCTGGAGGAAACCCACATGAACCACAAGAGAGCATGCAAACTCTACACAGGCCCTGGGTGAGCCGGGACTCGAAACAGGGACCTTCTTGCTGTCATTTTATCTGATTCACAATGTCATGACATTTCAAGATGTGTCCTGCAGTGTAATATGCTATTCATGTAAAATTATTCTTGTATATTTTATATTATGATTATGTGTCCAGGAGTGTTGATTATTCATGTTATTGAGTCATTACAGACATTACATCATAAATTAGCATAATTAAATCAGATTCAAAGTAACGTCCAGCATCATCCAATCACTGTCAATCATGTTCAAATAAAATGATCCATTATAAATGGTGAATCTATGTACTGATGATCATTGTCCCATGTGTGTCAAACATGTTGATCCAAACATCATCTGCAGCCTGAAACTGAACTTTTGATCAGATTTTAGGAGTGAACGCACTTAACTGCATAGAGAGCTATAGGATGCTCCCTTGCTCCCTATTTAGTGCATGACTTAACCTCCAGTGTGCTGTCTGTCTGCACTGGTCTCAGAACAGTTATAGGAGAGCTATAGGATGCTCCCTTGCTCCCTATTTAGTGCATGACTTAACCTCCAGTGTACTGTCTGTCTGCACTGGTCTCAGAACAGTTTGAAATGCACCTTATTTTCATCCTAACACTATATAAATCCTCTGAAAGCAATTATTTTATTTTCAACGTGAAAATGCACAGTAAATATAGGATTTTGTAGTTTTGTTGCCGTTTCTCCCAAACACAAACTCCGCTGTGATCGACGGCATGTTGTTTTGACACATGACTCCATTTGTCAGAAGTTGAACCTTTTACTGACAGCACAGAGTCTTCTGAACTGAGATCAGTCAGCTTAAATCAAATAAATTTATGTGTTGCATATACAAAGTCAAAATACAACGTCCACGCATGTGCACGCGGGTTTGCACAAGGTTATAGATGCCTTTTTATGAGTATAATATGTATCATTGGAGTTTTATAAATGTTTTAGAAATGCTGATGTTACAACTTGTTAAATATATTAATTATAAAATTAATACACTGTAGGAAAAATAAAGTTGCATTTACAGTAAAAACTGGCAGCTGTGATTGCCAAAATTTCACTTTAAAATATACATTGACACAAAATGTGCAATATACAAAACTGTTGCAATAAATGAAGTAATCTGATTAATCCAGTGTGTGTGTGTGTGTGTGTGTGTGTGTGTGTGTGTGTGTGTGCGCGCGCTTGCATGTGCGTGTGTGTGTAATTCATGATAAAATAGCCGTGGGATGAACTAACAGTTTCCATTAAGCTCTAAAAATAAATAAATAAATAAATAAAACCACCTGCTGTGTTTCCTGAGTGGACCTTCAGTGACCTTCTATCTAGAGGTTAATGACACACACACACACACACACACACACACACACACACACACTGTACCTGTGCACATCTGTTCAGTATGTGAGGCACTTGAATGAAGCAGTTGATCCAGCGTGTAAGAAGCTTTGTGAGGGTTTAACGGTAATCCATCCGACGCACTACACCTGTGACACACACGCACACACACACACACACACACACACACACACACACACACACACACACACACACACACACACACACACACACACACACACTGATTAAAGGCAGGTCACAGGCTGTTGCAGAGATACTGTGCTTATATTGATGTATTTATATTTATAGATTAGTGTGGTAGTTCCATATTTGATTTTTCTTTTAATGACTTCTGTAACTAATCTGAGTTGGTGATGTCAGAAGCATTTATAGGAGTAATCAGAGCTGATTCACACACACACACACACACATACATCAGATTCACCTACGGTATATGAGATGGTAAACATCTAAAGCTTTATCCGCTCTTCCACTTTTAATCCTCATGATAAGTTGAATCTTGTGGGTTTTTTTATTTTTTATTTGATATAGATTATAGGTTGGAAATGCAGATGAATTAAAACACCACTGAAGTAAGTTATTTGACTAATGTGCACTATACAGTAAGTCTTCTGAACTCATACAATAGCTTTGTGTGAGGAACAGATATACATTTAAAGGAATATTCCGGATTCAACACAATTTAATCTCTATCGACAGCATGTGTGGCTTAATTTAGACTCGTCCATCCTATTTATTTTTTAAAGCAAAAATCAGCTAAGTTCTGTGAGGAAGACTCGCAGATTTGGGAAAAGGTTTAGATTACATTTATTTGATGAATATAAAACAGGAATGTAATGTCTCAAAGAAGAAGTTGTACTCAGAACCATCAGGCAGGGGCGAGGAGCCTACCCCAGTGCAGGACGGGACTCAACAGGTGGTGGTGGTGTGGAGGAGGTTGCAGTGTTAGCACACTGAAACAGCAATGTGACAGATTGTGAGCAGACTTAAAGCAACGGCTTACATGTGATTGGCTAAGAGTTACATAGCTAATGATGTACAGCTGCTAGTCTTCCAGCTAGAACTACGCTGCACTTACATTTCCAGTGAGGCACTTACAATGGAAGTGAATGGGGACAATATTTGTAGGGTTTAAAGACAGAAATGTGAAGCTTATCATTTTGAGAAATTAGGGATGTCCTGATACCATGTTCCAGATATTTGTGTTGCACTGGAAGTGTTATGTTAGGGTTAGGGTTATAGGGTTAATTATAATTATAGTTGGAAGAGTCACGTTTGCAGATCGGATCTATATGCCGTAAAGATCAATCCATAATCACGTACAATAAACTTTCAATACTGTCGTCATGGTAAAACAGGATAATGATTGGGGCAAACTCTGTCATGTGACACTACATTTTTGTATTAATGCCAATTTTATCGACAAAAAATGTTTCCAAACCAGTTTTTCGCGACATTTGATGTATCGACAGAGTTTATGCACTTGAGCTAAACAGAAACATATCATGTCGACATTTGTGACATTTAACTTTTTTAGCAAAAACGAAGTTACTGACTTCAATCTCAACAAAAAAGAAGAGGGAAAAATCCCATTCCTCTCCATGCCAGTCAATCAATGTCCACAATTACTGTACCATCTGTGCTTATAGTGCTGCCTTAGGTCCATACAATGAGCAAGACTGCTATTTTTTGTGTGTTTGTTTGTTTGTTTGTACAGTAAACAACTTCATCATCCTTCCAGAGGAAGAGCAGGAACAACTAGAAATTTAGAGACATTTTATGAAAACAGATGGAAAATGGTCTTTATTGTGTATTTTTATGACATATATGTTATTTCAATCATAGAGTTGTGTGTCTATAACTGAAAATGTGATGAATTCATCGGAGAACACATCTGTAGGTGCCTCATTATGCTGTAAAATGAAATCTTTTTGCTGTCCCTTTCTGCATATCGCGGCACCGTTGTGTGGTCCGTTCTGCGTGACGCTGCAACTCATTTTATCTTATCGTTGCAGATTCATCGATTCTCCCGATGGCCAGTCCTACCCTGATCGCCCCCAAAGTGCATTGGCCCATCTGGACTAAAGCGTCGACCTGCGTGCTCTTCAGGACTCGTACCCCGCTCCTTTACATCACAAGAACAAAGCTCTATCAGTCGAGCAATTCGATCACACTCGAACAAGCTTGTAAATGTATTTGATTATGTAACAGAAATGTTAAAATGCGCTGCAGTAAAAGTCATTAGATGTCACAAGATAGCATTTTAGTTTTACTCGTGATTTAAAAGTTAAAGTGATTCACAATTAAAGTTATCTAATGTGTGTTTCACCAGGAAACTGACCCGATACATACAAATAATTCTGCACAGTTGTAGGCGTTTAAATAATTCTATTCTTGAGAACCAAAAATGTAAAAGTCATTTGTGAATCTTGTTTCCTGTTTTATCAGAGTACAATCAAACATTTCGGTTTTAACTGGACAATGTTGAGGAGTGCTGAGGTGGCGGTTTAGATGAAAGTTTCTGTCTTCTGCGGGTCCAGTAGACAGAAAGTTTTTATGGTGCAGAATGTGGAGAATCTGAAACCGAGTTCAGAAGGTGAGAGAGAGAAGATGAGAGAAGAAGGAGAGGGAAACTTCTTTTCTGCAGCTCCACCGTGACTATTTCATGCTGTGAACACAAAAGAGCGTATTAAAGACTAAAGTTTATCAGTACAAATTAAGTCTTGGATTCACAGCCGCTTTAATCTTCAGCATCTAACCATTTTTTTTCACTCGGCTCTCTTTCGTTTCTCAGTTTTCCCCTGTTAATGTTGAAACGAAAACTCTTCAGTACCGTACACTCGCCCGTTAAAAATACTGAGACGCATCATAAAAATTTAATTACTTCTGCCTCATTTCCATAAGATTCCCTAAAAAAATGTAAAATTCATTTAAAGTAAGTGGTGACTTTGTCTTTGAAGATCACGACAATTAACACGGATCAAAGCTAAGGTTCTGAGAGGGAGAGAGCTCATTAGCATAATGAAATTAACTCACAGACAAGAATCTCTAATAGGTGCAACAAAAAACGCTTTAATAATATTTGAAGAAAATGATGTTTATGCTAGTAATGCAACAATTATAGGGCCTGTATTCAATTAACAATTTGTTAATTAACTTTCAGCATGTTGAGAGTTGATAGTCTGGTTTTATTCACTCAAGTTTGAATGGAACCGTTTCAGTGTTAAAATCGAACGTCTGCAAAATTCAACATTTCTGTTCATTTTAGAACATTTGAAATATAATTTGTTCTTATTAGAATTTGCATAACATTGATAATAATAACTGCAGCTGGTTTTGAGTTTGGTTAGAAGAATTTCTTCACAGACACTTTTTAACATGATTAAAATTCAAATACACAATGAGTCTATAAAGGAGAAGAATGATATAAATATTTATTTGAAAATAATCATATTAAAAGAGAATTAGATGAATGTCAGGTTCTGTTTCATGAGTTTTTTTTGAAGCACTGCTTCATTTTCCCTAATCTGTTAAATTATAGAAATATATGCAGCTATTTTGTTAGCCAGACGAGTATAAACATCTGCAACTCATTTTATAATTTTCATTTAATTTTATAGAGTTGGAGAGAAAGCCCTGATCAGTGTCTAGTATTTACATTAATATTCATAAAACATGATATTAGTCTTTAAATTACTTCTGGCGAAGTGGGTGTGGCTTAGTGACAAATGTGGAGAGCGAGGCCTGGAGAGGGAGAACGATAAGGATTGACACCTGTGGAAAATGATCTCTAACTGCTCATTAGTGTTGCTGTGAGAGCTGGAGAGAAATAAAAGTGTGTGAATGAGTGAGTGAGTGTGTGTGTGTGTGTGTGTGTGTGTGTGTGCACGTGAGCGAGCAAGTGAGTGAGTGAGTTTGTGTGTCTGTGTGCGTGTGAGTGAGTGAGTATATGCGCGTGTGTGTGCATGTGAGCGAGTGAGTGAGTGTGTGCGTGTGTGTGTGCGCATGTGAGTGAGTGTGTGTGTGCGTGCATGTGCAAATGAGTGTATGCGTGTGTGTGTTCACGTGAGTGACTGAGTGAGTGAGTGACTGAGTGAGTGAGTGAGTGAGTGAGTGATTGACTGAGTGAGTGAGTGAGTGTATGCGTGTGTGTGTGTGCGTGCGTGAGCGAGTGTATGTGTGTGTGTGTGTGTGCGCACGTGAGCAAGTGAGTGAGTGTATGCGTGTGTGTACGTGAGTGAGTGAGTAAGTGTGTTTGTGTGTGTGTGCGTGAGTGAGTGAGTATGTGTGTGTGCACGTGAGTGAGTGAGTGAGTGAGTGAGTTTGTTTGTGTGTGTGCGCGTGTGAGTGAGTGTGTGCGCATGTGAGTGAGTGCGAGTGAGTGTATGCGTGTGTGTGTGAGTGAGTGAGTGAGTGAGTGTGTGTGACTAATGTTGGATTGTTTATCCCGCTCCCGCTTCCTCCTTCAAAGAGAGTTTATTCTGTCACATTAGTATTCATATTTAGGTGTAATATGAGAGAGAGGACAGAGGAAAGAAAGTTTTTATAAAAGTAAAGAAACAGTTTTATTATCATTATTATTTATCATTAGTCATAAAACATAAAAACAATTACATTTACAAGACAGACAGACAGACAGATATTGAATGAATTCGACCCTTTGTTTCACTTGATGATGTGAAAAAATGGATTTCTGCATCTCACATTGACTATTGTAATGCACTTTATACTGACTTACCTAAGAGTTCTAGATGGACTGCAACTGGTGCAGAATGCTGCAGCCGGAGAGATCATATTACACCTGTTTTAGCTCATTTACATTGGTTACCCGTTAAGTACAGGATTGATTTTAAGGTTCTTTTAATGGTTTTTGAAGCACTTAATGCCTTAGCACCATCATGCATCTCTGACTGTATCAAATTATTTTCCAAATCACAGTTTGAGGTCTTCCAATTTTCCAATTTTCTTACATTAATATAAATCTTAAAAGTTCTGGTGAAGCTGCTTTTAGCCATTATGCGCCAAAAATCTGGAATGTTTACCAATACAGATTAGACAAGCACCAAACATTTACATTTTTAAAAAGCAGTTGATTGATCAATTGTTTTATATTTTTTACTTTAGACAGACAGACAGACAGACAGATAGATAGATAGACAGATAGATAGATAGATAGATGGGGTGGAGCCAGTAAAAGGGTGAAATGACCCAGTTTTTATCTGTGGTCATGAATAATTCATGAAGTCTGTGTATCAATGTTTATGAAGCTCTGATGTCACCGATAGTTGCAGATGTCTTAGGGGCCTGAAACATCAGTGACCCTCTGATTCTCACGACCCTCAACATCCTCTCTCTCTGTCACTGTGTGTGTGTGTGTGTGTGTGTGTGTGTGTGAACAGTGAAACATGTTTTTAAGTTTTTGCATCATAATATTTTAATTTGTATTATTTTTTTTTTCTTCTTTAATGATTCAGGCCATTGATGAATCTTCTCATGTATTTACATCTGAGCAGGTTTAGAGAACTGCCATGGCAATAAACTTTTTTTGCTAATTTAATATATCATATGTAGCATAATCTCTCTTCTCTTCTTTTCTCCTCTCTGCTCCTCTCTTCTTTTCTCACAAGATGTAGGAGAGTGGTGGAGGGTGCGGTGGGGAAGAACAAATTGGTTTCAACTGTCTGTTTAAATATATTTTCTTTATCTTTCCAAATCCAAAGTTTCCAAAGTTATAAGTATATCTATATTAAAATTTTGTGTAAATTAGATCTTGTCGTTTCATATTAATTGGTGAGTGTGAGAATGGCGTCGCTCCCAGGTGAGCGTGCGCCATCTCCTTCACTCCGCCATGGATTTAGCTGCGTGCCGGAACAGGGAGTCATGGTTGAAAGTGTGCTGTTAGTGTTGGGAGAACAAATCGGATGTGAAAATATATCTTCGGCATCAAGGATGAACAAAGCGGTAGTGATCTTTCTAAAAGAGGAGCATTTTGTTGCGCAACTTATCGAAAGGTGTGTCGTGATTAATGGAGGTTTCTGTCCAATCTTTCCGTTGGCAACGTTAACATCTAAGGTAATTATCTCCAATGTGCCGCCGTTTATCCCCAACGAAATTATTGAGAGAGAACTCATTAGGTTCGGAAGAATCGCCAGCCCGATAAAAGCCATAATCACTGGGTTGTAAAAGTTCGGCACTAAAACATGTTATATCATTTCGACGACAAGTTTCCATGTTTTTAAAAGAGCCAACGCTGGATATATTGTTCCGGGCCGTGGATGAAGGTAAGTCGTTTATGATTTATGCTTCACCTGTTGGATTGAAATGTTTTGAATGTGGTGAGGTTGGTCACAAACAGTTCGCTTGTCGTCATAAAGTTCAAGTGAACACTAATGAGGAGAATAATGTTGATAAGGTAGAACGAGAAGAGAATGAGTTGGCTGGAGAAAGTACTCAAATTGAACGAACTGAAACAGTCAGAACAGGCTATAGCTGAAGTGCATGAGTGTGATAATGATGGAATTGAGGTTCAGGAAGTTGTGGTACAAGATGAAAATCAGACTGTAGAAGTACAAGATATTAGTGATGAGAATGTTTTGAGTTCTAAGATTGTGAGTACAAGTAAAGTTGCTTACGTATGAGAAAATGCAGAATACTGTGGTAGGCCTAATAGAAGATGAAACTACAGCAGAAATGAGGGATGATGATACGTTCTCTCAAATGTCAGGTGTTTCTGAAACAGGGTCTCAGATGGAAGACAGCAGTCTTTATTCTCTCCAGGAGAAAAATAATTTTCTGGATGAGGCATTTGAAGAGCGGTAGAAATTAGAGATTTTTTTTCGGACACTGAAAAATTGGTGAAATCGGTGGTCAAATTGCAGCGTATTGCTGGACTAGATTAATTGAATGAAAAAAAGAGGTTTCGATTGAGGAAACTTCTTACAAAACTAAGCATAAAGGCTCGTCTTCAAACAAATAGGAAAATGAGTCTGATGCACTGGGTGATCTTTTTCTGCTATTTACTGTCTCTTTTCCTTTTATTAATATGATGCTTATGAGAATAGGCTCTTTGCATAAATGGAGTGAGAGATCAAACTAAAAGGGCAGTATTATCAGAATTTGTAAAAATTGGCTGGAGACTGGAACTGTACTGTAGATTTTAACGTAGAAATGGTGCAGAACCTCATTTTCAATCAGCTGTTGTACTTTCTAAGGTGATTCAAGAACATGATTTGTGTGACGTTTGGAGAAATAGGAATAAAGGGATAAAACAATATACATTTATCAAAATAAGTAATAATGAAGTTAAAGGGGCTAGATTAGGCAGGTATTATAGAAGCAAGTCTTTCAATACTAGAGTGATGGATGCTGCTATCATTTCTAGTGGTTTCTCTGATCACCATACGGTAACTATAGATATAAATAAAAAAAAACATCTTATAGATCACAGTATTATTGGCATTTTAATAAGAAATTGTTATATAATGAGTTATTTTGTGAGAGTAAAAGTCAATGGTGGGAGGTTGGAAAGGTGCATATAAAACTTTTCTGTCAAAGTTATGAGTCTCAAATTTCACTTAAATTTAGAGATACAGTTCAAAATTTGCAATGTGAAATAGGAGAAACAGAAAAGATGTTGATAGACAATGAAGAAGGGACCAATAAAAGGGGTGAATTAAGTAAGAAGAAGCTCGAATTGGAACATCTATTGCAAGAGCAAGTTAAAAATGCTTTAATAAGGTCACGATTTGTTCAATTAAGGATATGGATGCTCCTAGCACTTATTTTTTTAAATTGGAGCTACATGTGGTGGAACATAATCCTATGCTTTATTTAAAATGTCCAGATGGAATAATTATGGACAATCCAAGTGAAATGTGAAAACTTGCAGTTGATTTTTATTCTGCACATTTTAGTGCTGGACAATGTGACTAAGAGAATGCTGCTGACCTTTTCAAGAACTTCCTAAGTTGCAACCTAAACATAAAGAAACTTTGGATAGTGACATTACTTTAAGAGAGCTCACAGATGCAGTTAAACAACTTTCAGTGGGTTGTTCACTTGGGATTGATGGGATAACCACAGATTTCTATTTTCATTTCTTGAACATTTTGGGACAAGATTTTTATGAAGTAACAAAAGAGTGTTTTGAAAATGGTTATCCTTCAAGCAGCTGTAGACGAGCAGTATTATCCCTGTTACCTAAAAAAAGGGGACTTAGGTTTTTGGGAGAATTGGAGGCCTGTTTCTCTTTTATGTATGGATTGAAAAATTTTGACCAAATGTTTAGTAAACAGGTTGAAATGATATCTGGACATATTTATTCATAGTGATCAGACGTATTGTGTACCCGAGCGATTTATTATGGATAATCTGTTTCTTTTAAGAGATGCTATGTATTTTTTATAGAGTTTTAAAGAGAATATTAATATGGATCTTTTATCAATAGACCGAGAAAAAGCCTTTGATAGAGTGGGCCATGGGTATCTTTTCAAAGTTTTGAGAGCTTTTGGTTTTGGTGACAAGTTTATTTCTTGGATAAAACTGTTATATTGTGATGTTTCTGTTTTGGTAAAGGTGGGAGGAGGGCTGAGTGCCTCAATCCCTGTAAAACGAGGAATCAGGCAAGGGTGCCCACTCTCTGGTCAATTATATATCATTGCCATTGAACCATTATTAAGAAGAATGAAAAGAGATCTTAAAGAGTTTTTAATACCAAATTATGCTAATTGTAATAGAATGGTGTTATCTGCTTTATGCTGATGATATAACAGTGTTTTTAAATGGACACAAAGATGTGAACAATCTTACAAAAAGCATAGAGGTATATGAAAAGGCATCCACTGCAAAAGTACATTGGAATAAGAGTAAAGGATATGCAGCAGGTCAATGGATAAATCAAAGGCTTCCAGACTTACCGGCTGGATGAAAGTGGGAGCAGAGAAGGTTTTAAAGCCTTGGGTGATTTTTTTGGGTTCTTCTAGGTTTCAGGAGAAAAACTGTGAGGGACTACTGGAGAAGGTTGTGGGCCAATTGTCTCGATGGCGATGGCTGTTACCTTATCTTATAAGGGGATAGTATTGGTTATTAATAACTTGGCTGCTTCCACATTATGGCATAGGCTAATGGTGGGTGAACCGCCAGAAGAATTGGTGATTTTTACACTAGTAGATTTCTTCTGGAATGGTAAACATTGGATTCGGGCTGCACAACTTTATTTGCCTCCTTGTGAAGGAGGACAAGGCTTGATAGACATTAAGAACAGACTTATTTCAATACAATTCTCTGTAGAAAAGAACTGACATGGACCGGTACAGCAGGTGCAATTCTGCAAAGAGTAGAGGAGTTGAACTATGATGTACATCTTTTCTGGATAGAAATTCAAGAGATGGACCTGACAGAGACATCCTTTTATAAATCAGTGTAACAGGCATGGGATACAACTTCATACTCAAGATAAAAAGAATTTTCGAGATCCCTAAAAACTGGGTGATGGAGGAACCACCTTTTCACAATCCAGTGGTTCATGGTACACTGATATCTTCTAGATGTCTACAGGAGAATATGTTGAGAAGATACTGCTCAAAGCTGAAAGATTTGGTCAACCTAGAAGGCTGGAAGTCAGTGGAGGATATAATGTACTTGACAGGACTGCAATCTCAACGTCTCGCAATGCGTTTTTTAGAAGAAATATGCTTTTCACAGAGAAGTTATACAAAGAAAAGATCTGAAGGAACAGACTGATGTTATTCCTAAAAAGCTGTTAATTCTTATAACAACAGTATGTTGGAAGACCATCATATAGATGATTCTGACACTTCTGAGACATGAACAATTGAAGAAATGTCTAAAAAGTGTTTCAATAGCCTATGAGTCAAGACTGTTCATAAAGAGACACTGTAGGAACAGCAGCCATTGAGGTGGACTAGATGCTTTGGACCAACTTTCCCCTTGAGAGATCAGTTAAGGTCCCTGTATAAGTTTCCACTAGAGAAGCAAACTGCAGATTTGCAGTTGAGACTTATTCACAGGGCAATAGCAACAAACAGATATGTGGCTCACCTCAATCCAGCAGTAAGTGGGGAGTGTGGGTTCTGCAGCCAAGACGAAACTGTGGAACACTTATTTTTGAATTTTAAACGATTGGAGGAGCTTTTTAGAGTTTTGACTAAATGGTTTAGAGGATTAGGTGAAACTTTTTCTGAATGTAATTTATAGGTTTAAAGTATACAATGTCAAAAAGACAATATTTTGTCTCCTAAACTATGTTATGGGTATAGCAAAATTAGCCATTTTCAATTAGAATTTTTTTTTGGGGGGGGGGGGGGGGTCTAACTGGAGTGGATGAAGAGAGAATGTTGAAGGGGTTAATTGCTTCTCTACTCTACACTTCTCTACACTTCTCCTCTCTTCTTTACTCTTCTCTACTCTACACTTCTCTACACTTCTCCTCTCTTCTTTACTCTTCTCTACTCTACACTTCTCTACACTTCTCCTCTCTTCTTTACTCTTCTCTACTCTACTCTTCTCTGCTCTACTCTTCTCTAATCTTCTCTGCTCTTCTTTACTCTTCTCTGCTCTACTCTTCTCTAATCTTCTCTGCTCTTCTCTACTCTTCTCGTCTCCTCTCTTCTCTACACTTCTCTTCTCTACTCTTCTCTACTCTACTTTACTCTAATCTTCTCTTCTCCTATCTTCTCTACACTTCTCTACTCGTCTCTTCTCTACTCTACTCTGCTCTTCTTTACTCTTCTCTACTCTGCTCTTCTCTACTCTACTTTACTCTTCTCTACTCTTCTCTTCTCCTCTCTTCTCTACACTTCTCTACTCTTCTCCTTTCTTCTCTTCTCTACTCTACTCTACTCAATCTTCTTACAATGTTGCCAAAGCACAAGTTATAATCAAATAAAACAGAGTTGATACATGTATAACATTAATAAACAGATTTAAACTGTGGATATTTAGAACACACAAATTAACAAATAAGTAGCTGCAGTGGCCTTGTGTTCTTTCTCTCCTAATATGATTTGAATTTGTTCCATTTCAGGCAGCTCATGTATTTCAGGTATAGAGTCACTGCATTTTGTGAAGACTTTGAATGTTCTCCTGTGGGACCGCTGAAAAATTCAGCTGCATTTCTTTTACCTGCTGTATGCAGAGTTGACACAGGCAAAGCGTGTCTTAGAACGTATGGAGTTTTCACATGTGTTCATGACAAGCTCATTAATTTATGCAATTTCACAGTGATATCTGAACTCGACAGAGCCACTCACCAATCAGGGTAATTAAGCAGAATAAACACTCACTGTGAAAGACTCCAAGTGGCCGAGGGAATCCTGCATTTATGCCGTGTGAATTTTTAAAGCAAATTAACGTATGTTTGCTTTCACCTTCTGCTAGTGTTCACCTTCAGAACATCAAGTTTCCCCTTTAAACACACACACACACACACACACACGGCAGCAGTGCAGTTAACGCTGTCAGGCTGTTTATTTTACTAGAACTGTACTTTTCACAGACTCTGAAATTCTCTTTGATTTGCGTTCAAACCCCAAAAAGTAACAACCGTGTTTCTCTCTCTCTCTCTTTCTCTCTCTCTCTCTCATCTTTGTAAATTGTGAGCAAACAGAAATGCGATCCACTGTATGTGAACGAACCTGTGATTGACGTGTTGTTTTATTCGCTGTATTTCTCTCTTTATCCTTGTTTAGGATCATAAATAGTGCATGAGCTGATTAGTTGGCCATTTCTGGGCCTCGATTAAGTGTGTGTGTGTGTGTGTGTGCGTGTGTATTGGAGATTGTGTGTGTAGGGCCGAGCAGACAATTTGTCCACACAGATGTGAGCATTATTAGTGTGTGTGTGTGTGTGTTCACTCCGGGCGCCAAACATGGAGAAGTCGTGTTTTCCGCCCAACAGGATGGCTTCAGTAATGAGAGCTGAACTGATGTGTTTGACATGTCAGGAAACCTCTGCTCTCTCATTAATACAACGAGCAAAAACCCTCTTCAGTAAGAATGAGGTAAAATGTTCAGCTCAGGTACATTTTGTCAGATTCTTTGAGGTGGTGCAATTACTTGATTGTTTTGAGTCTTTGATACACAAAGCAGCAGATGGTTTCATTCGAGAGAACAAGCGTACAGCTAGTACAGATGCTCAGGATCAGGAATGACACTGTTGTGTACTGGATCTGATAACATTAGTGCGGCCACATTAATATTTTACAAACAGCATACAGATAATGTGCCTCTCTCTCTTTTTTGGATTTTTCTCCTTCAGTTACACGCTTACAAAGACAACGCCGTTTGGCTGTAGGTTGTAAAAACGTACCATCCCGATGAAAGTGTAGAATTGTATTCATTGCTCTATAATCTAAGTTCTCGGTTATGTTTTATTTAACTAAATAGTTCACCCAAAAATGAAAATTCTGACATTATTTACAACCTGTGTGCTGTTACTTTTCCAGCTCCAAAAAAACCCATACAAGTATCAAAAAAGCATCGTAAAAGTATAATAAAAGCAGGCCATTTGACTCTATATGCACTATATTCCAACTCTGTTCCTCACATGGAATATAATGCACAAGTCACATGGACTATGTTTACGAGAATTTGTTTTTAAGTGTCTTTTTTGGAGCTTGTTGAATGGAAAAGAGCAGCATGGACATTCATCACAATATCTGCTGTTGTATTCCACAGAAGAAATAATGTCAGGTTCGATATAACATGAGGCTGAGTAAATGATGACATATTTTCACTATTCTAGCAACCTATCTGAACTATTCCCTTAATTATTATCTTTGTTTATGTTTCACTTAAAAATCTATTTACATACAATTACTCACGGACATAAAACTAGACTCAGCCAGTTCTTGTGAGAGTTTGAGGAGCAATTTTTATATTGGCATGTCTGTTTTTTGATTGCAGACTTTGGTATATTTTAGGGAAAACATCTGAGAGAAACTTGACAAATAATGGAGAATCTCTTGGCAATAACATTTTGATCAGACGACAGATAAAACACCTGATAACTGTACAGGGCCTTTATAACAACACACACACACACACACACACACACACTCCAGTTGTGAAACATCAGCAATACATGTCACAGTAATCCAGTGGATCAGTTTAATCTGATCAGATAGCACACTGTATCTGTCTCTCTCTCAGTGTCTGTCTGTCTGATGTGCAGTAACATCTGGTGTGTGTTAGCTGCTGTGAGGTGGGCTGTACTACAGGAAGTCGAGGGGTCAGACTCTGATTCATGACTTAATAACTCTGAGAAAGGCAAAACATTTATACATAGAGATTTTTCAAAAGCGCCACACAGCGTCAGACCGCGAGGAGATGGCCTACAGAACTTTCCTGAACATGATTTATCACAATCTCGCAGTGGAGAAAAAGACATGTGCCTCTGGTTCCTGACAAATCTTGCGCCCTCATTAGAGAAATTTTGGAATTTGCCTTTTTCAGAGGCGATGATTTGTCTGTGTTGTGTTGTTCAATGATGTGTTTATGAATTAAGTTGAATGATGTGTATAATGTGTGTGTGTGTGGCAGATTAGATCAGGGAAAACATTGTATGCAGTTGTGACTTTCTCGTCATGTGCAATCAACTGTTGTTAATATAACTAAAATAAAAACCCCATGTGAATTATGTCGAACAATTAAAAATGACAGGCCAGTCATCTTTGCAAGACAGTTTAGATGATCTGAATATTTATTTAATAAATATATGACTATTTTTCAGACATTTGACCCATCCAAGTTGTATTTGCATATTCTTTAGAAACAAATCTAAATGCAAAATATCCTTGTGTAGTTTAAGGGTACGTTTACCAAAAACTTTTCAGACCACTGTAGTTTGATTATTAATGGCTGTGGGTGACAGACCCCTCATTGCATCACAGCATATTATTATATCTGTATTTGTGTCATATTTAATATCGAGGTTTAAGGTTTAGAGAAAACTTTAGACTTTTAGTGAATCGCACAAGTAAACACACACATTTGCTTTGATCGCACTGTGTGGTTGAGCAGATGACAGCAGACATTTCCATGTTTTATTTGTTGCTTTTTGCTTTCAAAATAACACGATGTAAATGAAGAAGTCACTATTATCAATGCTCGAGATTTTCATACCAGCATACACTCATTAAACCACAGTGACTCTCAAAACTACATTACTAAGGGAAGAGAGTCGACATAAGCTCACATAGTGGGGTTCAAAAATCGGGGTCTGGTTCAAAATCTGGAAATAAATAATCAGGATTTTTTTTTTTTTAAATGTATGACATAAAATCAATGTAACAATGGCGTCTGTACCGCCAATATCAGGGGAAATTTTACTTGGAATTCCATTTCAAAAAGGTTGCCGGACCCTAAAACTAAACTACTAAGATAAACTAAACTGAACAACTAAACTACACTCTACTAAATTGAAATACTTAACTAAGCTAAACTATATTAAACAACTAAACAAATCTCTGTTAAACTAAGCTAAACTGAATTATACAACCAAACGCTACTAAATTTAGCTAAACTACAAAAAACAACTAAACTAAGCTATTAAACTAAACAACTAAACTAAAAAAAAAAATACAAAATACAAAATAAAACCAAACTAATTGTTGTTAAACTAAGGTAAACTAAACCAAACAACCAAACAAAACTCTACTAAATTAAGCTAAACTACACAAAGCAACTAAACTCTACTAACCTATGCTAAATTAAACTAAATATATATAATTATAAACTATATATAACTTAACAACATTGGACTGTCACATACGTTTAAACCTAGTTTAGGCTTTCATCAGGGAATCCTCACCATAGTAACATATGTTAATCGGCTATCCTGCTCCGGGACAGGTTATGTTTCTGATCAGAGATATCATCCAGATTTTGGATCAATCGGCTGTGAGCAAAGTGACAGTAACTCCCCCAGTATCTCTCACTCCAATTCTCTAACTCAAAAATTCCCAATCATTTTCCCACACTGGCAATAAAATATTTATGAATAAATAAACCCAAAATAATGATATCATTTCAAGTAAGTTATTAATACAATATCAATAATGATCAAATTTATCATCCAATTTTCCTGATCCAGCTAGACAGGAAAATTTACATTTAATTTATGCATTTGGCAGACGCTTTTATCCAAAGTGACTTGCAGTGCACTTATTACAGGGACAATCCCCCCGGAGCAACCTGGAGTTAAGTGTCTTACTCAAGGACACAATGGTGGTGGCCGTGGGATTTGAACCAGCAACCTTCTGATTAGCTGCCCTGTGCTCTAGCCACTACGCCACCACCACTCCTGAAAATATTGTCAAAAATCCTGACTAGCCAATTAAGTAAAGTTATGACATCTCTTATACATATAGATCAGGTGGGGTTTATTCGGGGCCTCAGATCTTCTGATAACATTAAGCTTTTCATCAATACCATGTGGTCAGTGGCGAATGATCAGGCTCACTCACTTGACACCGAAAAGGTGTTTGATATGGTGAATGGGATTATCTTTTTAAGATTTTGGAAATATACGGGTTCAGGAATACTTTTATTGGATGGATTAAGTGCGTCACTTCTATCTGTTTGTTTTTCCTCATAATCGAGATCTCTCACATGTCATGTGACCTCAAAGGTCCCTTGCGAGCTTGAGATTGGGAGTAATACAAGCAATTTGTCTCCCGGTGCAAATTCCCGTAGCCGAGTGCCCCATCATACAGTTGGCTTTGACGTTCTTGAGCATGGAGCAAATTCTCCTGTTTTTGTTGACCCAAAGTGTGCAGTTTTGCTCCAAGATCAAGAAAGTTCTGCATTTAAGGTCCCTCCTCCCAATTGGATGTTTGAAGGTCCCTCCTCCCAAGCTTCCCAGATGACGTCGAGCATGCCATGTGGCCGACGCCCATACAGCAGCTCAAATGGGAAAATCCATTTGGAGGCTTGGGGGACCTCTTGAACTGCGAATAACCAGGGTTCGAGCAACTTATCCCAATTCCTATCGTCCTTATGCACAAACTTACGAATTGTATTTTTCAGGGTTTTATTAAATCGTTCCATCAAACCATCTGTTTGGGAGTGATAAAAACTGGTGCGAATCGATTTAATACCTATAATTTGTACAGTTCACATAGTGTAAGTGACATATATGTAATGCCTTGATTAGTGATGATTTCTTGTGGAATCCCCACTCGGGAGATTATTCTGAAGAGTGCCTCCGCAACACTACGTGCTGAGATGTTGCGCAGAATCACTGCTTCTGGATATCATATTGCATAGTCCAACGGAACTAATAAAAAAGCAATGCCTGTGTGTTGTCCATTTTAATAGCCTGATGAGGTCAATGCCAGTTCCTTCAAAAGGGACTTCGATTAGTGGTAGAGGGCACAATGGTGCTTTTGGAGCAGTCGGTGGATTCACCAGCTGACATTCACGGCATGCCACACACCACCTGCAAACATTCCCGTGAATGTCCGGCCAATAAAATTGGGCCATTACACGGTTCAGTGTTTTTCCCTGTACCAAGTGTCTCCCCATTGGATTATAATGAGCTGCATGGAATAACATTTCCTGACAGCTATTTGGCACTAACAACTGCATTGTATTTTCCTTTGTCTGAGTATCCTGTGTCACTCGACAAAACCGATCCTTAATGATTGAAAAATACGGATATGTGAGTTCAATGTCTGGCTGGAGGAATTGACCATCAATCACTTTCACCTGATAACAGGAGAGCCTAAGGGTTTCGCCTTGTGTCTGCTCAAGAGGGAAATCCCCTGCAGGGAATCCTCTAAGGGCTGGAGAAGCCAGCAATTCCCCCTCCCTTACGTCATACTGACATGGAGCTGGAATAGATGGCCACGGCTCCGCCTCCCCAGCCATTGAATCACAAACAGCACAGCGACACACTTTGTGACATGACCCTTACACACAAATTCCCCTCATTGATGCAGTAAATGCCAATTCGTACCCAAGATTAGTGGATGGGTGAGACTGGGACTAACCACAGCCTCGACTACTTTTTACCCCGGAATTTAATGATGAGGGTAACCAAAGGATAATCATGAACATCCCTGTGCACCTTACCTTCACCCTCCTATTTGTGACCATTGCCTCATTTTGAATCAAACATTGGTGAATTGTGGTTTTATTGCAACCAGAATCCACCAATACTTTGATGAGTACCCCCCTTAATACTCACAGGTTTTTTGTGCTCTCCAGCTCGGTTGGGTGAAGCCTGCGGAGAGTCACGGACACGGACCAACATTTCTAGCTCCATTACTGGACATTGGTCCTGCGTTTCCAGCAGGCCAGCCTAGACTTTACACCTGCAATTGCAGTGGCAGGTTCCACAACCTGGGGGGAGAGCAGAGAGAGAGAGGGGTTAGTGGCATTTCCATGGGAATTCCTCTTTTTTGGGGCGTGGCAATCGGGTGAAAGGAAGGAGTAGGACAGGAGCAAGGGACAGAGTGAGAAGGAGAGTGATAGAGAGAGTGAAAGCAAGAGTGTGTGGGATCTTCTTCCCCTCTGTATGCCGATATATGGTCCTCAGCCAGTTGGACAGCCTCCTCCAGTGATGCCAGGTGGTGGCACTGGACCCACTCTGTCATTCCTTCCGGTAGACGACGGATGGATTGCCACATCACCACTAGAATGACGACTTCCTCTGCGTCGCAGTCCTCAGCCAACAGTCATTTCCGACAGGCATCACAAAGCTGTTGAGCGAACACAAACGGCCGGCCACATTCATCAAGCTTCAGTGAGCTAAATTGTTGCTAGTGTTGTTTGGGGCTCGACCCGCTGCAAGATTGGTCTTCTTGAGGTCATCATACAGCAGGAGATTAGCCACCGGCAGATGTTGGTCTGCAAGTTGAGCTTTCCCGGAAAACAGTGAAAGGAGCCTATCTGTCCACTGGGCACACGGCCAATTCCAGATTTCTGCAGTTTTTTTCAAACAAGTCCAGAAAGGCCTGGTGGCGGCTGTGTCCGAGGTCGCGGTCGGGGCTTTCTCCTGGCATAGTAAGCTCCCGATCACGTGCGGGTCCTCTGCTTGAACCTGGAGAATCACGTGGAACCGACGATCCTGATCTTTTCAAAGCTCAAGCAGGGCTTGATGTTGGGTATGCTGCATGTTGGCGAGGGATTGGATGACTCCGGCCAACAATAAGGACTCCATATCGGCGGGCACATCCTCCAAAAATCTGTTTCGGCACCATTGTAACACGATTAGTGGTTATGAGGAAGGAGGATGTAGGAGTTAAATACATCAAATACTGCTTTTCAGCAAAGTCTTCAAAACACATTAACATGCAGTAACACTGAGAACATGCGTTCAAGTCTCTCTCTTTCGGCCTCTTATGTTCTCTCCCTCTTTATATCTCTCCCCAGCATTTGATATATAGCTGTTAATCATCAAGAGTGCACTCAGGTGTGAACCCTTTCCACTCTCTCTCGAACACTCAACCTTTAAATTCTTTATCATTTACTAGTGATCCTCTGTGCTGTGTGAATGTATTATAATTATTCATGATTTCATGGTCATCATTCGTGTTGTTTAAATGTGATTTTATTGATCATATTTTGAAATGTCCTCTTGTTCTGTGTTATAACTGTGTTTAAATTATTATAATGTATCATAATTTTCATGAACATCTTCAGCGGAGAAGTAAATCTCACTGACTCTCTCGCAAGATGTGACTCGCACTGTCTCGCACGCAAATGGCTGTTCGCTTCATTCGTGTGAATGCGTACACGAACTAATTATATCGTCGGGATCAAACTCTGAATTGATAGAGATAGTTGGTAAAGAGCATCTTGATACAACTTAACCCTGATGAAGCTTGATTGGATTTGGTGAATTTTGTTCAGAATTTGTTCAGATTGTTTTTGTAATACTAGGCACAGAAGTACATTAATCTAAACATATTTAAACTAAACAACTAAACAAAAAAAATACTAAATGAAGCTACTACTAAACTACAAATAAACCAAGCAACTAAATCAAATTCTAATAATCTGAATCAAACTCTAATTAACTAAGCTAAATAAAACTAAACAACTAAACTAAACAACTAAACTGCACTAAATTAAATTAAATTAAATTAACTCAAACAAAACAATGTTACTTAACCAAAATAAACGAAACTAAATTAAACTAAATAACTAAATAAAACAACTAAATAAACTACTAAACTAAACAATTAACTCAACTTAACATTGCAAAACTAATTAAACAATTAAACTAATCTCTGTTCAACCAAGGTAAACTAAACTAAACAACTAATCTAAACTGTACTAAAGTAAGCTAAATGAAGCTAAACCTTTAAACTACATCAAACTAAATGGCTTTAAAATAAAACACCTACAAAAAATTAAATAAATAAATTAACTAAGACAAATTAAACTACTTAACTAGGCTAAACTAAATAAACAACTAAACTAATCTCTGTTAAACCAAGGTAAACTAAACTAAACAACTAAATTACATTATACTAAATTAAACTGACCAAATAAATAAAACAAAAATCTAAATAAACTAATAAACAACTAAACTCAACTAAGCTAAACTAAAGTAAATTTAAAAAGTAAACAAATCTCTGTTAAACCAAGGTAAACTAAACAAAAAAAAAGAGTTAAACTAAACAACTAAACTTCATTAACTCAATTAAAGTAAACTGAGCAACGAATCTAAACTCTAACTTAAACTAAGCCATTAAACTTAGTTTAGTAACATTAATCGCTTCTAATCTGAACAACTTAACTACATTAAACTAAATTGAACTAAACTAAACTAAACTAAACAAAACATAAACTAAACAAAAAAAAGAGTTAAACTAAACAACTAAACTTCATTAACTCAATTAAAGTAAACTGAGCAACGAATCTAAACTCTAACTTAAACTAAGCCATTAAACTTAGTTTAGTAACATTAATCGCTTCTAATCTGAACAATTTAACTACATTAAACTAAATTGAACTAAACACAACTAAACTAAACTTAAACTAAACTAAAAAAAAAAAATAATAATAATAATAGAAAAGTTTTTTAAATGGGCAAAATAATGTTTTAAATTTAAAACTAAACATGCCAAAAATTTCTATGTAAAGATTAAATGTAAATGTTAAATCTCAAAATATTAGAATAAAGAATTTATAATTCAGAAATGTCGACCTTCAGAAAAGTATGTTAATTTATAAACTCAATACTTGGTCGCGGCTCCTTTTGCACGAATTACTGCAAAAAATTATTGCTCAGTGGTCCAAAGTCGTCTTTACAGATGAAAGTACATTTGGCATTTCCTTTGGAAATCAAGGTCCCAGAGTCTGGAAGAAGAGAGGAGAGGCACAGAATCCACATTGCTTGAAGTCCAGTGTAAAGTTTCCACAGTCAGTGATGGTTTGGGGTGCCATGTCATCTGCTGGTGTTGGTCCACTGTGTTTTCTCAAGTCGAGAGTCAATTCAGCCGTCTACCAGGAGATTTTAGAGCACTTCATGCTTCCATCTGCTGACAAGCTTTATGGAGATGCTGATTTCCTTTTCCAGCAGGACTTGGCACCGGCTCACAGTGCCAAAACTATTAGTAACTGGTTTGCTGACCATGGTATTACTGTGCTGGATTGGCCAGAAAACTCGCCTGACCTGAACCCCATAGAAAATCTTTTGGGTATTGTCAAGAGGAAAATGAGAGACACCAGACCCATCAATACTGACAAGCTGAAGGCCGCTATCAAAGCAACCTGGGCTTCTATAACATCTCAGCAGTGCCTCAGGCTGATTGCCTCCATGCCATGCCACATTGATGCAGTAATTCGTGCAAAAGGAGCCCCGACTATACGACCATATATTATATGAAAGTTCCACTTTTTTAATGAAATTACAGAAAAAAATGTTCACGATATTCAAATTTTTTGAGATGCACCTGTATTTAAAATTGTATATCTACTAATTTAACGTTGATCTTTAGTGGCTACAATAAGCTTATATTCACAACTAAGATCTTTGAGTACCCTATATAGAGCTGACGTGAGTCTCTGGGGCAATGGACTCACACCCTGTTTGTCATTTGAAAGGTAAAGTAGAAGATCAGGAGAGGTGAGAAAAGAAAACATCTGCAGAGACCCTCAAAGAGACTCTCACCCCTGTGTCTCCCCGCAGAGGTCAGGCGAGATGTGACGAGAGAGACAAACGGACAGAAATGGTGTGCTCGAGCTCTAAAAGTCTGTCTCAGGGCGAGGAAGGAGAGCAGAAGATGGCGTGAACTCAGAAGTGAAGGTGTGCGTGGCTGGAGATCCCTGGAGGAGGTACTGTGAAGATCTTCACTCACTTCACCTCTAACTGACTCCTTCTGTAGCACGTCACAGCCTGGTCAACACACACACACACACACACTGAAGCTGGGATTCTTCCAAAAACTCCTCACACACTATGAAAGGTAATGGTGCATTGGTCTCAGGGGTCGGAGGTGTTGTTGAATGTCTTGCAGGTTAAATGCACACTTAAAGACTCACTTCTCAACCTGAGCAGAACTTCAGAGTCCAGAGAGACTCCAACATACTCTAGTCACAAGTTAAGCACACAAACACACAGTCCTGCTCGCTGTGTGTGTGTGTGTGTGTGTGTGTGTGTGTGTGTGTGTGTGTTTAATTTAAAGCCGCTTCATCACAGCTTGTAATGTCTGCCAAATGTTTCATCTGCTGTGCATCTAAACTCTATGACCTAGAAGTGTTTGCTTTCAGATCTTCGCAGCAAACTGGTCTCTCTTCTTTAAAGAAAAAAATTAGTAGAAATATTTTTACTAGAATGAGGATGAACCCATTTGAACTCTAAAATGCACCATAAAACTAAAAGTAGTCCATATGACCTATGCACTATTTCAAGTCTTCTAAAGTAATTTGATAATGTTGCATGAGGAATGCACACAGTTTGATGAAAACATCCACTTCTATCAAACTCTAAAATTTCATTTCCATTTTGCATCACACCAAGTTTTACTATCAAATATGGCAAATGACATCGGTTGCCAAATCTGAGAATGCAGGATTTTGTTTCACTCAGGAATTTGGCATATTGCTAAAGAGTCATTAAATGTTATTTTTATGTTATATTTTTCTGTAAGATACCAATGGGCTTAGTCTGTAAATGTGACGTCTCGCAGTGTCTTCCTTCAGGTCCTGTTGTCTCTGTCCGGTTGGGGGTGTCTGTCAGGTTCAAAATCACCTTTTGTTTAAACACCTTTAATAATTAAACACCTTCACATCCCTTCAGGGGCCGCAAGATGAAACATTTTAAAAGAGCGAGAGAGAGAGAGACAAAGGGCGTGTGAATGTCTGGAGCAATACAGCGTCTTTTCCATATATGACCCTGTAATTCCACCTGGAGATAATACAGTTGTGCTAATACGCTTATACTCCCAACAAAAAATGCTCTTTGGCTGAACTTGATCCAGTAATGGACAGTGGTTCCACATATTTTAAATGGGCTTCCTTAACTTAAAATTATTATGTAATCTCAACACAAACACTTTGTGTATAATGCACTATTTGAATTGGGTAAACCCATCATAATTAGACATGTCAATGTAATTTAAATAAATCTTATTACATTAAATTAATTTTAAATTAAATAAGCACTACAAAGTTTTGTTTGCATATATGAACACTCTTATGGTATTCAAAATTGTCACCTACCTTTGGTATTCATGGTCATTTTTGACCGGAAGGGTCAGATCTGTAACCCCCTTTTTTATGATGATGATGATGATAGTGATAACATTTCTTCTTCTCTGAAGTACAAACAATAAATGTATGCATTTCTTTTGGGATTTTATGCAATTTTTGTTTTATTTACATGTAAATTTCGAAATTTTAACATTAATTTGCATATAAAAAAAGCACAAAAATATTCAGAACCTACATTTCAATAAGGCAAAACATGATTAAAATATTAGAATATGACATGCATTGCAGGAAAATTGCTGATATTTGATGAACAAAATATAAATATATGACTTAAAAACCATGTCATGCCAGTTACAGCCAGTAGATGACTGTAGAAACATACTGTGTAGTCTGATGGCTTGTTGTAACCTAATTTTAGATTGTATTACAATATATGCATTTGGATATATATTTAGAGATTATCAAACTTTATCTGTCAAAGTTTAGCATTTTAAAGTTGACCTGACCATGATGTTACAAAGAGAAAACACTGAATAATAATTTTCTACTAAATGTAATAACTCAAAGTAAATGCATAATAATGTCAAGAAAATTAACATCAAGAAACTGAAATTAACAGCAAAATTCTGAAAATTCAATTAGAAGATAAAACAGAAGAATCAGAGTAAATATATTGCAACTTTAAACTTTCTATAGAAAAAAAAATAAGATAATGTGCAAACATGCTCAGGTGTGTGTGTGTGTGTGGGTGTTTGTGGGTGTTTGTGTGTGTTTGTGAGTGTGTGTGTGTGTGTGTGTGTGTGTGTGTGTGTGTGTGGACAAGCTCCTACGTGGACTTCCCCCCTGTGTGTATTTTCCGCGGTATGGTCCCCTTGCGAGCGGACCCGCATCTCCCTTGGGCAGTCCTCACGGACCCCCGGTCGCCGTGTTTGTAGCAACAATGAGGCAGGATCTAACACCACGCCACTTTCCACATGTGACCTAAAAGCCCATGTGATGTATTTCACCACTCTTACCTCCCCCAGCTTGGGCAGGTGTGGTCTCTGCAGGGTCTTTTCCCCCTGAAAGAATAGGAAACTGGGAAAGATTGCCTTCCCCGATGCATATGAGGGCCCCAGCCGCTTTTAGCTCTATGCGAGAAACATAGAGAGAGAAAAGGCGCAGCTGTCACGGCCTACTCCCATGCCTGTCAGCGTCGCCTTGTTCCCCCCTGTCGTGGGTGAAGAACCAGAAGTCTATGACGATTTTATGGGGCGTTGGGGAAGAGTACGTGCAGTCTGACACAGCCGGTCGCTTTGTCGCGTAAAATACCTGCCCGCTCCTGTGTCAGCAGTACACATACACGGCTCAGCACATGGCATGATTTAAATTGGACCCCTAGTGTTGCTTCTTCGACACAACGTCGAAGTGAGCGACAGACGGGGAACGTCTAGGTTACGGATGTAACCTCCGTTCACTGATGGAGGGCACGAGACCTTGTGTCCTCCCGGCCACATCGCAGAGCCGAGTCACTGTTGCAGCCAAACCATTATCGGCTCCTCAGAAAAATCCTGAATAAAACAGATGCATTTCCCCTCCTTTATACCCGTATGTCCGGGGGCGGGACATGCAAATTCTGTCTGCCAATTTCTCATTGGCCTTTGCAGAAGGCGCTCAAGAGAGACCCCTAGTGTCACTTCTTCGACACAACGTCTCGTTCCCTCAATCAGGGAATGGAGATTACATCCGTAACCTAGATGTTTTGTAATGTGTTCAGCCCTGTCGCTGATTCCTCGTGTAATTTGAAAACGCAACGACTTCAGTGACAAGACAGACAGTTTTGTGATATGAACGGTGCCACGATCCGACGTATTTGAAAGTCGTGTAGTGTGCAGGTGGCATAAGAGCGCATTGGAATTAGGCATTGCAAACTGGGGGGCAAAAAAGAGGAGAAAATAAAATAATAAATAAATAAAAGAACACACACCTAGCTGTTAAATATCTCTTACTAAATAGTGAGTCTGTCTGTCAACCTCGAAAAAGGACAAAAAACACCAGAAACCACAGAAAAAAAGTCAATTGTACGACTCATGTACTATATTCCATAGAAATATGATTTATTTGTGTGATGAACAGAGCGATACTCAAATTCATTATTCATCCTCAAATCAAATCATCAATAAAGTGCTGAAATTACAAAATGGTGGCTACTATATGTCAACAACTTCAAACATCATTGTGTCTCATGACCAAACATGCAACATGTCGTCATGGCTTTTGAACAGAATTGTTTGGTTCATTTCAATCATATTTTTTCTTGTGATATATACAGTAAATAAGATAAACATTAACATAACAGCCCAATACATGAGTCACTTGCAGAAGTGTAAACCAGCAGCTTTATCAGTATTTATTTACTATTTACTTTTATTTGTTTGTTTTTTTCTTACCTAGCAGCAGGTTGGCAGAGGTTCTAATGTTTTATGTGTTCGGCCTCTGGACGGATCTTGTGTTTCTCTGTAAAGCTGCATGTAAATGGACTCGTGTCTCTCCAGAGACACTCAGATCGGCTGGAAAGAGAGCACTTCACTTTAGTTTCATTTTTTATTTTTTTTGTCTTTAAATATAGTGTCTGCTCTAAAATACTCAAACAAAGGAGTGCAGAGGATTTGACTCATATGAACAGTTCTAGAAGAGGAACGATAGCTTTAACAGTCTGTAATGTTTAACAGGAAGTTTGAATAAACGGATGCTTCAATATTTAAGGTCAAATATTTAACGTGAATGTACAGAAATGTGGCGGCTAAATAAATGTTGATCTTTATCTAACCAAACGCGGATATGTAACACACACACACACACACACACACACACACACACACACACACACAGACACACACATCAATTGGCTTTATGTTCATCCAAACATTTATTCAGATTGTCATCAGTGAAGATGTGCTTGTCATTGTTGAAGACGTATAACTTCCGTTCAGTGTTGAACCCTTCAGATGCGGGAGAGAATTACAGAAGAACTGTTTAACGGAGAAGAGAGCTTTCCTTTTCTGTAGAAACCAAAACAACATTGTCTTACTGCCGATTTCATCTTTTTTTCTATAAAAAAATTTACATTCTTTAAACAAGATAATTACTTGAATAGCAGAATGGCATGAGATATTTTGTCACGTTTATAAAAAAAAATTGCATTTATACAAAAATGAAATAGTTTATTTGTATTTAGTTAATAATGTTTATATATATATATATATATATTTTTTTTTTATTTTTTTTTTAAGACAAAAACACTCATTTAGAAATGTATTTGATTAAATATCTGGACCCATCTTTTCAGTACAATGGCAGTACATAATGACTCATGACTCAGTACTAAATGCTTATAAAATTACCCAAAATTATCATAAAATTCATCCACTCGATTTGTGTGTCACATGTCAAGTCTTCTGAAGGCAAATGATTCGTTTTGGTGAGAAACAACCCAGGGAAATTGCTGACGTCTGCTGCATGTTCGAATGCTATGATGTAATTCATATAACTTATATAAACTCTTATATAACTTTAAATAAGCCATTCATAGGTTGATTTCATCTGAACATTTTGAATGCATGATTTACACTGTAAATGTAGGTGTGTGTTCCCGGAGAGCTCGACAGACAAGCAAACAGCAGAAGACCAATAATGCAACTCAATAAAGTCGATGGTATTTTTGCATTGCTCTATTGACTGTGACCTGTGATGTTTAATGAAACCTGCACAGGCTCCTGAGAGACGCATTAACGGTCGGGTCTCGCTCACCGAGGCCATCTCCTTCTCCCAGAAGAGAACTGAGAAACAAATTAGCCACACGCAGGAAACATGTTTCTCACAGGTGTGTGACTCCATATTCCACTTATCGATACATTCACATCTGTCGTTATCAAAACACACAAACACGGTTCTGATTAAAACAACTGCAGACAGAGAAACAGGGTCACTGTCAATAGCAAATCGTAATAACCATCTAAGGCTGTAAAAACAATACATATTTCCATGTTAAAATCCAACTGAGACTGATTATTGAGCTTATGGAGTGTTTATGTTCTATAGTGTGCTTGTATTATATAGTATAATCATATGTGTTTTTAAGTTCTCTATTGTGATGCTGGTTTTACCTACATTATAGAGACCAAGTATGGCTGGGGGAGGGGTGGGCCGGGCCGGGTCGGGCCGTGATGCTGCACACCCGGCCCATAATCAGGCAGATCAAGCCCGAGAGGAATAAAGGCGACTGGAGGCGGCAGTTCAAGAGAGAGAGAATTACGAGCAGCTGCCCTGCATGTGTTTATGTTTGTGTCTTTTTGTTTAAGTTTATTATTAACTATTATTATTATATTGTCGAGCCGGTTCTCACCTCCTCCTTTCCCAACTTTTATCCTTTGTTACACTGGTGCCAAAGCCCGGGAAAGAGGAGGGATGCACCGTAGTAGAGTCCTCGCCACTACCATCCACCCCAATGGAGCAGCCACGGCCACCCACTGGGGGACGGAGGAGCCCGATCGACTGAGAGCAGAGGGACGGGCACCAACCACGAGGGGAGGAGGGGCTCCTAGCCAACCACCTGGAGCAGTCAGGGATGCTGCCAGGGGTGGGGGAGACCCCTACCATCCGCCTGGGGAGGTACGACTGTCCAATAGAAGGTGGAGGAGTGGCCCAAGGACCAAGCTACGGTGTCAGAGAACCAGCGAGTACGTTTTTTCTTTCTCTTTCTCCACTCTACACAAATACACAAATACACACACACACACACACACACACACACACACACATAAACTCTCACACACACAAAAACAAACACACAAACAGAGAAAAACATACACACAAACAAACACAAACACAAAGGCTCACACAAAAACACATACACAAACAAACACACACACACACACAAAACACATACACAAACAAACACACACACTCAAACACACACACACACACAAACACACACACAAACAAACACACACACGCAAACACACACAAACACACACAAAATCACACACACACACACACACACACACACACAAACAAACACACACAAACACACACACAAACACACACACAAACACACACAAACACACACACAAAGGCAAGATAATTACCAAAATAAGAAAACATCTTTCTATAATACAGATTTCTCACGGTCATGGAAAACCTGTAAATATAAGGGAATTTTTATCTTGTGATTTCCAGACCAGGTTAAGTCATAAATATGAATCAAATCTTCAAAGTCATTTAGAAATGTCATGGAAACTTTTATAGTGAATGTAAATGTTTTGTTTTGTTTTACTCAGCTCTGAACATATCTCATCAGCTTGATTTTGCTCTTGTGAAGACTAATGGGCCGTTCAGACCAGATGCTTGGGATGTGCCCGAAGCCGAACACCTTATTCGGAAAGGCATGAATAATGAATTCATCTGAATATTAGAAGAAATATTTGGAAGACTGATCATCGAATGAGCACAGGTATGAAGCGAAATTTCAAATAAACATATAGAAAATTACAAAGCAATGATGAATCCGTGAAGCCATTAGTGTAAACCCATGAATGAAACTGCACGGTGGGATTACAAGTTCAGATCGAATGGCCGCCGTCTCGTCTGTTTGGGGTCTCTGTTAATTGTGTTCATCTTATAAATCGAACTATATCATAAACATATTCCACTTCTCGAAATGTCTGTTTGATCTGTGACACATTAACACCAAATGTTTCACACATTTCATACGTAAGGATTTATAAACCAACCTGAGCGTGATTCTTAATTCCTGACCGAAGAAGTGATGATTTTATAGCAGCGCTCGGCTGTAAGTTGACCACATATATATCCACATTATAGATTAAGGTAATTATCCGGTTAATCCTTTATTCCAAAAATGTTCAAATGCTCCATAGAGGTTTAAATGCTTCATAGAGTGTAAATCTACATATACAGAAGTTATAGCCTAAATGTAAGAGAGTTACATGTTAAAACTAGTGTCGCCGCACTTCTGGTTTAAGCCACGCCCACATCCGGTTCTATCTGAATACAGATACAGATAATGGCTTCGCTGCACACCCCTACCGAATGCGTTTTTTCTCTCATGTTTACAAGAAAAACTAATCAACGCAGACAGACTGAAACCGTGTTCAGAGTGAACGGACCCTTAATCTCGCTCACAAGTCATTGTGATGTCTGATTTGTAAAATAATCATTCTTCTGGGGCAATGGTGGGTCAAAACGACTGAATGACTCTTAATTCAAAATGATTTCTAAAAATGTGTTATCCAGTTATTTCAAACCTCAGGAATGGTCATGGAAAGGTCAGAAAGGTCGGGAACCCTGATAATACAAATATATCGGATGAGCAACGTTTGAAGACGTTGTAAAATGACAATAAATCCACACTTGTGGTCGCACTTATATCAATGTGATGAGGTTGCTTGGCAACTGTAAACAGCCTCAAATAGGCTACTTATCAGAAAAAAAGAATTGTTTATGCTAATTTATTTACTCCTGTGTCTCTATCACCTCTTACATGCTGCTGCTGCACAGAACAGGCTCAACGAAAGGAACAACCCCCATTAATTAAGAAATCTCCCATCCCAATCTGAATCTTTTGTGTCGTATCTATAGAACTCACCAGGTGAAAGAATTCATTTCCCCCTCAAATTAAAGAGTCATATCCCTGATCAATAATCATAAATAACTGTGCGTTTTAGTGACAGGTTTAATATTTAAAAATGACACGTACCTGTGTTCCATTAATTATCATTTGAAACATGCCATGATTGCAGCTATATACATCATTTCCATTTTTCAATTAATATTCAAATTATCTATAGCGTTTTATATGCAAATATGTAATATATTCAGGATTAGTTGTATTACCTTTAATCAGCCGCTGTCCTGTGATGACAGTTCTGTTCTTAATCTTCCCTGCAACTTCCTCTAAACTTATTAAAATACACAACACCAATGCTGGGCACAAAAAAATATTATTTCTCACAATTAATGGAGAGTTGAAAACACAGGGCCGAGTTAATTTGCACCGGTAACACACACACGGCGGTCTGTGGCGGTAAACAGACGCCCGGACTTCCTCAGAATCAGTGAAGTGTTTCAAATCTAATTTGAATATATGAATGTTTGCTTTGCGTGTTGTGCAAAAGTGACTCTGCAATACGGGGGCAAATTGAGGGTCCGGGTTTTACACAGGCCAGTGCTTACGGAAAAATGACTGCCGGCAGGTTAGAGGATAATTCTCTTCTCTCTTCTTTAAGATTGACAATCAGCCCAATTTACTAACTAGGGTTAACAAAAGCCTGAAGAGGGAACCGCCGTTGGGTTACCTGAATGGAGGGCTGCCTGATTTATATGGGTCATTTCATAATTTTAATATTGTTTAATTTTTGTCCAATTATATTAGTAGTAAGGAAGGTGTTTTGTTACAAAAACAGTGATATTTATTTATTCTTAACCATTTTTAACCTCTGTTTGACATTTAGAATTAAATGATAAACGAAAATTAGATTTTGGCGACTTTAAGGCCATGATATCAACATTGACACTATTTACTTTCTGAAGCTTGTGCCTAACACTAACCCTTTCCTAACCCTAACCTTAATTAACCCAAATCCTAATCCTAACCTAACACTTTCCAAACCCTTTCCTAACCCTAAACTAACCCTGTTCTTAAACCTTACCTAACCCTAACCAAACCCAAACCCAAACCCAAACCCAAATCCTAATCCTAATCTAACCCTTTCCAAACGCTAACCCTAACCTTTTCTTAAACCTTTCCTAATCCTGACCCACCCTTACCTAACTCTAATCCTAATCCTAACCTAACCTTTTCCAAACCCTTTCCTAATCCTAACCCTAACCCAAACTAACCCTAACCCTTTCCTAACCCTAATCTAACCCTTTTCTTAAACCTATCCTAACCCCCCGCGTCTACATGCGTGGACGTTGTATTTTGGCATTATTATACGCAATGTATAATTTAATTTAATTCAAAACAACTGATCTAAGTTCAGGAGACTCTGTGCTGTCAGTAAAGGGTTAAATGTGACAAAACAACATGGCGCTGATCACAGCGGAGTTTGTGTTTGGTTGAAACGCCAACACTGAATAGACATTGTAAATGTGGCGGGTTTTGTGATAATGTTTCAGAATTTCAAGAATTTCATAAAAATACATTTTTGCCACTTATTGTTGTATTTATGTATTTATTTTTGTACTGGGGATGACATTTTGAGTTCTGAAAGTTACAGTACATTTCCATAGTAGAATGAACTCTCTTTTTATTAAAAGCTGAAGGATAATGAGTAATTCTTCATGATACGAGACTTTTAAAACCTTTTAAACCCGTAAATAAAGAGTCTTACACCTTTAATGTCACTCTGAGCTGCCTGCGGAGACACATTTCTCACTGTGTTTGCATGTGTGTGTGTGTCTGTTTGGAGTGTATAGATGTTACCATGAGCGTGTAGACAGCAGTAAACGTATATGCCAGTAATGGATAGGTTTATTTTAGAGACAACCATCTGCTATCAATCTCTCTCTCTCTCTGTCTCTCTCTCACTCACGAAAAACGATAAAGACAGATTCTGTAGTGAACGGGAGCCCAGGGATTCTCTGGAGGCTGGAATCTCAGGCATTTCCTCTAACAGTAATAACAATGAGCTGGCTTAAAGGTGACGGTTTACAATTTACTCTTATTTGTGTCTATAAAGTGCATTCTGTGGCTCTTGACTCATTCACGCTGCCTGCGTGTAAGAGGGGAACATTAACAATGCCCTGAGCAAATGGAAATTCTATCCTCTTTATTAAAGTACCTGTGCTCTGTCCAGCAGAGCTGACCTCAGAGGAGACATTCTCACCTACTGTCACCTCCCCGATCCTTCAATTTATGTTCTAGTGTCCTCACTAAGCCGAGTGGTGTGGATGGGTGGGCGACAAAGAGAGGCAGAGAACATGAAAAGGGAACAATGTCTGCCAGTGGGTTTATGGAAAGATTTAATTTATAATTTATAATATAATCTGTTGGAACATTGTTTGTGTTTTCTTTCAGTCTTTTTGTGTTCCAATGAAGTCTCTAAAACAAGACTGAAGAGTGTCGGAACATGAACATTTTCAAAAAAGATTACATGGAGCCATTAGCTAGTATATCATGGTATTGGGTGGTATCTGCAGTGTAGGAGTGGTTTTGGGTAGTGTGGGTGTGGTATTGGGTGGCATCTCAGGTGTGGGAGTGATATTGGGTGGAGTGGGCATGGTATTGGGTGGTATCTGCAGTGTGGGTGTGGTTTTGGGTGGTGTGGGCATGGTATTGGGTGGTATCTGTAGTGTTGGAGTGGTTTTGGGTGGTGTGGGTGTGGTATTGGGTGGTATCTGTAGTGTTGGAGTGGTTTTGGGTGGTGTGGGTGTGGTATTGGGTGGTATCTGCAGTGTTGGAGTGGTTTTGGGTGGTGTGGGCACGGTATTGGTTGGTATCTGAGCAGGGTAGTGGATTGGGGTGATGTAGGTGTGTTATTGGGTGGCATATGTGGTGTGAGCATGGTTTTGGGTATTGTAGACATTGTTTTGGAAGGTATCTGTGGTGTTGGAGTGGTTTTGAGTGGTGTGGGCATGGTATTGGGTGGAATCTGAACCGGGGGAGGTGTTTTGGGTGATGTAGGTGTAGGTGTGACATCTTTGGTGTGGGGGTGTGGTTTTAGATGGTATAGGGTATCATGGTATTGGGTGGAGTCTGCAGTATGGGAGTGGTTTTGTTAGGGTGAGCATGGCATTTGGATGATATCTGTGATGTGGTCATGGTTCTGGGTGTTGTGAGCATGGTATTGGGTGGTATCTATGGAGGGGAGTGGTTGTGGGTGGTATGGGTGTGTTTTGCGGTGTCATCTGTGGTGTGGGTGTGGTATTGGGTGGTGTCTGCAGTGGCGGAGTGGTTTTGGGTGTTGTGGTGTGGTTTTGTTTGTGTGGGTGAGGTATTGGGTGGTTTCTTTGGTGTGGGCATGGTTTTGGGTGGTGTGGTGTGGTTTTGGTTGTGTGGGTGTGATATTGGGTGGCATCTGTGTTGTGGGCATGGTTTTGGGTGGTGTGGGCTTTGTATTGGTTGGTATCTGCAGTGGATTGAGTGGTTTTGGGTGGTGGGGGCATGGTATTAGGTGTGGGGTTGGTTTTGGCATGTATCTGCAGTGTGGAATTATTTTTGGCTGATGTGGAATTGGGTGGTGTCTGCTGTGTGGGAGTAGTTTTGGGTGGTATAGGCATGGTTTTGTATGGTATCTGTGGTGTGGGAGTGATTTTAAGTTGTGTGTGCCAGGTTTTGGGTGGAGTCTGAGTTTTTGGGTTGGAGTGTGAGGTCATGTCTGGGCATGGCTTGGGGCTGGCTATTTGATGTAGGTGTGGCACTGGGTGGAGTGAGCATGGTATTGGGTGGTGTGGGCATGGTACTGGTTGGTATCTGCAGTGGGAGTGTGGTTTTGATTGATGTAAGTATGATATTGTGAGGTATCTGTTGTGGGGGAGTGGTTTTGTTTGATGTGGGTGTGGTATTGGGTGTGGTAATGGGTGGAATCTGCAGTGTGGCACTTTTTTGGCTGTGAGAGTGGTGTGGGAGTGGTTGGCATGGTTTTGGAGGGAGTGAATGGTGAATGAGTGGTTTCAGGTGGTGTGTGCCAGGTATTGGGTGGTACCTGTGGTGTGGGCATGGTTTTGGGTGGAGTCTGAGTTGTAGGTGTGGCACTGGGTTGAGTGTGGGCATTGCTCTGGAGTGGTTTATAATGAAGTTATACATTAGGTTCTGTTTTATTTCACAAATCAAGTGCTACTCAAAGACTCATGTGAAGTTTGATGCTTGTAAATGTGCAATAACAGTATTTCACAATGTCTATACTTACACACACACATAGAATTAAACCTTTCCATCCATTAACCAGGGGATTGTTTCATTAAGCTAAGCATACTGAATACTTCTTTGATGTTTTAATCTTATGGCTCAGTATATTTAAGGTGAGTTTTAACATTGTAATTTAAATGTAAATTCCGCTGTTTTTGAATGTAAATGATATTAACAGGCTAAAGTAACATATCACAGCAGACACGGGAATTACAGCCTATCAAACTCCAAGTGGCTTCTTTTTTTGTTTTTTGCTCTGATCAGTTATTGGAGGTTTACATTAATGCTGGTTCATCAGTGTTTATAAAACAGACAGTTCTCAGACTAAAAATATCTGATTGGATAATTCATACTTAAAACTTAAGGACATATAAACAATGTTAGAATTTTTGTGGTTGGGTGAACTATTCCTTTAAAGGAATATTCCAGGTTGAATATAATTAAGTAAGCTCAATTGATAGCATTTGCTGCATAATGTTGATTACAACTAAACATGATTTAGACTGGCTGTATGGATCAAACTGGAGTTCCAGTTCAATCGTCGTTCTTTATTTATTTATTGTTTAACACTGAACATAGAGAGTCACTGTATGAATTCGTGGCATTTAACTGAACTTGCCATGCATACATTTTCTCCTCTGATGAGTTTTGATGGCCTCTTTCACAGCATCTATAAACACCAAAAAGATGGAGAAGTTCAGAGATTTGCGTGTGTGGTGTTTTATCCTGTAACTGCGATTAGAGTCTTCTAAACTGTTGTGCAGTGGACGGGGAGGAGTTTTGCACTAATGCAGATAGATTGACAGGCGTGCCACAGCACTGATCACCCCGCTCAGTCTCTGCGGGGACAAACTTTTATCTCATCAAAGTCTTCGTACAGGACTTAGACAGAGCGCGTCAATCTGAGGCGTTTGAGAGGCGAGTGCTAATGTGACTTCACTGCTGTCACCTCACAGAGACGTTCAGAGGCCAAACCCATTACGCTAATGACCGTCCAATCGCCATGACCAATCAAATATGCCGACTCCCTCGCATGTCTAAATGTGTCCGCGGAGGCTGGCAGGCAAGCAGGAGCGGAGGGACTTTATTTTGACAGTGAGGAAGGGACGGATGACACTAGCGTGCCAGTATGCATCATTCAACGAAGTGTCGTCTACAAAACAACAGTTGGGTTCAGTCCACTTCTATTGTTCTGAGAATATGCTCCCCATTTACAGTTACTGGAACAGAACTGAGGCCCCTTCACTGTCAGTGTGTGTGTGTGTGTGTGTGTGTGTGTGTGTGTGCGCGCGCGTGTGTGTGTGTGTGTGTGTGTGTGTGTGTGTGAGAGTGTGTGTGTGTGTGTGTGTGTGTGTGTGTGTGTATGTGTGTGTGTGTGTGTGTGTGAGAGAGATGCTTATTGATGTACAAACTAGTTCTTTTTTGTTTTGGGTTGTTTTTCCAGGGAAATGTTCCAGCTCTTGTCACTTTAGGAGTGTAGAGAAAGTGCAATGATTCCAAGGGTCGCTGAAAACAAAAGATTGATTGAATACATTTGTGTTAAAACATAAAGAGGCAAACAAAATCTCAGCATGTTTTCTTACACATCATTCATACACACACACACACACACACACACACACACACACACACAGTCTGGGTCATGGGAGATGTTTTTGGGCGTAAGAGTGACAACTTTCTTCTGTGAAACACAGAAGACTTAAGAAATCGAAGAAAATAGTGCACAAGTCTTTTAGACTACAGTTATGTTACTTTTATGGTGATTTTATGATGTTTTTACAGTGTCATTTTGTCCTTTTTGGAGCTCAACAGCATTCATCTCCATTTACTGTCACTGTTACTGCAAAACATTATTGCTTAGTTTTTGTTTGTTTGTTTGTCCATTAAAAATATCTAAACATCCTTTAAAAAAGATCAATTTACTTGAGGATCAGAATGATATTAGAAATGTAGTCTTGTTCTCAAAAAAATATAGCAACATTTTGTGAGCTTTAACCTCGTGCGACCCCGCGTCCTCATGCGTGGACGATATATTTTGGCTTCGCTATAAGCAACACATAATTTAAATGAATAAAAAATGACTGAATACTGTTCAAAAGACTCTAGACTGACATTTAAGGGTTAAACATCTGCCGCACCGAGTCACGTGACACAACAACATGACGTCAATTTCCTTGAAGCGTCCTATTGACGTAGTGGCAACCAAAGTGGCTCTGGTAAAAAATCTTTTTATGGTTTTTCATTGAAACCTATTTGGCTGTAAAGAGAAGTGTCTCTTGTTGACACTTCTCAAAGTGTCGTTTGATATGCTGCTATAAGAAATCTGTTAATTTTTCGTGCATTAGCGCACTGATAAACATGACGTCCACATATGTGGAAAATGGCACCTCATTCCTCAAAAGTAGAAAAAAAAACATTATATTTATATAAATATAATTCTATTGGTCAACATTAGTAAATGCTTTCCTATATTTACTGTGCTTTTTCACATTAATATAATTTAACATAAATTATGCAGATTAGCGTGTACTGCTTAGCTTTAATTCTTGCCGAAATGATCAGGTCTACGCGTGTTGATCGCTCCCCTGAGTGTGTGTGCGCGATAGAAACCGTTGGACTGTGGAGAATTTCAAAGTCATCAATGTTTCTTAATTTTATGACTTCTTATTTACTTTGCGTGAACTTTTGATCAGATTTTAGGAGTGAACGCACTTAACTGCATAGAGAGCTATAGGATGCTCCCTATTTAGTGCATGACTTAACCTCCAGTGTGCTGTCTGTGCACGTTCTGAATTTGGACTTTGTGCTGAGTTAAGAGGCGGTATTGAAACGTCTTACCGCAATGACCAAATTCTTAGGAAGATAGCACTTCATTAACATACAATATACCACGCGCATACATCCACAGTAGCGCAAACACTCCCACCCACGCCCACTTGCGCATTGCGTTGGCACAAAAAATGCACTTAGAATTAGCACACTCACAAAATTGGATAAGACGTTGTGCCCGGTCGTAATAGAGTCCCTAATGTCAATTTCATTCTCAATAAAATCTTGGTTTAAGGATGTTTAGACATTTTTACTTTTTTGTTTTTGTTTTTGCGCAGCGAAAAAGAGCAGCATGAACATTCTGCCTAATATCTTTTTACAGAAGAAAGATAGCCATATGTGTTTGGAACGTCATGAGGGTGAGAAAATAATGACATAATATATGTTTCAGCTGTTCCATCATTACGTGTATGTATGTATTTTCTTAGTCTGCCAAATGAATAAATGTAAATTATAATAATTATTTTGCTAATGTGCAGACTAATATTATCCAGCTATGACACAAATCACAAATCTGTCCCTTTGCACAATAAATTAATAAATAAAAAGTTTTGAGATGTTTCCACAGCCTTTAGTTTATACATTTGCATACAAATCCTTTGCTAACTTTAACTCTGCCCAGACATACGACTGACCTTAATGATGAAATCTATAAACGTCTGTTGTCACAGTTGTAACTGATTCAGTGGACACAAACATACTTACACGAGTCAAGCCGTGGAGTTATTATAACCCCACGAGTGTGTGTGTGTTTGTGTGTGTGTGTGTGTGTGTGTGTGTGTTAGTCTGTGTTTTTTTTCACTTCAAAGTGGCTGCAGACGTTAAGCAGGTGGTTTCTAATGAAGCTGCTTCTGACCTTTTAATGCAGCAGTCATTGATTAAGAGCGGCAGCGCGCTCGCCTCAGTCCGGAGGTGATAGATTATTTAATTAACTATTGACCTTTCTGCCGCCCATTCATCGATGAAAAGGCTTTTATGACAGAGCTGTGTTTCGACAGAGGGCTGCTGAGTTTTGATTTTTGGATTTACTGTTGTGATTCTGTTCCTTCTACACATGAGGTTGTATTTTCCTTCAAGTTACTGTCCAACTGTTGCTCTCACACTCTTTCTTCCTGTCCCAATGGATATGTTTAGAGAGGCATACTACACCTCTGGTCGTACTGCTTTTAATGTACTTCATTTACCAAAATCCACAATAAAATGCGCTCAACTTGACCTTCTGTTTCCAGTGTGATGAACTGCTCTTTCTTCTTCTCTTTTCATTATCAAATTTGAGTCAATTAGAAAGTTTTATGGGCTGAATATTAAACACTCTTTCTTAACCCCGTGCAAACCACGTATATACACAATGCATCATTTAAAGTCATTTAAACGGACTGACCTCAGTTCAGGAGACTCTGTGCTGTCCGTAAAGGGTTAAACTTTTCAGCACATGAGTCGTGTGACAAAACAACATGGTGCTGATCACAGCGGAGTTTGTGTTTGGGAGAAACAGAAAAAAAAACAGAAACAGATCCAAGATGGCGGCGCGGTAGCACGCAGCGGCCACCCCGGATCCAAAAATGGTGCTATTTTTGTTGAAAAAACAAACTTTTGCGGCACATGGACATCGGAGCAACTGGTGTTCGTGTCTACCATCGCCAGACACTGATTCATGCAACAACCAAGCTGCATCTTGACCTACAGGAGGCTCTATGCGTTCTCGGCTTGCTGCGGAGACCAGGCCGCCAGTCCCTGGCGTCGCCTGATGCCGGTGGCCGGGGGAGAGGACGTCATAAGCGTGTGCGAGAAAGCAGAAGTGCGGCAATAGGGCGTGGGTCCATGCTAGGCTAAAAACAAACCCTAGCTGGCTGGCTCTCCCGTCTATCCTGCTCTCAAATGTTTGCTCCCTGGACAATAAACTGGACTACATTCGACTCCAGCAGACTACACAAGGTGAGTTTAGAGACTGCTGCTTCTTTGTTTTCACGGAGACATGGCTCAGCGACAGAGTTCCGGACGCCGCCATTCAGCTAGACGGGCTCGCCTCGTTTCGTGCCAACAGAAATTCAGCTCTCTGTGGTAAAACTTGCGGTGGTGGCTTGTGTGTTTACATCAACATGGAATGGTGCAAGAACTCTATGCTAGTTTCTAGCTATTGCTCATCGCTGGTGGAGCTTGTCACTGTTAGATGCAGACCTTTTTATTTACCACGGGAATTCACCACTGTTTTCATAACCGGAATTTACATTCCCCCCAGCGGTAACGCTAAGGAAGCGTTCTGTGAACTGTATGGGGCTATGAGTGAACTGCAGAACGCTCACCCCGACGGACTGTTTATTGTCGTCGGAGATTTCAACCATGCGAATCTCAAGACAGTGCTCCCTAAATTCCATCAGTATGTGGACTTTGCAACGAGAGGGGCGAACTCGCTAGAGGTAAACTCTACGTAGAGTCAACCCACGGAAGGCTGCTGGACCAGACAACATTCCTGGCAGAGTGCTCAGAGGATGTGCAGACCAGCTGGCAGATGTTCTTACCGACATCTTCAACATCTCTCTGAGCAGCACCGTTGTTCCAACAAGCTTCAAGGCCACCACCATCGTCCCCATGCCAAAGCAGTCTTCAGTGTCCTGCCTCAACGACTACCGTCCCGTCGCACTCACACCCATCATCATGAAGTGCTTCGAGAGGCTCGTCATGAGGCACATTAAGACCCAGCTGCCCCCCTCACTAGACCCACTGCAGTTTGCATATCGTCCAAACCACTCAACAGACGACGCCATTGCCACCACCCTCCATCTGGCCCTCACCCACCTAGATAAAAAGGACTCATACGTTCGAATGCTGTTCATAGACTTCAGCTCAGCATTCAACACAATCATTCCCCAGCACCTGATTGGAAAGCTGAACCTGCTGGGCCTGGACACCTCCCTCTGCAACTGGATCCTGGACTTTCTGACTGGGAGACCTCAGTCAGTCCGGATCGGGAACAGCATCTCCACCACCACCACCCTGAGCACTGGGACCCCCCAGGGGTGTGTGTGTGCTCAGTCCACTGCTGTTCACTCTGCTGACTCACGACTGTGCTGTAATGCACAGCTCGAACCACATCATCAAGTTTGCCGATGACACGACCGTGGTGGGTCTCATCAGCAAGAACGACGAGTCAGCGTACAGAGAGGAGGTGCAGCGACTAACGGACTGGTGTAGAGCCAACAACCTGTCCCTGAATGTCGAAAAAACAAAAGAGATGGTTGTTGACTTTAGGAGAGCACAAGGTGACCACTCTCCACTGAACATCGACGGCTCCTCTGTGGAGATCGTCAAGAGCACCAAATTCCTTGGTGTTCACCTGGCGGAGAACCTCACCTGGTCCCACAACACCAGCTCTGTTACCAAGAAAGCCCAGCAGCGTCTCTACTTTCTGCGAAGGCCGAGGAAAGCACATCTCACACCCCCCATCCTCACTACATTCTATAGAGGGACTATTGAGAGCATTCTGAGCAGCTGCATCACTGCCTGGTTTGGGACTTGCACTGTTTCGGACCGCAAAGCCCTGCAGAGGATAGTGAGGACAGCTGAGAAGATCATAGGGGTCTCTCTTCTCTCCATCAAAGACATTTACGAAAAACACTGCATCCACAAAGTCACCAGCATTGTGGACGAGCCCACACACCCCTCACACAAACTCTTTACCCTCCTGCCGTCTGGCAAGAGGTACCGAAGCATTCGGGCCCCCACTGCCAGACTGTGTAACAGCTTCTTCCCCCAAGCCATCAGACTCCTCAATATTCAGAGACTGGTTTGACACACACACACACACACACACACACACACACATGTCCTGAGTTGCACTTTAATTATTGTCACCTCAATAACTGCTGTGTCCATAGAACACTATCTCATAGTATGTTATGTTTATATTACATTTTTAGGAACTGTCATCTTTTGCACTACTGTGTACTGGTCGGCGCTGCACTGTCTATCACTGTGTCTATTGTCCTGTTCATTGTTAGTAATTTATTGTACTGTCCCGTACTTTTTGCACACGTTTGCACATGCACTTTATATAGGTATGTTATTTAGTCTGTGTAGTCTCATGTGGTTCTGTGTTTGTCTTATGTTGTTTTATGTAGCACCATGGTCCTGGAGGAACGTTGTCTCGTTTTGCTGTGTACTGTACTAACTGTATATGGTTGAAACGACAATAAAAAACACTTGACTTGAAAAACTACATCTGGTAAGAAGCCTAATTAAGATTTTACGTTGAAACCTGTTTGAGTCAAAAGATTAGAGTCTCTAGTTTCATCCGATATGCCATTTTTAAATATTTGATCAATTTATCGTGAAATGCCACACTGGTGAACACAATGTACTAAGGTGTACAGTACTTTAGTGCATTTTTTCCTTAGAAATCCTATATTTACTGTACATTATCACACTGAGAATAAAAGTGTTCATCCAGAAACTGTCTTCCAGAGGCTTTATATGGAGTTAGGATGAAAATAATATGCATTTCAAACTGTTCTGAGACCAGAGCAGACAGACAGTACACTGGAGGTTAAGTAATGCACTAAATAGGGAGCAAGGGAGCATCCTATAGCTCTCCTATAACTGTTCTGAGACCAGTGCAGACAGACAGCACACTGGAGGTTAAATCATTCACTAAATAGGGAGCAAGGGAGCAACCTATATCTCTCTATGAACACCTTAGAGGTGTCCCAATCACCCATCCACACACCAATGGCGGCAGAGCTGCCATGCAAGGTGCTAGCCTGATATTGGGAGCAACTTGGGGTTCAGTGTCTTGCCCAAGAACAATTCGGCATTTGGAGTCATGTGGGCCGGGAATCAAACCACCAACCCTGGGATTGTCAGCCGACCCGCTCTACCACTTGAGCCACAGTCGCCCCTATTTTTAAATAACTATTTATTTCTGGCACATGCAGAATTAAACATGCAATATGATGATGCCATGTGACAATAATAGCATGCTACTCTTTGAAAAGATATCAATGCATAAGACGTCCAGTTTCACAGACTATTTCTATGTTCCATGATTGGGAGGGTCTCTGATTTTCACGACATACATCAATCACTATATCAGTATGTTAGCGCATGATATTAAAGCACAACAAAGTCAGAAAAGGCAAAGAAAGCACAAAAAACTGGTGCGCTGTTTCTCCCAGATGCGGTTGAAATATAGTCTAAGTACACACGCGACAATTCGAGTAGAATTATCTGTTATTTTAGTGTATTACTTGTATTAAAGGAGCTTCGGGTGTTCGTGCTTGTCATCTGTGTTAATATCAGACACACGGAAGAAGATCCACGATTGCGTATTTATCTGCTTTTTTACATTTTCCAATCGGACGGTTATTTCCTTTTAAAGCCACTCATAAAAGGCAAACATTAAACTCTTGTTTTAGCACAGATGTTGATTGACAGGTGAGGGGTGGAGCTTCACTGCAGCCGGGACGCATACAGGACAGATTAGTGTTTACACCTCAAATCATCTCAAATCATTGCCATCTTTGTCCACATTTGTATGTGGTTATAGTGATCTGATCACAAAACATTTTAGACCTCGTTTGACCTGTATTCAGAGCTAACCACGTGTGATTGGATCACCCGAAACACATCTTAATACCATGTGGAAATGGGGTCATAGCATGTGTCAGTGGTTCTCAACTGGTTTTGCTTCAGGACACACTTTTCACAGAACCAAAATTGTTGAGTGTACAAAAGTAAGCGAAATGTCTTTAAAATCACCCAAAACACATTGTGATCATCTCAAACCATGCAAGTGAATCTGTATTTAACCCTCAAATGCATACCTCGGGTCTTTAGAGACACAGGACCCCATTCCACCCCCTGTACTTCATCCATGTTTTGTTATGCCAAGACCTCATTAGTATTCCTCAACTTTTTTTTATAGTTGCTTGAACAACAAAGTTGTTTAGGGTCATTAACGACCCGAGATATGTAATAGTGTCGTTTTTCTCTGCTGTCTGAGACCCACCACTTGAGAACCATCAAACATGTTCTCTGTCTCTTTCTCTCTCTCTCTCTCTCTCTCTCTCTCTCTCTCTCTCTTTCTTCTTAACGATGAGTATTCTATATTCATTCTCTTCCAGTTGATCTATTAGAACAGTTGATCTCAGCACGACTGCAACTTCCCACCGACTCCGAATCAGCGCTCGACTGTCTCACAGATGTCACATTCACTCCCTGTAGAGAGACATGCGTTGTTCTCTCCTGAGTGCAGTTAAAGAGAGAGACGCGTGTCTTACCTTCCAGAGCAAAGAGTAAATTGGCCTCAAGAGGCTTTTTGTCTATTCAACCTGTTCATCAGCAGAGAGAGAGAGGGAGAGAGAGAGAGAGACAATGACAAAAGAGAAATGATGGAGTTCGATCAGTTCCCGCTGCTCCACGACTGATTCAACAGGCCTCTCTCTCTCTCTCTCTCTCTCTCTCTCTGTGTGTCTCTCTCTCTCTCTCTCTCTCTCTCTCTCTCTCACACACACTCTCTCTCTCACACTCTCTCACTCTCTCTCTCTCCATCTTAATACAAAGCAGTAAAAATCAAACGTCATCCTCCATATCAGACATATCAGATCTCATCTGTTCGATCAAATATTTGTTTTCGGATTTTCGGATTATTTGTTTCTCTCACACACACAGAAAATTCAAACAAGCGTCAGACCACACACAGGTTCACTCTGCACTTCTGATTCCATCAATATTTATTGCTTATTGTTTATAGATATACAGGCCTGTAGATCACACACACACACAAACACAGATCAGTTGATATCTGTCGCATCCGCTCTGTTCTATTGCAGAATGAGATGGGAGGGATTGCCGGAGCTGTAAATATTTAATAAGGTTTTTGGGTTATTCATAAAAGTCACTCTACCTCAAGCACACACCGAAAGACAGTCAAAACTTCCACAATTGTTCTAAATAGTTCAGTAGGACAGTCAGAAACCAGATCACCTCTCTTTCTCTCTCTGGCTCTCGGCAGCCAACCAGAATCAGCTAATCTGAAAATATCAGAAATATGACCACACCTCCTCAGCTATTATCAAATCAGAAGTCTGACCAACAGCATTGAGACAAAGAGTCGGTTCACTCTCAAGTCAGTATTGTGCAATTGTTAAACATAAACGTAAAACCCTTTATTTTGGTGAAGACCACAAGGAGCACATTTTTAAGGATACACATGGCATCACCCTGGCATTCAGGCTCTATTGACGGAGGTCCGAGTTTGATTATTTAAGTTTGTGTAAATAAGTCACAGTTCAGTTAAGTGCTCTGAGCGCCCCCTCTCACCTTTGAAGGTTTAGTTTTCCTTATAAAAACACACTTTTGACTGTTTGTGTGTTTGAAGTGAAACAGGTTTAACAGAACATGAAAGGAGGATGTATATCTCTCTCTTTCATCGACTTCCTCTCCGTTTTTTGAAAGAATAAAAGACTCAAAGTGCTGAAAGGTTTGTGCATGTGGACTGTGGAATCTGAGAGATATCATCGTACATTATGAGTCAAATGATGAAGGAAACTCCAAAAATAAACAAAACTGGGTAATAAAACTGACCAAAAACAGTAGAGAGACTAGGGTTTGAAACTCCATAAAAAGGAACACACATATATATATATATATATTAGGGCTATGAATGGATCAACAAAATGTAAGTAATTAATCAGACAGTTTTATGTGATTAATCAAAATTAATCATGGTACATTAAAACAAACATTCAAATATAATCAAAAATATGGCGGACTGGCCATCAGAAGAATTGAGTGGACCAGTGGGTCAGCCGCGAATTGTGCAGAATGGCCCGCGCGTTATGCAGAACGGACCACAAAACGGCGCTGCGATATGCAGAAAAGGACAGCAAAACCTCCCCTTCCGGGCTGATTTCTCTTCCCAGTCCAGCTCTGTTTCCCGGACCATAATAAGGAATATTCCTGAGCAACTCAAGCTTGTAGTACCACCTGTTCTCTCCAGGGGGCAGTAAGTGTAACTCCAGCTGTATAGGCAACGAGCAGCTTATACAGAGAACAAACCACACTTACTGACAGCAGACAGCACAAGATGAGAACACACTCTTGCGTACAAACACAGTTTAACGTCAAGACATTTTTTTCTAATATTAAACATTGTTTAAAATGTGACGTGACTGAACCAAAGTGAGACGCTCCAAAAGCTTCCGTCTATAGCAGGTGTGCATTGACGTGTCCTTAAAAAAAGCCCTCATAATAAATTGGGCTGATTTAATTGCAAAATGAATTACTCTGAACTGTTGGGCTTATGTTCAATTATATTGCAAACAATCTACTTTATACTTATCTACAATCTACTTATGACGTTACAAAAAGTTGTAAAAGTACGCCAAAATCGTACAAATGCATTTATGCATTTTTAAGACATGAGCAGTCAAACATTGTGGCCCTATTGTTTTGGGCCACCCATAATATATATTTAAGCAATATCCCATGAGCAAGAGTGCGATGTGGCCCGACATCAGCACTGCTGTGATTCGGCCGCTGGTCAGCAATGCTGATTTAGGACTGTATATCACGATTGTGTGTGATATTGCTTAAATAGTTCAATGAACAATTACATAAAAAAACATACATTAAAAAAAGTGTGTGTGTGTGTATGTGTGTGTCTGTATGTGTGCGTGTGTGTCTCTATTTGTGTGTATGTGTATGTGTGTGTGTGTGTCTGTGTGTGTGTGTGTGTGTGTGTATGTGTGTGTGTGTATGTGTGTGTGTGTATGTGTGTGTGTGTATGTGTGTGTGTTTGTGTGTGTGTCTATGTGTGTGTATGTGTATGTGTATGTGTGTGTGTCTGTGTGTGTGTGTATGTGTGTGTGTGTGTGTCTGTATGTGTGTGTGTGTGTGTGTGTGTGTGTGTGTGTGTGTGTGTGTGTGTGTGTGTGTTCTGATATTCTCTGTGGAAAAATAGCCATCCAAGTGGGTGTATTCCTCCCTATTTCATCCACAATAGAAACCGCAATTTCCTCCACCATTTTGGACAGTATTTCAGGTAAGAGGTAAGCACCTTGAGTTAGAGTAATTAATCAGTCTGTTGTGTCTCTCAGCTGTGATGACCCTTAATGCTGAAGTTGTTCGTTTAAAGTTGTTTGAAGCCATCTCCAAGCATTAGCACTGTAGTAGTAATCCGAACGATCACATAGTGCTGATGAATGAAAACACTGACTGACACTGACTCACTTCACGGTACCCAACTGGCCCATATTACAGAAAAAAATAGTCTTTTGCCACCAGCTGTTGGCTAAAATCTGTAATGTCACAAAAATGTATGTAAAGAGACACATATACTGTAGCTCTTAACACATCTGCACTGCTATTGCACTTTTTGTTTAGAATGACAAGAACACAAGCGGAGTGATACACACACAGTGAAGTGTCCGAGAACTCATAGAACATCTATCATCCAATCAGATTCGAGGACCAGAACTAACTGTTGTATATATATATACACTCACTCAGCACACTATTAGGAACACTATGGTCTTAATAAAGTTCCCAACGTGGTCTTCTTCTGTTGTAGCTGATCCGCCTCAAGGTTCGACATGTCAGAGTTGCTATCTGAGTTACAGTAGACCAGGGACGGATTATGACTTGCAAAGGCCCTGGGGCCAATTATCTCCAAGGGCCCACCTCCACCCAAGGGGGGGGGGGGGGGGGGAGGGGGGGGGGGGGGGTTCTTTGTTCACGCCCAAAAGGTTTTCAAGCGGGGGGGATCACCAAACTAGATCATGCAGCCTTAAAGCCCAGGGCACCCCCGGGCAGTCAAGGGCCCCCTGGTAGTCAAGGGCCCCTGGGCACTGGCCCCGTTGGCCCGGTCGGTAATCCGTCCCTGCAGTAGTCTTTAGCAGTTAAAACCAGTCTGGCCATTCTCTGTTGACCTCTCTCATCAACATGGTGTTTCCGTCCACAGAACTGACGCTCACTGGAAATGTTTTTTGTTTTTGGCACAATTCTGAGTAAATTCTAGAGACTGTTGTGTGTGAAAATCCCAGAAATACTCAAACCACACAAAGCAATGATATTAAAAGGAGATTAAACAGACAGTCTCATCGAAGTGTCCAAATCCTCAGATGTTTTCTCCTGAAAAAAAGAGCCCTGTAATCTCACATGTGTCTCCTCTAGAGTTTCAGAAGAGATCTTGATAAATTCTCAAACTGTGCTCAGAAAGTGTCTCTCAATATGGAGAGTGTCACATCTGTGTGTGACGTGAGCGTAGAGTTTTAGCTCTGAGCTGTCAGCTGCGGCAAACAGTCAACGAGTTCTTTCAGTGCCGCCATTAGACGGTTTAAGAACTGATGCGCATGCGCGCACACACGCACACACAGCCGAGTGTTTCATTATTTAAATCTGTTCAGCAGTGTCTGCTGTGTTTGACAGTGTGAGGCATGCTGGTGCTCTCTGCTGCTGAAATTAGCTCAGACCTCCGATCACTTCCTGTACTAGAGAAAAACTGTGCAGGAACTTGAATAAAAACACCAAGATGCTCTGCAGCTCTTCATCTCTCTCTTATACATCAGCTTGAATTATGATTGGTAGCTATTGCTAATATTAGCTGAAGAACAATATATTTTACATGATACAATTTCATCATTGCATTGATTTTTTAAACTATGTTAGCTGCTCGTATTGACAGTTCTCCTCAGACGTGACGTGAGGCAGATTACTGCATGCGTTTAGTTCACCAAGAGAATATAGAAAAAACACTTTTATTGTTGAAAATTAACTGGCTGCAGTACCTTAATATCTGTTTCACAACACCGAATTCTGCCATAAAGCAGTTTATGACACCAACAACATCTGCAGAGCCCCAAAATAAAAGCCTTCAGCTACAAAACCACTAAACTGTCACATCAGGGTTTATGCCATGCTTTATGAACTACATGCTCTCCTTTTTTTCATCCACATGTTCCTGAAGATATTTGGGCTGGGGGGGGGGGGTCTCTCTTGGTTTGGATTATTATTGATGTTCTGCATTAATGACTGTTATGCTTATGATATTATGATATTATGATCTTCTGCAGACAATTCACAAACAATATGGACCGATTTCATTTGAAAATATGTAGAAATCACATCAGAATAGTTTTTTGGGCGTTGAACGTTTGTACGTGTTCTGTTACAATGTAATTACACAGGTAATTACTGAGTTATTCCATAAAAGCATGTATTTAATATTTGATTATTATTTGAATCGCCTTGTACATATACTGTTTACAGATGTTGTCATTTCTGTTGTGTAGAAATCGAATGAGAAATATTTTGGTCAGACTTTATAATAGTGATTTTGTTTCAATGCAACTACACGTGCAGTTAATGTTTATTTAATATGTCATATTTACTTTACTCGGAGCAGCTCAGTGATCCTGTTATAATGTAATTACATATGTTATATTAAATATTAATGTGTAATAGCATGTCATGATTTGTAGCTTGTAACTGTAGCCTGTTATTTTTATTTCTTTTGTGCAGGAATTACATCAGAAATCGTTTTGGTCACATTAGATTCATATAATTACATATGTATGTTTATTTAACATGTATTTACTTTTTTAGTGCAGATTAAACATTGTTATTAATGCTCTTGTTCTGATCATTATATCTACATGTGACATGAAGAGTATCATGTAAAATGTTGAAATGTTATCTTTACTGATAAGAAACAAAGAAAGAGTGAAATAGATGATTTTAATCATGATAATGACGACAGTGAAATGTTTGTGCTGATTTTGTAAGAAATGTGGTTTATCTGCTGTTGTTTGTGTGGTAGATACTGTGTGACTCCCTCACTACTAACTGTGTGTGTGTGTGTGTACAGGTGTGTGTGTACAGGTGTGTGTGTGTACGTGTGTGTGTGTACGTGTGTGTGTGTGTGTGTGTGTGCGCGCACATGTATGTGTGTGCATGTGTATGAGTGTGTGTGCGTGTGCACATGTATGTGCACATGTGTGTGTGTGCATGTATGTGTGTGTGTGTGCGCATGTATGTGTGCGCATGTATGTGTGCGCATGTATGTGAGTGTGTGTGTGCGCATGTATGTGTGCGCATGTATGTGTGTGCATGTATGTGAGTGTGTGCGTACATGTATGTGTGTGTGTGTGCACATGTATGTGCACATGTGTGTGTGTGCATGTACGTGTGTGAGTGTGTGTGTGTGTGCGCATGTATGTGTGTGCATGTGTGTGAGCGTGTGCGTGTGTGTGTGCACGTGCTTGTGTGTGTGTGCGCACATGTGTGTGTGCACATGTGTGTGTGTGTGGGCATGTGTGTGTACACATGTATGTGTGCGTATGAGTATGTGTGTGTGTTTGAGAGTGTGTGTAGAGCGTATTTGTGTGTGTAAGTGTGTGTGTAATGTGTGTGTGCGTGTGTACATGTTTGTGTGTATATATGTGTGTGTGTGTGTGTGTGTACATGTGTGTATGTGTGTGTGTAATGTGTGTGTTTTAGTGTGTACATGTGTGTGTATATGTACATACGTGTACGTGTGTGCATGTGTGTGTTTGTGTGTGTGTACGTGTGTGTGTGTGTGTGTGTGTACAGGTTTGTGTGTACGTGTGTGTGTGTGTGTACAGGTTTGTGTGTGTACATGTTTTTGTGTGCATGTGTGTGTATGTGTGTGTGTACGTATGTGTGTGTGTGTGTTTGTGTGTGTACAGGTTTGTGTGTGTACACGTGTGTGTTTGTGAACAAGTTTGTGTGTACGTGTGTGTATGTGTGTGTGTGTGCATGTGTGTACATGTGTGTGTGTGTGTGTGCATGTGTGCATGTGCGTGCGTGTGTGTACATGAGTGCATGTGTGTGTGTGTGTGTGTACGTGTGTGTGTGTGTGCGTGTGTACATGTGTGTGTGTTTGTGTACGTGTGTGTGTATTTTGACAGATCGTCCTCTGTCGCCTCTCCCTCTGTTTGTCTCAAGGCTCTAATCATTTTATTTTCTGCCTGAATTTCTCTAAATGGAGGTGATGAAATCAAAGACACCAACTGACACCTCTTCATGTGAAGGGCATCTCTCTCTCTCTCTCTCTCTGTGTGTCTCTCTCTCTTTCACTGATTATGTTGTTTTTTATGTCTGTTGTGGTTGTGTTGTCATAAAGGTTCCAGTTAAGAACATCTCTTTATTATTTCACTGAGACAAAGTCACAACCTGTGAGCCATGAACAAATGTCACACACACACACATGCACACATACACAAACACACACACGCACACTTCTGCAGTGATGCAGTGAATGAACACATCTAATCTGCACATGTTACAGAAGGACTCTTGTAACGTGAACATGGATATTGATAGATTCAATACAATATCTTGTGAGTTTGTGAGTCTTTTTGAATGATTCTTTAAGAGAACGTGCAGCCAGCGAGGACACCATTAAATGTGTTGTCTATTTATTGTCTTTGTATTGGATCTAATCACATTCAATTCAGACTGCAAACTCACAGCTGGAAAACATAATTGCACTTGTTTGTAGACTCAGTACCTGCACAGCGCCATCTCTGAATAGTTTTACAGGAAACACGATAGTGATGCCATATATGTCTTGATCAGCTACTGAATGTGTTTAAAGGAGTTTCATTTGTGTAACTCGCTGGCATTCTCACTGTGGAAGATTTGAAGAATCTTGACTGTTTCCTCTTGAATGATTCATCATGAAGACACGCAGAAATGCGGCACATGTGTTTAAAACTGAAGCTCTGCAGCTGTTTGAATCACTCACAGCACATGAACCATGAACCAATCAGAAGAACTCCTGTAACAGCTGAAGAATGGGAAAACCCTCATCTGTCTCTGACTTTCACACGAGAAACTCTGTCCATCCTTCTCTTCTCTGAGCGAGTGAACGTCTCAGTGCTGCACATCCCTTTCTCGTTAAAGTCTCATCAATTCTGGCTAAATTTAACACATGTCCCACCATGAGCGTCACATACAGTTAGTGTTCATTTCCACTCTTGCCGCATTCACACTATTTTGCTCTATGATACTTATGATCTATATGATGCGCTCTTCTGGTCCTTCTTGTTTAACATAAACAAATAATGTGTTGTTTTACTTGGTTCTGATAGGAGACGATCTTCCAAGAAACTTCAGTTTCACCCCACATATAAAGTACTGAGGGTGATGCAGAGGGCATCATGAACTAATAATGAACAGTATGTTATGACCGGATTTGCTACTTTATAAAAATGCAATTTGTCATTGTTAGTTCAGATTGCATTACTGCAGTCGACGGCATTTGTGGCAAAATGTTGATTACCACAAAAACGTATTTAGACTCTTCCCTCTTTTTCTTTAAAAGAAGCAGTGAATGGAAGTGAAGAGGGCCAATTCTGCTCTTTTTGGTGCAAACTATGACTCAGACTTGTTCTTCACAGGCTCCACGAGACTCTCCCACAAAGACAACTGATAACGTTAGACGTTAATTTGTTAAGTGGTTGAAAAAACAGATAGTCCCTCCCAAACTCACACCATTGGTTTAGTCAGAAGTTGACACGTCTTTTCACTACAACACAAATAGAAAAATGTTCAAAAAGTGTCACAGACTCGCAGTGTTTACCCTCTTCAGGAAGTCAAACTAAAAGTTGACTCTGAACATTTGAGTTCAGCGTTAGTCGGGAAGGTTTTATGCATCTGTCAGAAATTGAGGAAAGCAACTGAAATGCTGTATCGTGTGAATTCAGCCCTGTCGTTGTTCTGATGAATTATTTACAGCAGCAGAAGTCTCATATTCTTGATACAGAAACACAGTCGACAGAGCAGTGCAGCCACTGTGTGAGTATGTCGAGTCATTAGTTTCATCAGCGTTTGACAGATAATGCGCTGCATTGCATGTGATGTTTAAGGGTGTTTACAGTGCAGATGATGAGCGATATAACTCTTCTGGACGTCACTGGCCAATCAGCTACTGACCTGTTTAAACACCCAGCATAGTCTTTATCCACAAGAAATAACACAAATATTCGACCTCTCGCCACAGAGATGCAGACGACACAGCAGTGCTTCTCAAATGGTTTTGCTTCAGGACACAGAATTTTCCGATTTTCTTCTTTCCACCACAGTGTCATTTCCAGCACATCTCAAACTCTGTGATGGAAAATTACATTTTTTAAGGTTTTGCAATAAAAGGGCTGGCATCTTCGTCTTGCTTGGGATAATTTCATATCTTATTTTATGTATCCAAAATGACATTAAATCTTATTTTCACCCTTTTATTTAAATTTTTTTTTGCATAATTTGACAGCTTGATTAGAAATATTTGTTCTCATATTTCGTCTCAAGCATGCTCTTCAATTGGATAACAAGTACACTAACTTAAAAAACATAAAAAATTTATAAAAAGTGGCAAAAATGGATTTTCAGTTTAATATTGACAGTCTGGGTTTGGGACAAGGCAAAAACAGTCAAATATATCCATTAAAGACATTTTAAAATGACCAAAAATAAATTATGAATGCCTGATAAGGTAAGTTTTAATGAGATCTTAATTAAAAATAAAATAATTTAAAAAACGTATTTAAATAAAATACATTAAAAATATATATTTTAGTAAAAAACAACCATTGGAACATGAAAGTCCCTGATGTTGACCATAGTATCCATATTATTATCCATATTATCATGTAACAGATCAATAATACACACATAGGCAAGTTTGATTTAACACATCTTTTGACGTCAACAAAAAAGCTTTTGTCTCTCTCTCTTAAAATATGGTAAGTCTAATACAAAAAAATTTAAATACATGTAATATGGTTCCATTGAACTTTATAATTTGCATTTAGCATTGTTTAATTCCCTGCTGTCTGTGAACTGATCACGATTGTCCACGATTCATGCTGAGAACATCTGATCTAAATGACTTCAACAAACCTCCATAGACTGCAGTTGTTTTATATAAATCCAGATATAGGAATACAGAAATCTTAATAGAACACTATTATTTGAGGACATCTCCAAAGGGAAGTTTAGTCAGATTTAGCTCATTTCTGGACACAATTGTGTCTCTAGAGAGTAGAGAAGTGAATGCACACACATGCAATTATATAACTGCAAAATAAAATACCCCAGTAACACACACACACAGAGATGTTGTTCTACATATCATTGTGAGGACGTTCCATTGACATGATGATTTTTATACTGTACAAACTATAGATTATATCCCCTAAACCCAAAACAACCCCTAAACCCAACACAACCCCTAAACCCAACACATCCCCTAAACCCAACCCAACCCCTAAACCAACACAACCCCTAAACCCAACACAACCCCTAAACCCAACACATCCCCTAAACCAACACAACCCCTAAACCCAACACAACCCCTGAACCCAAAACAACCCCTAAACCCAACACAACCCCTAAACCCAACACAACCCCTAAACCCAACACATCCCCTAAACCAACACAACCCCTAAACCCAACACAACCCCTGAACCCAAAACAACCCCTAAACCCAACACAACCCCAAAACCCAACACAACCCCTGAACCCAAAACAACCCCTAAACCCAACACAACCCCTAAACCCAACACAACCCCTAAACCCAAAACAACCCCTAAACCCAACACAACCCCTAAACCCAACACAACCCCTAAACCCAAAACAACCCCTAAACCCAACACCACCCCTAAACCCAACACAACCCCTGAACCCAAAACAACCCCTAAACCCAACACAACCCCAAAACCCAACACCACCCCTAAACCCAACACAACCCCTGAACCCAAAACAACCCCTAAACCCAACACAACCCCAAAACCCAACACAACCCCTAAACCCAAAACAACCCCTAAACCCAACACAACCCCAAAACCCAACACCACCCCTAAACCCAACACAACCCCTGAACCCAAAACAACCCCTAAACCCAACACAACCCCTAAACCTAATGCAACCCCTAAACCCAACACATCCCCTAAACCCAACACATCCCCTAAACCCAACCCAACCCCTAAACCCAACCCAACCCCTGAACCCAAAACAACCCCTAAACCCAAAACAACCCCTAAACCCAACACCACCCCTAAACCCAACACAACCCCTAAACCTAATGCAACCCCTAAACCTAATGCAACCCCTAAAACCAATACAACCCCAAAACCCAACACATCCCCTAAACCCAACACATCCCCTAAACCCAACACATCTCCTAAACCCAACCCAACCCCTAAACCCAAAACAACCCTTAAACCCAACACATCCCCTAAACCCAACACATCCCCTAAACCCAACACATCCCCTAAACCCAACCCAACCCCTAAACCCAACGCAACCCCTAAACCCAAAACAACACTTAAACCCAACACATCCCCTAAACCCAACACATCCCCTAAACCCAACCCAACCCCTAAACCCAACACAACCCCTAAACCCAAAACAACCCTTAAACCCAACACATCCCCTAAACCCAACACAACCCCTAAACCCAACACAACCCCTAAACCTAATGCAACCCCTAAAACCAACACAACCCCAAAACCCAACACAACCCCTAAACCCAAAACAACCCCTAAACCCAAAACAACCCTTAAAACCAACACAACCCCAAAACCCAACACATCTCCTAAAACCAACCCAACCCCTAAACCCAAAACAACCCTTAAACCCAACACATCCCCTAAACCCAACACATCCCCTAAAACACAACACAACCCCTAAACCCAACACAACCCCTAAACCCAGCACAACCCCTAAACCCAACACAACCCCTAAACCCAACCCAACCCCTAAACCCAACACTAACACCACCCCTAAACCCAACACAACCCCTAAAACACAACACAACCCCTAAACCCAACACATCCCCTAAACCCAACACATCCCCTAAACCCAACCCAACCCCTAAACCCAACACAACCCTTAAACCCAACACATCCCCTAAACCCAACACAACCCCTAAACCCAAAACAACCCCTAAACCCAAAACAACCCCTAAACCCAACGCAAACCCTAAACCCAACGCAACCCCTAAACCCAACGCAACCCCTAAACCCAACACCACCCCTAAACCCAACACATCCCCTAAACCCAACACCACCCCTAAACCCAACACATCCCCTAATCCCAACACCACCCCTAAACCCAACACATCCCCTAATCCCAACACCACCCCTAAACCCAACACCACCCCTAAACCCAACACAACCCCTAAACCCAACACATCCCCTAATCCCAACACCACCCCTAAACCCAACACAACCCCTAAACCCAACACATCCCCTAAACCCAAAACATCCCCTAAACCCAACCCAACCCCTAAACCCAACACAACCCCTAAACCCAACACATCCCCTAAACCCAACACATCCCCTAAACCCAAAACATCCCCTAAACCCAACCAACCCCTAAACCCAACACAACCCCTAAACCCAACACATCCCCTAAACCCAACACATCCCCTAAACCCAACCCAACCCCTAAACCCAACACAACCCTTAAACCCAACACATCCCCTAAACCCAACACAACCCCTAAACCCAAAACAACCCCTAAACCCAACGCAAACCCTAAACCCAACGCAACCCCTAAACCCAACGCAACCCCTAAACCCAACACCACCCCTAAACCCAACACATCCCCTAAACCCAACACCACCCCTAAACCCAACACATCCCCTAATCCCAACACCACCCCTAAACCCAACACAACCCCTAAACCCAACACCACCCCTAAACCCAACACAACCCCTAAACCCAACACATCCCCTAAACCCAACACCACCCCTAAACCCAACACAACCCCTAAACCCAACACATCCCCTAATCCCAACACAACCCCTAAACCCAACACATCCCCTAAACCCAACACAACCCCTAAACCCAACACAACCCCTAAACCCAACACATCCCCTAAACCCAACACATCCCCTAAACCCAACACAACCCCTAAACCCAACACCACCCCTAAACCCAACACATCCCCTAAACCCAACACATCCCCTGAACCCAACACAACCCCAAAACCCAACACATCCCCTAAACCCAACACAACCCCTAAACCCAACACAACCCCTAAACCCAACACCACCCCTAAACCCAACACAACCCCTAAACCCAACACATCCCCTAATCCCAACACAACCCCTAAACCCAACACAACCCCTAAACCCAACACCACCCCTAAACCCAACACAACCCCTAAACCCAACACATCCCCTAAACCCAACACAACCCCTAAACCCAACACAACCCCTAAACCCAACACATCCCCTAATCCCAACACAACCCCTAAACCCAACACATCCCCTAAACCCAACACAACCCCTAAACCCAACACAACCCCTAAACCCAACACATCCCCTAAACCCAACACATCCCCTAAACCCAACACAACCCCTAAACCCAACACCACCCCTAAACCCAACACATCCCCTAAACCCAACACAACCCCTGAACCCAACACAACCCCAAAACCCAACACATCCCCTAAACCCAACACAACCCCTAAACCCAACACATCCCCTAAACCCAACACAACTCCTAAACCCAACACCACACCTAAACCCAACACATCCCCTAAACCCAACACAACCCCAAAACCCAACACATCACCTAAACCCAACACCACCCCTAAACCCAACCCATCCCCTAAACCCAACACAACCCCAAAACCCAACACATCACCTAAACCCAACACCACCCCTAAACCCAACACATCCCCTAAACCTGACACAACCCCTAAACCCAACACATCCCCTAACACACACACACACACACACACACACACTCACACACACTTGTGATTTGGTCTTCAATTAAATTTAAGTTTAAACTACTTTCACCAAGTTAGTAAAACATTTCCACGGTAGTTGAAACTTTCGATTAGAATTGATAAGTGAATTTAGTCTTCTCAATGATACACCCCAATGGAGGACTACAGTCTCTACAACAGGACGACTTTAATCTGTGAGAGCGCAGCCCGCCACCACTGGCGTTCAATCAGAAATAACCACATCCGCATATTCCCGCACCTCCCAGCACACATGTGAAAGCCACACACATCCAAAAGGATGAATGATATTTTTTTTGCAGAGCTTTGTTCACAGATCTTTGTCCCAGTGGTTTTTAGCCAGATCCATTACAATATTTAGACTCCTCCACCTAAAGCTGCACCTTCTGTGTTATTACTCCTTTTATGAAGCAAGTATTTCATTTTAGTAGGACGTTATGAGAAAACAAGCAATCTGAGGTGTAACTACTGTTGTTTTCATGAAGGCAACCTCTGTTCTGTTTGCCTTCTTAAAAACGAAAATTTTGCTCCTGAGATGAGAATTAAATTCCTCTTGTCATTGAAATGCATATTGTAGAAGAGATATATAGTGCTCTGTTTTTGTGAGTGTGGAAAGCACAGCTAGTGAGTGTGCTACTTCTAAGTGCAATTTTCGTGCCAGTGCAAAGCGCAAGTGGGGCGTGTAAGCAGTGGTATAATCAAAGGCACCGTCAACCAAAAACAACTTAAGTATAATATGAGTTCTCAATAAACACTGTGTAAAGCAGTTCAATGGAAAGGAGGAGGCGAGAACTGGCTTGACAATATAAATAATATTTTAATGGAGAACTGAATGCAAAAGACACAAACACACATATGATGGTCAGCTGCCCGTAAACGCTCTCTCTCTGTCGCACCACCGCCTGCAGTCGGCCTTTATCCCTCTCGGAGGCTTGATTAGCCTGATAAGGGGCCGGGTGTGCAGAATCACGACCCGGCCCCGCCCTCCACCCTGTCACATTCCTACCTTGTTCTCTCAGGCCGGGGAGCCCCCGTTATGATGTGCCTTATGCCCTGTCTGCCGGCAGGTCATCCCCTCCATCCTGAATCTGGGACGGGACAGGGGGAGGGAAACAATACTCATTCTAAAGAAAAAAACATTGTAAAATTTAAAAGAGGCCACTCCTCCACCCTCTAACGGACGACAGCCACCCTCCGCCCTGTCACACACTGCATGGCAAATAACTGAATGTGATGTCAAATACTTACAATCATAAATAGGAACATTTTTCTATAATAGGTACACAGAAATATGCATAATTTATTCATGCACTGGGAACTAGAGCGCATCCTTGCTATCTACAGATTCCACACCTTGCTGAAAATGTGCTCACGTTTGACAGATATGATGCAAATAAGTCACAAAAAAGATTACTTTTGTTTTTTGAGGCTTTTAAGGCTTACTGTGTTTAAAGGGGTTTAAAGGGGGCATATTATGCTAAATTCACTGTTTGTACATAAATGTGAGTCGGCAGTGTGTGTACACAACCACCCTACAATGATAGAAGTCTTTCTTATATTTCTATTCATCAAAAACAGTGTGTCAAAATGAACGCTTTTCGTTTCTGCTCTAAAGTGACGTCACGTTAGATCAGGCCACGCCCACGACTGGTGACTGACTCCACCCTATTATCATAGCTCCTCCCCTGAGTGATGGACACACAGTCCTGGAGCAGATACAGTGTGAAGAATAATGTCTCATAAGTGTTCTTAAGAGTCTTCATGTACTCCCGGCATCATATATTGTGAATGTTTGCAAATCGGCTTTCCAAATGTGCTTGTTAGCTGATTCCACGGCTAATGCAGTTAAAGTTAGCATTGTCTCTGATTGTATTCACAGACACTAGATATACAAATATATATTCATACATATATGCCTGAACTCCGGTATTTACGCTGTCAGTCATATCGGTTCTGATTTGTTGTTGCTGTAGTAACCGAAGCATGACCTGTAAAGGCACAGCCCTCTTCTTGAAAGGGGGCGGGGAGCAGCAGCTCATTTGCATTTAAAGAGACACACACGAAATCAGCGTGTTTTTGATTCCATCCAAAAAGAGGCGTTTATAACATGGTATAATAAATGATCCGTGGGGTATTTTTAACTGAAACTTCAGACACATTCTGGGGACACCTGAGACTTATATTACATCTTGTAAAAAGGGGCATAATAGCTCTCCTTTAATACACTTTTGGATGTTTTTTGGTGTTATTGTTACTGAGATACAATACTTGTGACAACTTTCCGTTCTCATCTATTTATGATAGTCAGTGAATGGTCTGTGGGCGTGTCTTTTAAAAAAAGAGATGCCATAATTTGAGACTGTTTGGGCTAACATGTGAGTGTGAGAGAGAGAAATAGAGATGCTTATAGAGCAGTGTAACCTAATAAACTCTAAAAATAAACCTGCGCACTGACTGATTATGTGAACACCTTGTGTGTGTGATGTGTTGATGTAATTACCACTAGCAGTATGTCCGTTTATATGTCCCTCAGCACATCACACACACAACACAAACTCACACTAACACACAAACACCTGCGCTGACTCCTGCAAACCTGTGAGAGAAAAAAGATCCATGCGGCCTGCATTAAAACTTAGACTACTTACTTTATTAATACTTTAATGATTCCTTGACAGCTAATCAACCAGCCTGATCTCATGAAAATTACGTGACGGTGGCGACATTTTTGCAAAATGACTCGTATTGTGGCAGTTCCTAGGTGAAATGTCCACTGTGTGTCACTAAAAGCAAGTGAAATGTTTTGATGGTTAATACTCTATTGAGTTTTAAATCAACAAAAACAACCTACCTTAAACCTAATCAATAGTGTCATCATAATGTAATTATGTGCTGCTTCAATGACACTTTCGGCTCATGTGTGGTCACACGTGCTCTTCAGGACTCGTACCCGCTTCTTTACATCACAAGTGCAACGCTCTATCAGTCGAGCTACCGCACAAAAATACACAGTTTACAAAGTATACATTGCAAAAAATAGAACAACATTTTAAGAATAAACATACAGAAGAGTAAACAAACTTTTCCACTTCCAGTGTGTTTGATTTGTTTGCTGATGTTGTCTTATGAGAGACGTCCACTCTTCCATTAACCTCGTCCTGGGAAATAAAGACTCTATTTACATCAGTGACATACAGCGAGTACAATCCAAATACATCACTCTGTGTGTGTGTGTGTGTTCTCCTCGTTGGTTCAGGAATCTCAGAGGATCATATCCAGCATGGATCTTCTCCTGGCGGGAATAGGCAACATTCCGCAGGGATTACAGTGTGATACAGCTGTTCCCTTCAACAATCCCTACCACACACACACACACACACACACACACACACACACACACACACACACACACACACACATACACATAGCATGTTTATATATCATTGTTGGGACTCTCCATGCATTTTATAGATTTTATACAGACCTAGCGATAATTTCTATCCCCTAAACCTAACCCTCACACTTTCTGCATGTTTACATTTTCAAAAAAACTTTGTTTAGTACGTTTAATAAGGTTTTCTTAGGTTTTACTATCCTTGTGGAGACATTTGGTACACACAATGTAGTATAAACATGGTTACACACACACACACACACACACACACACACAAACACACACACACACAGTGCTGTTTACTTATTCATGAATAAACATTGTGAAACTGTGCTTAGTGGCTTTTTATTATCTTAACAACATCAGTGATTAATGAGCGTCACATTAACAAGGTAACAATGAACGTCTTATTTCATACACAGACACTTTCTACAACAGTTCCGGTCCTCAAATCTAATTGGACAAGCAGTGCTAGAAAAGAGTGCTGATATTCAGTATAACAGTTTCACTCTGTTTAATAGACAGACAGACAGACAGACAGATATACATATAGGCAGACAGATGATAGATAGATAGATAGATAGATAGATAGATAGATAGATAGATAGATAGATAGATAGATAGATAGATAGATAGATAGCCAGCCAGCCAGCCAGACAGACAGACAGACAGACAGACAGATAGATAGATAGATAGATAGACAGACAGACAGACAGACAGACAGATAGATAGATATATAGATAGATAGCCAGACAGACAGATGATAGATAGATGATAGATAGATAGATAGATAGATAGATAGATAGCCAGACAGACTGACAGACAGACAGACAGATGATAGATAGATAGACAGACAGACAGACAGACAGACAGAAAGACAAATGATAGATAGACAGACAGACAGATAGACAGACAGACAGAAAGACAAATGATAGACAGACAGACAAACAGACAGACAGAAAGACAAATGATAGATAGACAGACAGACAGACAGAAAGACAAACGACAGATAGACAGATAGACAGACAGACAGACAGAAAGACAAATGATAGATAGACAGACAGACAGACAGGTAATGATGAAAAGATTGTAAAGTGGTTGAAGAGCTGCAATCTCTTCTCTCTAAAGTCCGACATTAATCACTCGCTTTCCACTTCAATACATCCCACCTTTAATGATATAATTATATTACAATCAGACCAGCAGCCAAAATGAGCAGGAATAGAGTGAGACAGAGACAGACAGACAGAGAGAGAGAGAGAGAGAGAGAGAGAGAGAGAGAGAATTTATTTTGGTACTCGTGCTCATGTACAGACACTGTGACTCCAGATTGCTCATTCTAATAAATATTCAAACTGAACCCTCTTCCTGTGGAATGTCTTTCGGGCTCCTCCCCCTCACTTCCTGTGTGTTGTTTGAGCGGCAGCCAGCATACAACCATGACAGAATTATTACAGCATAGAAACACACAGGGAGGGGGTTTGTGTTCTGTATCAAGGGGGTTGAAGTCATGGGAAGAACTGAGAGAGGAAGTGGAAAACAGGAAGAGAGTGAATTTAACAGAACCTGTCAAGAACATGTCCGGCTCATATTTCTCCCCAAAATCAACAGATATATAGAATAAATTAAAGTCACATTTTTAAGGACCATAAAGATGTATTTGCCTTGTTGTGCACATCTTGAAATGCAAACACATATAATTCTCAATACTCTATTGTGAAAAAACACAATCTTATGAATGAACTGTAAAAATAAACTTTATTCGTATTACTGCAACACAAAAAAACATTATCACTGTAATGCAACAAACATTATTCTTATTACTGCAATGCAAAAAAATCTCCTTGAAATACATCACAAACATTAAATAATATTAGATTTAAAATGTTAAAATATTTTGTCTATGGACATTCCTGCAACAATAAATCACGCAGCTTTAAAATACGAATTCTGTGTGACTTTTCGATCTTCTATTGGTGCCCCATCCTCTCCTCATGCTGATTTACAGGTCAAAATTCATCAAACTGAACTCTTGTACGGAGCGGAATATGACATTTCTTCACATGAACTTGTGTTCTCCGCATTTTGATGGGAGTAAATAGAAAAAGATGTTTCTACACTTTGATTGGAGTCCACATGTGGCATATTCAATTGATTGGACATGATTTGGAAAGGCACACACCTGTCAATATAAGGTCTTACAGCTGAAAATGCATATCAGAGCACAAACCATGTGCCAAAGCCATGAGGTCGAAGGAACTGCCCGCAGAGCTCAGAGACAGGATTGTGTCGAGGCACAGATCTGGGGAACGCTACCAAAAAAGTCAGCTGCATTGAAGGAGGAAAGCAGGCCCCACTCATCACCTGCGCAAAACCATCCCAACGGTGAAGCGTGGGGGTGTTTTTCAGCGCCAGGGACTGGGGACTGGTCAGGGTTGAAGGACAGCTGAAAGTAGCTAAATGTAAAGATATCCTAAATGAAAATCTGGTCCAGAGCGCTCAGGACCTCAGACTGGGCCGAAGGGTCACCATCCAACAGGACAATGACCCAAATCACACAGTCAAGACAATGCATGAGTGGCTTCGGGACAACTCTGTGAATGTCCTTGATTGGCCCAGTCAGAGCCCGGACTTGAACCCCATCGAACATCTCTGGACAGACCTGAAAATGGCTGACGGTCCCCATCCAACCGGACAGAGCTTGGGAGGATCTGCTTTACTTGGGACTTGATAGGGTGAACAAAGGTTGAAATTGAGTTTTATTTGATGCCTTTTTGAGCAGAACGACTTTAGCTCCGTAAGCAGATGCTATCAAATTAACAGTGCTCACTTGGCATATACTAATGATTAATAAAATAAATTAAGTTGGATTAACTTAAGAACATTAATTCAATTACACATTATTAATTTGAGGTTGACTAACCTAATAAAATGTAGTTAAAATTGTGTTGAATCAATAAAAATGACTTAATATGAATGAATAAAATTGGCTTAAATAAATTAAGTAAGGGTAATGACTATTTTTGGAGTGTCAAAAAACTATTATTCTCTTTATGAAAATGAATTTTCTCTTTTCCATTACTGTAACCAGAAAAAACAAACAAATATTGCATTCAGTACAAAATTGTAAATTACATTTCTAGTGTCTAATTGTGAGATACATCATGGCTGTGTTTGTGTTAATGAAATTAATTTATGCTTATTTTATTACAAATTGTAAATCTTTCCATTTCTGTATCAGAAAAGATAATTTGCTGAGAGATTATTGTTATGACAGTAATTGAACAATACTAAAAATCGTAATGTTGCAAATAATATGTTTCATTTTCTTTATACAAAAGACAACTTCCCATATTTAGAATTTGGGGTGAAATATGACCCTGACATTTCTTCGTGAGATTTGGTGAAATATCTGTCAGCGGGTGGAGAGTCTTTATCAGTGTTTCTGTGCCTACGCTACATGTTCTGCGGCTCTGCTGTTGTGTCGACCTGTAAGAGTTCATCATGCGTTCATCAGCTCATTTGACTGAATGCAAGTGACTGCATGAGTGCTCTCTCTCTCTCTCTCTCTCTCTCTGACAGCATCTTTGGACTCTTCTACATTGCCGTAATCAGCGCTGATGTGTCCTCTCACACGCATCATGTGATAAATTTGATGACCAATCTCATATCACCCCTCAGAACATGGAGACGCCACCATGACAACGATCCTCCAGCTGTCCAATCAGAGAAAAGCTTTAGATGGCAGTAAATCCATCTCTCTGAGATTCCAAGTGAGTGGGCGAGTCCCATCAACACAGATGCACTGTGTGTGTGTGTGTGTGTGTGTGTGTGTGTGTGTCATCATTGTAAACGAGATGCAACAGAGAGTATTTGTGCAGGAAGTGGGGTGTGCATTTGACCGTGGTCTAGAGGAGGTCTTTTTCACAGAACTGTTTAAATATCAACCGTTGTTCGGTGTATTAACATCATTGGGTATAAGTGTCAACTCTTAATCTTTGTTTTTGAGAGTCTTGGTCCTGTATACAGGCTTGTAGTGAGGGGGTTACAGATTACAGGTGTGTCCAAAAGGAACGCCAAACAGCCGGACAGATAATGAATCAGACATTATTGGTAGTTGCAGTGTGTTGAGGAGGTGTTGCTATTTGTATCCTTGATGCTAATGACTGAATACTGACACGTGTATCCTGCAACATTTCTTGCAAACATGCATCTGAACTATTTATGTCCTTTTTGTATTTCTATGTAGAGTGGATATAAATAAATATTTAAAATGTGTGTGTGTGTGTGTGTGTGTGAGAGAGAGAGAGAGAGAGAGAGAGAGAGAGAGAGAGAGAGCTACTTTATGCTAAAACTTCCTTAATAAATCATAACAGTGTTTATTATTGATTATTATTGATTATTATTTCCCTTTTTTAATTTCCCATTTTATTTTTTCTACCCACACAATTTAACATCATTCTACAGAGTTATATGGTGAATAATTTTTTTGTATATATATTTGGTTGTTAAAATAACTTCTACGAACACATCCTTATTTGTAGTCAACTAGCCATTTGTAGTTTGATTTTCTTAAAAGTGTAAATACTTACTAGTAAACACTGTTATATTGTGTCAACTGTAACAAGGTAACAATGACACTTTCTACAACAGTTCCGGTCCTCAAATCTAATTGGACAAGCAGTGCTAGAAAAGAGTGCTGATATTCAGTATAACAGTTTCACTCTGTTTAATAGACAGACAGACAGACAGACAGACAGACAGACAGATATACATATAGGCAGACAGACAGACAGATGATGGACGGACGGACAGACTGACAGACAGACAGACAGACAGATGATGGACGGACGGACAGACTGACAGACAGATAAATAGGTGACAGACAGACAGACAGATAGATTGACAGACAGACAGACAGACAGATAGATAGATGACAGACAGATAGATAGATGACAGACAGACAGACAGATGACAGACAGATAGCTAGATGACAGACAGACAGACAGATGACAGACAGATAGATAGATGACAGAGAGACAGATGAAAGACAGACAGACAGACAGATAGATGACATACAGACAGAGAGATAGATGATAGACAGACAGACAGACAGACAGACAAACAGATATATGACAGACAGGTGACAGACAGACAGACATATAGATGACTGACAGACAGATAGATGACAGACAGACTGATGAAAGACAGACAGACAGACAGATGACATACAGACAGACAGATATATGACAGACAGACAGACAGACATATACAAGACAGACAAACAGATGGTATACAGACAGACAGATGACAGACAGACAGACAGACAGACAGACAGGCAGATATATGACAGACAGACAGACATACAGATAGATTGATGACAGATAGACAGACAGATATATGACAGACAGAAAGACAGATAGACAGACAGATAGATGTCAGACAGACAGATATATGACAGACAGACAGACAGACAGACAGACACATTTAAATAGTGATTTAATTTTTTTATTCTGTTCAATGTTGCGCACAAATGACAAACTTCACCTTTAAACCATTTTCACAGTGAATTAAAAAGGTTGTACAAGAAAAAAAAAATGCATTTTTAACAAACCAAAAGGAAGAAAAACTATAAAAATGTGTTCCTTGAGTCCTCCTCAGAAGATCTTTCTATTTATTTATTTTATATATTTTCTCTTCATAGTCTTGAATCTGTCACAGCAGAATGATTTTAAGGAAATCCTTCAGTTCTGACAAATAATTTACTGTAATGATATGAGCTGAAGTAAATACTGCAATCGTTCCCAGAGCGTCTTTCTACGAATAATAAATCTTACCCCAAAATCTACACAGGACGTTTCCCTTGAATGAAGCATGCTGCAATTTGTGAGAGAGAAAAAGAGGTTTACTGATTAAACATCTACAACCAGGAGGGTTATTTTGTGAACATAATCTGGCATTTACCTACGACTATACATCAATGAGAGCTTTTCCTTAATTTTAAGCTTCATTAACTCCACACAAATTTAGCAAAAGGATGATATCCTGAATGCTAAGAAACTCATGTAATTTTCTCAGTCTTTTACTCAAGTTGTTATTCTGATAGTATAATTTATGATTATGTTTTCTTTTATATTCAATTGTGAAATAGATGCTTGTTAACTTGTGGACTTTGAACAAGGTCTGGTCTTATATACTGTATGTTTTGTCTTCAATATCACTCCTTTGATGTAAGATCAAACAGTTGAACTCTCTTGTGAGAACTTTCTAGAGAGTTCCTTTCACCTGGGATCACATGACAGCAAGAAGGAAGTGGAAATAAGGAAACAGGAAACCGTCTTTGGAAGCTTCTTCCATGACCAGCACAACTACAGTACAAACAAAAGCAATTGTTGGATCAGGACCTGCCGCGCCATACTGGAGGCATCTGGGATTAATTACCT